>OX463861.1:5915892-6398392 GCA_949825065.1 Odontocerum albicorne
TCGTGAGTCGGTCGAGGATGACGAACGCAGTGGCAGTCGAAAACCGATGAAAACATCGATAAAATCAAAGAAACGTTGGCCGAAAACCGCAAATTGACCATCAGAGAGCTGGCAGAGGACTTGAACGTGTCGCTGCAAAACTGGTGCCGAAATACCTCAATTTCATGCAAAAAAAGGACCGCGTTGAAACCGCGAAAGACATGATTTCCATGAGTTTTTGACCAAAAACAACACGAATACTATCCAGCAGCCTTTGAATTCACCTGATCTGGCTCCCTGTGACTTTTTCCTGTTCAACCGACTTAAAAAACCGTTTCGCGGAACACTTACAGCACCCGAGAGTATGTCATGAAAAAATCAAAGACGGTTCTGATGGACATACCGAAAATTGAGTACCAGCGGTGTTTCGAGGATTGGATCAAGCGCTGGCGTAAGTGCGTTGCAGTCGATGGGGAGTACTTTGAAGGGGACCATATCGATTTTGATGAATAAACTTGTATTTTCGATTTTATGAATAAAGTCCTAAAACTTTTTGATCAAGGTAGTATGTCAATATACAAATTATATTACTTGATCAAATATTTAAAACCTAAAATTTAAAAAAGTTATCTATATTATTGTAGTTAGTTTAGTTATATTTGTAGTAAGTAGACAATAATTTGAGTGCTTAGTTTAAAAATACTGGGTTAAAAATCAGATAAATAAAATTCACAAGTATTAGGAAAACATAATATGAAAAGAGTGAAGTTGCGAAACCGTAAAAAATATTTCATACAAAATATATAGGAAAATTAATAAATTTTAATAAAATTAATATTCCAACGGCCATTGGAATGAATGATACGGGTCTTATAAATATGTGGTGGGTATACCTAAGGCCTAGGCCAGGTTCCATCCCTGCAGTTCATTGCCGCGTGACGTCAGGCGGGCAGCTGCACAACTATCCATTATTATCGTTGAAAAGGACTGCGCCTACCTATACGAGACATCCACACCGTAATCTAGGTATGTTATATACGAGTATTCTCCCTAACATATAATACGAATGTTATGTACGAGTATGTGTAGGTAGTAAAATTATTGCGTAACCTTGCAGTGATGTTTTTTTACCATTATTACTTTATGTTCTCCTGGTATTCGTATAAATTTTGTTTGAAGCATTTTTATTAATGCAAAAGTAAAAAACAAATATGCTATGTAACTAATTACAAATAAACATTTTAAAATCAGTAAAAATTTCTGTAATATATGTTTATTAAAAAAAATTAAAGCTTTATTTTTAGGTCCGAGTTTTAAGGCAGCAAATAAGGCCCAGAATAAAATAATTAATAAAAAAAGTCTGAAAGTACCAAACTAATATCGAAATTAATTTGTCGGGAAACCTGGCGCCTAAGTGGCGTTCTAACCAAGCAAGCTAGATATTTTTTTAAATTCCATTAATCTTTCCCAACCCTTGACCACGTATTTTTTAAGTGCCCCGTCAATGCACCCCGCCCTGTTTGTTCAACATGCCCTCCCTATCTTCAGTAAAAATGTTGACAAATATTCCGTTCCTAGTCACAATTCATATCACACTCAAATAGAGAAATAAAATGTTACATTTCTCGGTTACTTGTCAAATTCCAACCTATGTAATCAATGTAATTTGCACCATAGAGAAAATGTAATATTCTGCGATGTCAACGTGACGAAAAAATTATATTGTCTATGATTCATAGTTAACTGTTCTTTTTTCCGATGTTTGCAATATGATAGTTCCATAGTATGTCACGTTCTATTTGTTACATTGTTTTGTATCAAAGAAATGAACCAGGCTTATTATTTCTTACGGTATCTTTATTTATTGTTAATTTATTTATATGCTTTCGAGATACAGTTTTGGAAGCAGATCCTCCATATCCCATGGACCACAAGGTGCACACAAAGTCCTATCATCCAAAATTCGAGATTACCGAAAGACTTTTGACAGCATGTAAGAATAGATTGCTTACATTTTTTGGGTATGTTGCCAGAAATAATAACGAAAGCAAAGAGAAATTAAAGATTACGTTAAAGCAAGAGGAAGTTGTCCGATAAGATGGACTGGCCAAATAAAGTAATTGACAAAACCCTCTTTAAACGTGGCCCACGACTGGCAAGAATGGAGACAGTTTGTACGCCAGAATCCAGACACAGCAAAGAATAACGAAACATTAAGTTTCAGATCAGCGTTAAGTTTACATTTAACCCTAATCACTCCATACTGTCAAACATTGCCACTCCATGTATTATTCTCAATGGACGCATTTCTACAACATTTAACCCTAATCACTCCATATTGTCAAACATTGCCACTCCATGTATTATTCTCAATGACATTTAACCCTAATCACTCCATACTGTCAAACATTGCCACTCCATGTATTATTCTCAATAGACGTATTTCTACAACATTTATTCGACTTCTGTATTTTTCCACGTCTACGTTTCACCAATAATCCACACGCGACACACCAAATAAACAAATAATAGTTTTTATTCCTACCTGTCCACCAATCAATCGACTTGCTCACATTCACAGTCAAGAAACTCCTGCAAAATCCCAGTCTTGGTTATGTTGATATTTAGCCATAGGAAAGGTATTTGAAATACTGTTTTCTTCCGAATGCCACCCATCAACAAATCTGAATTGAAGATTCGAAAATATTGAAGAGTGTGGTCAGAAAAAAAAAACATTGTCTCCGGTTCCGGTAGTCGAGCCCTCGAATAAACAATCACGGAGTACGCAGTTCGTCATTGCACGTATTGTTAACACTATCTCGCGTGAAGAGACAACACTCGCACGTATAATGGGCGCGTGTTAGCGTTGTTACCTGACAAACCCTTTTTTTTATTTTTTATTTGAGATATATTTATTAAATTGTAGACATTGATTTGTCGTTTAAATAAGGCTATAATAAATTATCAACAACAAATAAAACGCATAACTTTGTTTATACTATATATGGCGTGCATTATTTAATTTGCTGACAAGTTAATATAGAATTCGCAGGTGTTCAGTAGATATAGTCAGATCACGGCCAAATGGATCGTCTGTCAAGATAAATCAAGCATCATTTTACAGTGCAATAAGCATTCCGATAGATATGACGCTAAAATAACAAGCTAAGTGTATTATTTCAAAGCTGGGAGAAACGAGTATTTCGTTCTAAGAAATGTCCTTTTTTTCTGGCAGTTCATATTTTGCATCTTTGCAAAATATAAAATAATACGTGGAAATATTCCTAACAAACGTATGTAATATCATATTAGGAAATATAAGATCTTAAAATAGCTTAATTATGCGGACGAAATCTTATACATGACCAGAAGAAAATAATAATAATAATAAAAGGACAATTTACACAGCGCAGTTTAGAGAGCAAACTCTCCTCAAGATTCGGGATCCGAACCAACTAATATTGACAGATTAAAAATATAATAAAAATCAAGTATAGTGTAAGGATAGACAGGTAGAGGCTGCGGCCATTAGAATAGGAACTTCCCTATATCTGTGTTCAAAAAAACGTATTTGGTAATAATACCGCAGAAATTTTTCCATGGGAAGACAATATACAAAGAAACCTTTGTAGATCTTCCAATATGTTATAGCAACACGTTCGGCTTTAGGTGTAATGTATTTGTTTAGTATTCATATAACATATAGTCAAAAAACTTAAAAAGATCTACCAAAAAGGGTTGTCTAAAGCTTAATGAATGGATACAACAACATATCAAAATCGTAGATGTCAATGAGATGCTGGCCACCTTAAGATTGTGAAAATGGGTTGGGCATATTGCCAGATGTACCGATGATAAGTGGACTCATAACGTGATGAAGAGGCGACCAAGGACAGGTATTGAAAATATTCTTAGTAAAATGGTAGGATAACATCAGAAAAGTGATTGAAAGCGACTGGGAGTAATGTGCCCAAGACTGGCAACAACTGGAGGAGAATACAATGCTGAAGTCAACCTGGCTAGTGATGCGAATGATCAAAGGTTACAGATTTCATTTTCTTACAGTAGACTCTTGATCTGCTTTCAATGCATTATTCCCGAGACGTGTAACTATCTCTCGATTTCTTTGAGGGTCTGCTTGGTGGTCATTAATTATGGGAAAACCATGAAAAACTATACGAGCAATCCGCGTATCATCCGTTCTTTGAACGTGATCCTGCGAATAACGTCTTCTTTACCTTCCCCATCTTATGATTTTGAGTGTTTTGCATCAGTGTAGGTATATGTTTTGCATCAGTGTAGGTATATGTTTTGCATCAGTGTAGGTATATATGTTTTGCATCAGTGTAGGTATATGTTTTGCATCAGTGTAAGTATATGTTTTTTGTGTATACATCGCAAGACTATCAAATCTGACGTTCTATGGAGTACCTTCGTTTCTGTGGTATCAGTTCTAGATTGAATATATGAATGGTTGAATTAAAATAGGCACTAAGTATAAAACAAAAAAAACAAAGTATGCAGTTTCATTATATATGACATATAGAACGAAACTGCATACTTAGTTTTTTTTTTGTTTTTTTTTTTTGGTACTTGTGCCTATTTTAATTCAACCATTCATATGTCATTACAGGTCTAACACAAGTTGAACCTGTCGTCAAGTATCTAATAAATAAATGAAGAAAGATTAAACTTTCTTTATTTACTATGTAGATACTTTCCTGTTAAGTATGTTATTCAAATGCCGAGATTATTACGATTCGGCAATCTCTTGCAACCGACAAGACGAGAGTTAACACATCGATCAATAACATCCGGGACTAACTACTGAAACAACATTTGTTTGCCAAAATTCTTCTTTATTTATCAACATAGTCTCCTTCAAGAGCGTTACATTCATTCCAACGCTTTCCTAACTTTTCTATGCCAGTCGTGTAGAACGATTTATCTTTGGTTTCAAAATAGGCGTTAGTTTCGGCAATCACTTCTTCATTGGAGCCAAATCTCTTTCCCTGGAGCATATTTTTGAGGTCTGCGAACAGCCAATAAAATAAATAAAAAGTAACAAGTAAAACAAAATCCAATGTTACCAAATACTGGTCAACGAGAAAATCAATTCGTCATTGAAGATAGATGTAATATTTATTAAGTCGCTGTTTGAAATAGCTACTTAATAAGTATAGTACTGACTAAATGGTTCATGAGTCTGACGACATGGGCAGTAAATGACAAGATAACATATATTTGGTTGGAAGAGATTGCCACATGGCAATAAACCCGCTAGATTGAACTGTATACAACGAAAGCGTAATACAATACAATTAAAACGAGATAAGAAACTCTTGTTTACAATTTAAAAAAAAATTTTCAAAAATTGTATTTACAGTGAAAAAGTAACCTTCATTTCGTTTATACGAGTATTTATGCAATATTTCAAGTAAATTTATATACAGTACATTTTCTGTATAAAAATTTAATATCAAAACAGCATTCTATGTTTTGACTTTTTATGAAAATCTCATAAATCTGTTTGAGTCAAAATGTATTTTTTTAAGATCCTACTGTTGTATTTTCATTAAGATATTCTTTACAAAACTTCATTAAGTATTATAAATAAAACTTTAATAAAAATTTGCAATAGAAATGTTAATTCATACTGTCTCAATCGAGTAATTGCAAAGCGGGTGTATCAATGTTCTCAAGAGAGTAACTTATAGCTTCTAAACATATATTCTTTTATAAGTTCACAAAGTACATCACGACTACATTTAACGCATTGACGAAGCTAATCGAACACTGCTTGTAGTTTTCTGCATGACACGATAATTAGCAATAATATAAGTCTATTAATAAATTCAGACAAAACAAAAAAAATTATAACAATAATTGGCGTATTATTATAATTATTGGAGAAATTCTTGTTACGAAATAGTGAGCGTAAGAGAAGTAAATTTGCATACGTAAGCCGAGTTCACCATTCTCAATTATTTTGATAAAACAATTGGTATAAAGTTGTACAATTACCAAAACGGCGATTGTTTTAAGAGGCGAGATAACAATGCATAGGATTCTGTGCGTACCACTAAAACTGATACGCGATCCGATGCTTTCAATTAATGGGAACTTGAGTTCTAAATATATATAAAAAATACACATAAAAACTCAAGAAAACGTAATTAAAAAGTATGTATTGATTAAAGTCATAATGTAACAGACCAAACTTAAACATACCAAAACAATTCGATTCTGCGAAAGTTAAAAATTTGAATCACAAAACAGTGTAAATAAAAAAAAATTATGTGACAAGCGAAAACTACATGCCAGAATTTAATGATGTTCAACGATTTGTGTTGTTTTCCTCATCTAATAGTTGCTTCTCGTGATGGTGACGATATTACTCGGTTTTATAATGAGAATATCAAGAGAATTTAACAGCACCGATATCCTCCGAAACTTGTATAATTATCTAATTAGAACCAAAGTAGAATATTCATCTACGGTTTGGGCTCCTCATCAGCTCAAATATAAAAAAAATATAGAACAAATACAAAAAAAATCCTCAGATATCTATGGTACAGAACAAAGGGCGATTACCCAAAATATGCTCACCATGTCAAACTTCTCACGGTGTGTAACTATAGAAGCCTCGAAACAAGAAGGCAAGAAGCCATTGCGATATTCCTAATAAAGGTTTTCCAAGGTGGCTTTAACTGTCCCGCGATTCTAGAAGCACTAAGTTTATATGTACCCAATAAATATAGCCGTGCATGGAATCACCCTCTGTTCTACATACCAACTTACAGGACGAATATCATGACTCAGCCACGCGTGGTATAGAGATATTGAACCAACTGAATTGTACTGTTGATATGTAGTATTATCGGTACCGTCTAGCAGTATGAGAAGAATCCTGGCTGATATTCTTCCTAACGAATAAGCTAGAAACGCTAGAAACAGACCCTCTTTGTGTAACAGGAGAAATCCGTGCAAAGTGGATAAAAAAAATTTAAAAAAATATTCATTAATTTTATAACTTGTCATATATTTTTTTCGTATCCTTTATTATTAACACAAAATAATTTTGTGGATACATAAATTGAATTGTTTTTTTAACAACAAGCCTAGGTGATCATTGTTCAGTTTTAAGACATACAACAGATTTAAAAAAAAATTAAATACATTACACAAGTCTATATCATTTTATAGAATTATTATTTTTCTAGTATGCTTTTCATCGTGATATTATTGTCTAAATGTGGAACTAAACTTAAGTTTGACAATGGTTTTACGAAGTTCAATAAATTTGCCAACACAAAAAAAAAACATTATTTCACGTAATTCGATTGATTAAAGGAAATTCACCCACGAAAAAAAATAAAAATAAGTGTACTTTTCGAAGCTTCTTAGACAAAATCAAAACAGAAAGTGAATAGTTTCAGTGATTACTTGGGGGTGTGTATTTAACAGGAAAAAAATCCTAAATGTTACCCATCGGGAAATAATTTATATAATCATGTGAATAGTTTTGTAAATATCACGAGTTCCTCCTGTTTCATTGTTTTTTTTTCCGTTACTATGTTATAATTATAATTGACAAATCAAAATGACTTTGGTACCGCTGAAAATAAAGGGCTGAATATACTATATGAGTGGCATACGATCAGTGATGCTATACGGTGCAAAACTTTTAGTGTACATGAGCGGAAGTACCATGCAACAGAGATGATGCTGAGGTGGATAGTGGGTGTCACTCGTCGAGATAAAGTACAAAACGAATATAACAGAAGTCTCAAAGTGACACACATAAATGACAAACTGAGACGAGTTTGCGGTAGTACGGGCACACCGCTAGAAGGCTCGAGAAATATGGTAGTCAATCGGTGCTTGAGCTTGAGATTGGCAGGAGAAAATGTAGAGGTCGCCAAAAGATAGGATGAATGAATGGTGTGAAAGACATGTGTGCGCTGGGAATGATGAAGGCTATTGCACACAAAAGGCAGCCCTAGAAAGGACTCGAAAAATTAAACCCATGTAGTGTGATGGAGATATGAGAAAGAACATATTAAAATTATAATTCTTGTACATAAAAAATCACATAATTTATTGCCAAGATTGTATAAATTGATAATATAACATGAATATATAGCATCACGCCGTGTCCCTCGCGGAGCAGGCAGAGAGAACAGATCTTCAATATTTTCTATCCAAACACACAACTTTCGCCTCTTCAACATTAATACTATACATCTCGTCATGCACAATTCATACTTCTCACTTGACGTTCTTTTGAAATATCGTCCATTAAATATAGATATATTCTCTTCGGTGTACCTCTAACACGCACACCTTATTCATTCTTTCTCTCCACATTTCCAAACCATCTTAAAGCTCGTTTGTTCATCTTACTTAAAACGTCTATTTTATACATGCATTCATTTCTGGTGTATTTTTTCCGCCTTTATTGGAGTCATTTATGTAATTTCAATAAATACTCGATCGAATTATTTTAAGGGAACTAATGTGTATCACAACCCACACTCCGATTTAATATTAAAAATATACTATGAAAACATACACATCCGGCAAACTAACGTAATTGGATCTTTTCTCGTGAGAATTCAACTATTATGATCGCGTTTCCATTGTGATTATGTTGTATTTTTATACGGAATTGTGCTCTAATCGCCACCGCTGCAAACAGATACGCTATCTCAGGAGTGATTGTGCTTGCCGCCGACCATCGGACGAATCTGCGCTCCTAATAACGGAAGCTGGTCGGGGACACGTGGTACTCGTATAAGGGATTCGAACTTTGAAAATAGGGCTAATACTTCCTTACTCTCTCTTCATATATGCTCTCCGGATGAGAAAACTGTAACGAATTCATCGAACGTCGAGCGCGTGCAAGTATCGCGTGCTAGTATTGTTGAACAGGCGAACTTTTAAACCAGGCTATATAGCCCTTTTTAGGACTTACAAACCGGTTATCCGGACAATTTCAAAATAACCGAAAACCGGTTATTTTTATTCAGTAAACCGGTAAGAAAACTTTTTTGTATACAACCACGTTATTTTCGCTATATTTTGGTGTAGCGTTTAGCCATAGTTTGAAATAGAATAAATATTCTTAAAATGCTATTAAAAAAAACAATTCTTATTTGCAACAAATTGAATTATATTTATTTATATGTATGACTTTTTTTTTTTTTTCGACATTGACATTTAATAAGATATAATAATTTTTGTTCTATGTAAATGTTATTCCACTAAAAACAAATCTGAGTTCTTTACCTCTATAAAATAAGTCTTGGACAATTACGTAATTCTGCTTGGTGAAGTTTGGTAATATTTTGTGGTATACATACATAACATATATTGAACTTCAATATACATATAATTATTAAATAATTTTAAAACAATGACTGTAATTTATTATTACTACTGCTTTTTGTATCTTCATGTTAGTTTAAGATAAAGTTGTATTATTTGTCAATAATTTTAAGTACTTGTATAACCTGTCACATGTTCATCTGTATATAAAGACACTGTTGTGTCGTTAATTAAATAAAATAAAAATTTAATTGTTTTAATAATTTAACAAGTGGTTTTATTGTCCGTTTATGCAAAAATAATATGCCCAATCGAAAATATATAAGGAAATTGCAAATCATCAATCGATAATACCAAGTACGGAGGGAGTAGTGACGCGGCAAAGTAGATAGATAGATTGTGCGTGTTCAAATCCAACTGTCAAAAAGCTAACCCTATTACCATAGCACAAATAATACAATTGAAATAGTAATTAAAAAAGAGAAATGATCATATATATATTTCATAAGAAAGTTAATACTTGTCTTTAAAAAAATATATACTTGTATATTTATTTGTGCATAACTGGGTAACCGATTTCTTGCATTTAAAAATAACCGAAAAACGTTTAGTTGAATTAAGCAGTTAATTGCTTAGCTCTGTTTACCTTTTCGGGGTATCACACATTGTTAATTGAACACGTAACAACCGGTCAATTAATTCATCATAGAGTCTCGAATAGTTTGTATGCTGATGTATTTCAACAAAACAAATAAAAACTCGTATTAATTACTTTGTCGTACGTATCTCCTCTGGGTTATTGTAATTATATTTATTCTAATTTGCCTGATTCCTGTCTTCAATGCAGCTGATATGTGTTAGTTATAAATATTGAAGCCTGCTTCTAAAAAGTCTACATTGGGTCATGATTCGCAAAGGATTGATTTCAAACTTTGTCTCTTTGTATTCAAGTCCCTTAATGATACTTCTCCATTGTATCTTTAGATGGGAGATATGGTTTTTTGTTGTTGCTGATTCTATGACGTGAATGGTTTTCGTCTAAGTGTTCGAGCAATGGGTGTCGTGTGCATTTTTAGGAAGATGTGCCCGAAAAACCAAAAAATACACTGTAAACATATTGAGAATTGTACCATCATATTTAACACTCGAAGTATAGGGACGTTTATTATTCTGCCGTCCACATAATTCTAAGCATGTGACGAAAATACCACATCTCAAAAAGAATCCATTCTTACACCATTTGTCTACACCTTTTTTTGTCCATGCTTCAACGCCTTGCAAGAATATAAGAGAGAGATTAGTTTTTTCACATACTACGAGCACTTTGCTCAAATATAATGTTGGGCTTCCTGCCTTCAGGAATTCGAATGGAGATATGAAGCTAATAGTATAAAAAATACAGAAAAATTAGAGAAAACCGGCGCTAACTGTATTTTATTTTCCAGGAACAGCGGAGCACTATCCGGTGTATCCAGCATCCAAAGTTGGTGTTTATCTCAACCCTGGCGCCAAGCTTCTCTAAGCGGTCACTCAACCAAAGGATCTCGATAAGCAGCATCCGACACAATTTTATTTACTAACGGATTAATTTGTTTTAGTTATACGTACATCTTTTTCGTTTTAACTTAAATACACCACGGTACGTACTAGGTTAGTCAAAAAGTTTTGAAAGCGGAAATGAAAATACATTTTTTTGGGGGGAATTCACTTTTATTGCTCAGTATAGTCTCCCATAAGATCAATATACTTGGTCCAACGATCTTCCAACTTTGTTGTCCCATCACGGAAGTGACTTTCTGGAAGGCCTGCAAAATACTCCTCTACGACGGCTATAACCTCATCGTTTCATGAAAAATGCTTTCCACGAAGGAATTTTTTGAGGTGTGAGAACAGCCAGAAGTCAGAGGGAGCTAAATCTGTCCCAAGTCTCATCCATAGTGATGAATCGACGCAGAAAATCCTTTTTATCCTTTCGAAATTGCTCCAAATGTTGCTCAGAAAGTCGCATTCGAACGTGGTTTTGTTGCATTGTTAGCCAATGCGGCACCCATTGTGCACACAGTTTTTTGAAACCCAAAACTTCAGCCAAAATATGCAATGTTGTTCCATGTGAGATGCCTATGGTGTCAGCTATCACATCCACAGTCGATCGATGATCTTCCAAAACCATATCCTGTATTTTCGCTATGATTTCTGGTGTTGATGCACTTTTTGGACGTCCTGAGCGTGGATCGTCTTCAACGCTTGTACGGCCACGCTTAAACTCCAAAACCCATCGGTGAACGGTTGGAAATGAAGGAGAAGACTCCTTTAATACTTTCACCATCTTTGCATGCATCTCAGTAGATAAACCTTCCAAAACAAAGAATTTAATCACTGCACGATATTCGGATTTTTCCATTGTTAAAAAATACACTGACACGTCAACTTCAAATGGCTTGTAAACAAAGAATGAATTGACAGATCGAAATGAAATTTTGAGTACGTTCTTATGAAAGATGAAATATTAAAATGGCGTAGAAATTTTGGTTTTTCTACTGCTCCATAGATGTCGCTTTCAAAACTTTTTAACTAACCTAGTATGTTAGTCGGTGGCCGTGGTCTAACGGTTAGGCCGAGGCCACACCAAAATGCTTCGTTAGGTGCTAAGCTAGATTTCACGTGACTCATATACTAGGTGACTTCATGCCTGGCCACACCAAAGTGCTACGCACAAATTCATTTGACAGTTGGGAGTGGTTGAGTCAACACACGATGTCACTCTCAAAACTAACCAATTTCATTATAACTTACCATATTTATTTACTTTCTGTGCAACTTCATTCCAAAGTGATTTTATTACAGGTACATTTTTCTATAATTTGCTCGATGGGTTCCACAAAGGCTCCCTTTTATCCACAGCAGTCATTAAAACTTCCACCATCTCATCTTGTAACTTAACCAACGCGTCTGTTCGCTAGGAGATTCACTCGATGACTAATCATTATGCAACGTGGCGCGAAACGTGCAGTGTGGCCACTGCGATAGTATGCGTTACGTTGGTTCGCTAGGATATGTCGACTAAATCGCAACATAGCTCTAAGCATCAAGCGAGGTTCCTGCCTGTGGGGCCGAGGCCTAAGCATTCAAGCTAAACAAGCGGGCGCCTCAGGTTCAATTCTCAATGTAAATATATTATTCTACCTTTTCTCCGCTTAACGAAAGGTTGTAGCCGATTAAACCTGCCGTTTGTCTCGGAACATTTGATTTGATTTCTAAAGAATGGATGCTCGCTGAAGTTATAGCACACAATAAAACAATACAAGCACAGGCATGTTCGAATCAATTGGAAGGTTGATAAAGCATACTCGATCACGAGTGATAGACTGTCGTATGTATATAGTTCTAAATATAATGATTGATCAATTGGGCAGTCTGTATACAAGTATGGATGATCAACCCAATTCTATAGTAATAAATTATTCACAGACAATAGACGGAACTATCAAATCGTCTATTCTATTCAGGAAGCGACGCAACAGCATCCGGTGCATTAAACATCAAAAATGACATTTATCACGAGTCTGGCGCCTGGTTTTTTTGAGCTATCAATTTATAAAATTTTGATATTTAAACGCATAAATGCAAATAAATGGCATGTCACATGATATATGAGTGGCTCAGAACCAGAAATGGCTATCTTGTTTTGAGATAATTGACTTCAAAGTTGCAGATCTATTAAAAAATGGTTTGTTTTCTGTTGTTTCCAAAATGTAACGGTAGATGTCAGCACTTATGGTGAACTAGAAACTCATAATCATGTTTGGTTCTGATAGAAATGAGTATAAAGATGTAGCGTATGTGCCTAACTCTAATTTTATATTTTTGTGGGTTAGTCATGTATGGTTCTGACCCACTCATATACCCATACCTCACATTACAAAGATCTAAGTTCTTTATCACTATAAAATAAGTGTTCCACAGTTACGTAAGTCTGTCTACTTGGTTAAATTGGGTAATATACATACTTATATTGAATTTAAATATACATATTAATATTGAATAATTGTAAACAATGACTTTGTTATTATTACTACTGCTTTTTGTATCTACATGTTTTGTATCTACATGTATGATAAAGTTTTGTAAATAATTTTAAGTATTTATTTTAACTTGACATATGTGCATTTGTCTGTAAAATCACTGGTGTGTTATTAATTAATTTTAAAAATTTATTATTACACATGACAAGAAATATACACAATTTGCGAAAAAACAACAGGTAATTTGATTTGGACGTACAATTTTAATGGATCTGGGTTTGTTGCCTTTCATTTGTCGTATCCCCAGTAAACTAGGTTTTTGCCTGTATCTCACTGAGGATATTTAGCATGAAAAAATAAATCGATACTTCTTTCCGATTTTTGATTACACAAAAAACAAAACCCCGTTGCACGCTCTCATCAACCTGACAAACAGTGACACTCAACTTCAACTGGAAACATCTTGCGAAATACAACTCCTCACACATCATCACTCCAGAAAGACCAAAAATATTCATCCCACAATATACCGCACACAACCATAAGAATAAAAATTAAAATTGAAACAAAATTAAAACAAAAAAAATACACAGAAACACAAAACCAAAAAACCACCAAAATTAAAACAACAAGAAGACACTCACGAGCTCACATAAATCCTTTCCACTCATCATTCATCCTGAAAGCCCTAGTACTCAAAATCCTGTCGCAATATTAATTAAATAAATAAATTACGTAATCCTTTTTAAAACAATCTTGCTATAGTAAAAATAAAACAAACAATCAAGAAACTGAATTCGATTTACACAATATGTGAAAATTGTAATTTGGAACGAAAGAGTGACTCTTGGTCCATTTTTATCTCATCTACATGGTAATCAAATGGAAGACGTGAGACGTAATGGGCATCAAGATCACCATAACAACCTCTACGCTTTGCAACACTTGACCATTTAGTGCAGAGTTTCTTAAACATTTTTGGCTCACCGTCCCCTTTTCAAAGATAATTTTTCTCATCGCCTCCCCTCGGTAACACTTTGTCTTTCTCAACTAATAATAAAATTGTGAATGTAGCTGTGTCTACAATATATATTAGAATTTCACAATTTTCAAAACAGTCTATGTTAATAGTGTTTTAAACTTGTCATAGCATGAACAGATTTCTACTGTTACGAGCTGGACTTGTAAGAACGCATATAAGTCGAGACTGCGCGTAACTACACACGAGTACATGTCCGCTTGTTAAAACCTGCCGTTTTCTTTTTTAGACAAATCGGTTGTAACTTGATTTTACAATGTACGTTTCCTTGTAAAATAACGTAACCCTTACATTATACGACCAATGGACTAACATGTACGAACGGTTGATGGTTGACAGGTATGAGGCTTACGACGATACATAACATAGCTAAAGGTGTCTAAATAGTCAAATGGACAAGTGTTTGTTTAAAAAAACGTTATGGAAATAAATTTTTTAAGCGTTTTCTTAGTATCGAATTGCTTCTCAATGTTTCCCTACTACCCCAGGGGGCAGCCACTTTGGGAAACTATAATTATGTGTCAATTCCAAGGTTGTGGAGTCGGCAAAAATTCCGACTCCAGAAATTTTAAATGTATAACTATAACTCCAATTTATAATACATATATTGCAACCCAAACGTTACGTGACGTGACTTGACTACTTAATGTAGATTTTTTTTAAATAATATCTAGAGATTCCCCATCACATCACATACTATTTGTACTAAATAGTACATAGTTCATAATTTCGTAATGCAATTTAATAGTAGCCAATAAACAAATATCTAGAGATTCTCCATCACATTACCCACTATTTGTACTAAATAGTACATAGTTCATAATTTCGTAACGCAATTTAATAGTAGCCAATAAAAAATATCTAGAGATTCCCCATCACATTACCCACTATTTGTACTAAATAGTACATAGTTCATAATTTCGTAATGCAATTTAATAGTAGCCAATAAAAAAAATTAAAATGTATAAACTCCAACTTTGGACTTCACAAAAATCAATCGACTCCACAACCCTGGTATATTTACCACAGAACACTTGTGTGGGCGTTATGGAAGAAGTTGATATGTCCGTTTTACCTTAGTTTACAGGAGAAACAATATTATCTTTGATAAGCTGTTAAAATCAGTATAAATAAGCATTTTTTTAAATTTTTCCAAGCAATATGTATTTTGTTTCGATAATGACTGACACACCAATTTTTGCCACAACATGCTGAGAAATATTTTCTATAATTTGGGAGAATAAACACAAAATGACAAAAAAAAAACGGACAAATCAATTTCTGCCATAACGCCACAGAAATATTCCTGAGATCAGATAAATGTTAATTATTTATCATTACACAGTTAATTAGAGGTTAAATTCATAATAAATATAACATCTAATTTCATCTAAAATAACATTAATATAACATCTAAAAAACACAAAATGATACAAAAAACGGACATATCAATTTCTGCCATAACGCCACAGAAATATTCCTGAGATCAGATAAATGTTAATTATTTATCATTACACAGTTAATTAGAGGATAAATTCATAATAAATATAACATCTAATATAACATCTAAAATAACATTAACATAACATCTAAAAACACACAAAATGACAAAAAAACGGACATATCAACTTCTGCCATAACGCCACAGACTTATTCGTATTAAAACACGTGTAATTTTTAACACAACAATAATCTTGTCAGGTTACAATAAACTCAAAGAAGTTACAATCCAATTCAACACAACATAGACGCTAGAAGGAACTCGATTCTTACTCAGGAAACGACGGGACCATGTCCGGTAGGTCCAATGCACAAAATAAGCTTTTATCACGACCCTGGCGCCTGGTTTCTCAAGCGGACATTTTATCAATGTATTCTGATGTATTGTTTATTACACAGTTTGGTACTCATTTGCGTGTTCCCGGTGGTTGTGGATAAATGAGAGAAGTGATGCTGATAACATTTTAGAAGAAAGCGGTCTGGTTTGATTACGCCATAACGGAAACCCTAGGCAGCACGCGCTATCCGGTGCGATAATTAAATTAATTTTATTAATAATCAACATTAATCAAAAGCTGAGACCACAAATACCAAGGTCTTTTTTTCCATCAACCGAGACATTAGATTTCATCTTAGGAGATTCATTTAAACCTAAGAGAGAATCTTAAACGATGCACTAAAAAACTGTCTAGATATTATTCTTCGACAGTCTGTTTACTTGTAGAATTGTTGGCCGTTGAGACATCCACGCTTTTTAAGATCGTTGTTTTAATGTGAATTGTATGAGAGATGCGAAGAGAAATATCTCAGAATGAATATTGCAAAATCCCAAGTAATGGTGACAAAAAAATGTGACAGGAAAAGTAAATGCAATATATGTGTGAAAAATTAAAAAATAGATCAAGCCGAGGAATTCTGCTATTTGGGTAGCATTTTCCAAGAAGAGTTAATAGCGGTAAGAAAAAAGTTAATAGGGCACTAAAACATATGTATTTGAATGGAACAGAGGACGACCTATGTGTCCAAGTTGGTAAGAAACCTGTGGTCCAGCCCGGAGGTTGCGAGTTGAAATCCAGCTGGACCTCAGATTTAAAAAAAAATGATTCCAGTCATGTTTTACTGAAGGCTACTTTAACATATTTGGTGGGAAGAAATTGTCACATGGCAATAATCTCACCTGGTTGTACTGTGTACAATGAAATAAGAAAGTGCAATCAAAATTTCGCAGCATTCTCCGGTGTATCCACATTTCGAATGTTTCCAGTCGGTTCATACTACCAACTTTGAGGGGCCATGATTCCACTCCATGCAATAACACTGACCAAACGTAGCATTTGACTAACCGTTGTCGAAGTTTCAAGATCAGATTATCATCGCAGAATAATGCTACAAATCAGGCAATGTCTGTGGATCTTCCTCGACAGCCGTCCAGAGGAAGACCAAAGAACTCCTGGATGACTCAATGCTCCAAAAACCTGCAGAAAAACGGCTTAGATGAAAGCGACACCCAGAACCGAAGAATATGCAGCCTGAGAACGAGAAGAGCCGACCCCAACAGCCTACCTAGGCAATGAGTTGGGGCAGTGCCAGGAAGAAGATCGCAGAATAATGCTACGAATATCCTGGACGAACATGGTCAGCAACACAAGGGTTCTTCAAAGAGACAAAGTTGAGAGAGTTTCTGACTAATATTAAAATCCGAAAGGTGTCCTATTTGGGTCAGGTACTTAGAGGAGAAAAAAGTACAAATTACTTACTGCACCTGATCATCTAAAGCAAAACAGAGGAGGGCAAAATAAGGGTCGAAGAGGTGTTGGCAGAAGGCAAATATCCTGGCTCCGTAATATACGAGTACATGACTGAACTGGTACAAGGAGCGTTGGGAATCTTTTTCGGACTGCCGAGGACACAGATGCTTACTCTCAGGTGATAGTCAACGCTGGGAGGACCTGACATGAAATTAGGAAGAAGAATTAAAATTCCACAATAATATTTTGGTGTGAACTTTGTCGTATGGAAGTGAAATGTGGACCTGGAAAGAGTGAGTAGATAACCAAGTTTAAAAATCAAGATATACTAATGAAACAAATGCAGAGCAAAAGTAAGTGGAAGAAATAGTAGAGGAAGACAAAGGAGAGTATGGTCGAATGAATGAGGTGTATGGATGTAGAAGAGATGAAAGATAAGTGTCGCACTCTCTTCTTTCTCCCTACTCTGACAGGGAAAAATCGTGATATGTATATGTTATGTATGCAAAATATATGTAATATTCAAAGAGAACAGTGACTGATTTTTAAAAGTCTATTAAACGCGTTATTTATTGAGAAATTATAATTATTAACGCCTTATTATCAATATATTTAATACGTGAGATTCTCGGAAATGTTACCAAAATGAAATTTCTCACGGTTAATTATCACAAAACTTGTATTACTCCAATTACTCGTATCACTCGAGACATTAGTAAAACTCTAATGACATTTAAAGTGCCCATATCAAACGATTGACCATCGATACGGATTTAATTACTACACCCATCACAAATTGGAAATTAAGTAATTCTTAAATTTAATTTTAATATTTGTCTATGTGAAGTTGCCTGGGGAAACAGTAAACATACATTGTGATAAGTAGTTTTAACCCATTTGAGATCCAAATGTGTTCAAGAGTGTGGACTGAAATATACAGATGTCCTGTCCTTGCAGCCAAGCTCGCCCTCCTAATGGTGGGGGGGGGGGGTATTTACTGAGAGGGTATTGTGGGATGAACTCGGAACTTTTGGTGACTTCTCTTTTGAATGTGTTTTCTGTTCCTTTGCCTTAGCATGAGTGTGATTGATTGCGAGACGTATATATCATATTTGCGTGCATTTTTTTTATCGGTGAACCTATTGTATTAATTAAATTTTTTGTTCTTACTGCTTATTTATTGTAATTTATTTATTTTTTGTTTTTTAATTAACATATACAAAGGCGTACGCTGAAATACGTGTATGACCTCACGGTCGGGCTCGCCTTCTATTGGTGGGGGTGTATCTTGAGTGGGGAGATGTTATGAGATGAGCCCAGATATTTTGACAGCTTCTCTCGTAAATGTGTTTTTCTCGCCATTATCTTCAAGTATATATAAAATTTCAGTTACTTTAAACCTCTTTAACATCTATCTGGTTGGTTTGAAGAGATTGCCACATGGCAATACGAACGTTGTACTGTATACAACGAAAGTGTAATGCAATACAAATATCAATATAAAATTTGTTGTAATTCTTCAGTATATTATTTATTATTCAATCGAGTAATTTCGGTAGTTAAAAGGTTAAACTATCGGTTCTCAATGTGGGGCACAACCCCTCTAAAGGAGTGTTATATCAGAGGGGGTTCAAAAAATCAAAGTAACTTATATGTACAAAAGGAAAATAAATTTTCTGAGAAAAAAAACAAACACATTATTTACTCCAATGGTTACCTCTGTGTATATATTCTATTATCAGATATTACTAGTGATATAATAATAACGTGTCAATGCATTAATACGTTTTTGAAGGGGGTGTATTCTTAATTTAATATGTTTTGTCTTTTGAGGGTCACATGACTATAAATGTTGAGAAACAATGGATTAAAGAAAACTGAAGCAACATATATATGGCAAATTTCACACGGACTTATAAATGAGAGCTTTCTATCTCAATGTCTGCTTTACATTGCAATGCTCACTGGCGCCAGTTACTGTCGAGACACTTTATAATTCGATCCACATTTCACTGCTTTCAATGCTGCGATGGTTTCTAATTAGGTTTGACTAATTACTTAAGTGCTCTTGACATTTCTCAAATCGAGTTAAGTCCAATTTTTTATTGCGCAATTTTTTTTTGTCTAGACAAATTATAACATTTTTTCAGAAAAGAAAGTCTGGTGATGAACGACCGCAAGTTTATCTGAATAGAAAGAAAGATAATTTAAATATATTATATATTAAGTCCTTAAGAACGATTGAAGCAAGTTGAGCAACTCTGTCATTGAAGAGTTACGAGGGATATCGAACGGCGTATAGCGAAAGGAAATAAAGTCAATGAAGCATTAAAACATATCAATTCGAACCGTACGGTATCAAAATCTGCTAAGATGATTTTCCACAAGAGTATTTTAAGCCAACTTTGTGTATGGGAGTGAAACGTGGACATTGAAAATACTGAAAGAAACCCAAGATATGTTGTATAAATGCGTGCACTAAGAATAAATAATATATGAGATGATCATTTATGACAGAAAACAGAATAAAGTGATTGTGGATAAAGGCGAACTGAAGGATGATGTGTTTGTTGAGTAAGGTTTGGACATTAAGAACGAAATAATGAAGAAAGATTAACAAAACAAATATATAATGTAAATATGAATCAATGGCGTGGTAGAAGAAGACCAAGGAAAGTATGGTTGGATCAAGTGAATGATATTTTAAATAAATGAAAGGTCAGAAAAATCGTAGGAGAAGGTGTAAAGATTTGTATTGAGATAGGAAAGTCTGGCGCTCTGTCCTCTGCATGTATGTATGTTAAGTTCCTAAGGTTGGTTGCATGGGATTGGAAATTAAAATTGTATGAAAAAAAACGTATCTCAAGACCCTTAAAATAAAGGTGAAAAACAAGTAACCAGTAAAGTAAGTCGAAGGAGCTAAGGTAGGCAGTGCAGCCTTCTGAAGAGGCAGGACAGGGTAATGACAGCCTACAACCGTTTATCCCGTCACGTCCCCGCTGGTATTGTTGAGCGATTGCAGACTGTAATCTGTTCGGTTGGTTAATCTAGATTGCAACCGTTTGCATTACAATTGCAACCTGAACGGTGCAACGTATGTACCAATATATTATATGTTTACCCTCTAATTAAACGGCATGACTGCAATCTAAGTGTTGGCGGAGAGTGAATATGAATTGCCGAGTATGAGATAAGCAAAGACATAGATCTGAAAATGAATGTTGCGAAATCTTAAGTCATGCCGATAAAAAAAACTGTGAAAGGAAGTAATATATGATATATGTATGGGTGGACAGTGAAATAATAGAAGTGCACGTTGAGAAATTCTATTTAGATAGTCTTTTTTTAGATAGTGAGAGTTAATAGGCATATCGAACGGTGTTTAGCGATAGGAAACAAATTCAATGGGGCACTACAACACATACTTGTTATATAATCGAACTGGAAAGTATCGAAATCTGCTAAGATGATAGTCTAACATACAAACAGTGCTTTGATGCATGGGAGTGAAACGCAGACGTGGAAAAGACTAAGTGCTGAATAAAAGCTGTAGCAATGAGTGCACTGAGAGTAATATTTGGGTGACTATGTATAACATATAACAAATGCATTTCAAATGTGTTGCTGAAGAAAGATGTCACGAATTCCGTGGACAGCAAGGCAAACTAACGACTGCATTCTCGAAGAACTGAGAATCACCGACAGATTGTCGACAATATACCTTCGAAGAGTCCTCCGATTCGTTGAGCATATTGCCCGTGACCAAGGAGACAGTTTGGATAGATTTGTGGTTATTGGAGGTGTGGAAGAACGACGCACAAGTGGAAGAATCCCAATGCGTCGGACTGACCAAGTGAGAGATGCAACTGGACTACCCTTCGAGCCGCGCAGTACAGAAATGGATAGAGAGGAATCGTGAAAGGCTATCAAAGGAGGAGGCACGATGCATAAACTAAACGACAGGATGGATATGTGCAGAATATGGAATTAAGTGATGATTGATTGCAGTGTGCGGGTTTAATGCCAATCTTCCACCAAACCATAGCCAACGTTCATACACATGACAAATGTTCAGGGCGGCCGTGACATCATTTTAAAATTTGAATTAGGGATGGAAAGCTGTTACAATCCAGACCTTTTATAACAAGGATAGCCAACAGATCGATCGCGAAGCAATTTTTGGTCGATCGCGGCCGTCTTTGTAAGTTACAATATGGCGTGCGATGTCACCGAATCTCATTAGGCGCATGCACTTGTCAACGCAATTAATATGTAGATATGTTCGCTGCAAATAAATGTATATAACATATGCTAATTAAAATTTACGTACAAGTTTTCTTTTCCTTAATATTTTTTTGCCAAGTAAACTCCGCTAATACTTATTTGATAAACTTTTAGTTGTTAATTATTATTTTTTAATATGTGGGTTGTGTTAAATCCCGCGAATTGTATAGGTAGATCGCGGGTGATTTTTTACGTAAAAAGTCGATCGCAACAATTTTTTTTTACCTAAAAAGTCGATCGCGACAGCAAACAAATTAGCCACCCCTGTTGTATACGATACACAGACATTCGCAATCACAGAAAACATCTCAAATGTGAGTCAGTGTACAAAAGTATGCTGGAATTAGGCTGGCTTTACAGTCATAAATGTAGATATCGTAATGCGTGACAACTTTGTAACTTGTGAAACATTATTTTTTTTTAATAAATTTAGATCGTAACAAAGGTCGCAACTAATTCCAATGAACGAAGCGATCAGGAATGAGACGGACGGAAACGAAGGAAAAGTAACGAATAAGAGAAAACGGCGAAAGGCGAATAAATCATGCGCTTTGCCGACTGCTTTAAGGAAATGCGTAGTGCACCGACAAAACCGTGTTAATGGAGCGCTCGAGTAGAGTGGATGGCGAGGCCGGATCACTGAAGGGGCGTGTGCCGTGTGCAGATCCCGTGTGAACCTAGGAAGTTGCGCCAGCCATTGTCTTGCCTCATCTGCATACTCCCGCCTCTGTCCACCTCTCCTGCACAACTGACACGTGGAGGGATCCAATACACATCAACATACATACCATCACGTCATTTCCCTGTCGAGGTAGTCAGAGGAAAGAGCGACAGGCTTTCCTATCTCGACAGACATCCTTCAGCTCTTCTACTGCATCGACTATACCTTTTCACACAACTCATCTAAATTTTTAAGTTTCTTCTTTCTGAGTATTCATTGGGTCCAACCATACCTTCCTTGCTGATCATTACGATGTAGTGCATTCACATTTACACCATATATTTATTTAGTTAGTCTTTCTTCATTCATTCGTGCTACATACCCAAACTGTCAGTGTTATTTCTTCGTCTTACTCAACACATGACTGGACAAACTCCGTGGTCTAGTTGGTAAGACACCTGTCTCCCAAACCGGAGGTTGCTGGTTCAAATCCCGCTGGAATTCAGGTATTTTTAAAAATGCTTCCGGTCTGGTTTTTATTTAAGGCCTGTTTAAGATCTTTCTGGTAGGTTGGAAAATATTGGCATATGGCAATAAGCCCGCCAATCTGTACTGTATAGTATTCAATGAAAGTGTAATACAATACAATACACATGGACCTTAAGTTCATATTAATCCCTAATAACGTCTTTTCGTATTTTGTTATACATTGTCACCCTTAAATATATTCTAAATGCACGCTTTACCACAGCATTTATTTCACTCCTATCAGTATTCTCCACGTCCACGTTCCAATCCCATACACCCAT
Source organism: Odontocerum albicorne (assembly GCA_949825065.1). Classification (NCBI taxonomy): domain Eukaryota; kingdom Metazoa; phylum Arthropoda; class Insecta; order Trichoptera; family Odontoceridae; genus Odontocerum; species Odontocerum albicorne. The sequence continues at coordinate 5,939,265 of OX463861.1, forward strand.
GTTGGAACCAAAATATTCTTGTGGATTATCATCTTAGGAGATATATTTATTTATCATTGTAAAATGCCGAAAAACACTCTTGATGGATAAACGGCAAAAAACAGGAAAAAAAGGCTTAAACCGTTTCATAATACAACGACGACGTAATACGCCCATTCGAGAAAAATATATTTTCAATCAATAAAAAAAATAAAAGAAAACCCCAAAAGATTAAAAAAAGCAACTTTCTTCACATACACGAGAATGTAGAAAATAGTTCCCACCGATTTTACTTAATGACTTGCAACAAAAGCTCCGTTTAATAGACGACACGGCCATATTCAGCGCTTTGTACAAAGGCGCGGAGAGTTTCCTCAAAAACAGCCTCTTTGTGAGGGGTCCACCGAAGAATGGAGTTGATGAATGAAGAGCTATATATTATCATATCGCCGAGTCTTATACCACAAAGGGTTTACTAAAATCAATGTGCCCGCATCGCGATTTTATTTTGAGATCATATATGGCTTTAGAAGTGCGTTAAGATTTCCAAATTTGGTTTTGAAAAGTTTCTTTAGAAGTACTGTATTGTATTATACTTTCGTTGTATACATTACAGCCTGGTAGATTATTTCCCAACCAACCAAAAATATGTTCAAGTGAAGTGAAACCTTGACTGAAATCATTTTAAAAAACACTTTATTTCAACGGTGATTGAACTAGCACCCCCCGGTTTAAAAACAAGCATTTTACCAACTAGATCAAGGAGATCGTCATTGTTCAGTTAAAAAAATAGATGCGTGAGACTCTCGCGCGGTAGAAGTGAAACTTCTTAGCTCCTAGGGAAAGTTGATTTTATGCATTGCTTTATTCCATTTGTTAACGATTTTTTTTTAGGATTAGGAAATGTTTATGTGGAATTTAATTCAAGAAAATCTCTCTTAATTAAATAAAAAATGGCTATGTGGAATTAACAATAATTCAAGAAAATCTCTCATAATTAAATTTAAAAAATATATTTTTAACAATAAATAATATTTTTGATAATAATATAATACACTTTATATATTAAATTTATATTTTTTATATTAAATAAATTAATATTTTTATATTATTATTAATTATTAAATTAATTATTTTTAAATAATTATTTAATTATTTATTTATATTATTTTTATTAATTATTAATAATATTATTAATTAATTATATTATAATTAATTATAATATAATTATTCATATTATAATAACATATATGGTATATTATTATAATTATATATTAAATATAAATTATATATTAAATAAATATTAAAATAAATATGAAATAAAATATTTAATAATACACCGTTTCACTTTTCGTGACGTTCAGGCCAATTTGTCCCAACGCGTCTATAGAAGTTTCTCTTCAAAAATATAAGTTTTAATAACAAAGTGATTTTAAAGCTAAAATATACTATTTTATGTGATGTCAAAAATATGTTTTGAGGCTTTCGCGGTTCGTCGTCATCAGTTGTATTACGTGTTTCGAAGTGTAAAACACTCCGAAAGATTTTGTAAAACCATATGTGATAATACAGTTTATATTGCGCCATTTAGATAGAAAACTCTCCTAGAGGGCGCTCTAACTCAAATATGGTATGATTGTTTTATGTGTGTAGATGTTACGTTGTATTGTATACAATACAATCAATGTCGGCACTAAACAGCGTTGTGAATCCTTTTAACAGATTCGACATTGTTCAATTTGAATATATGTTATTTATAGCCCCATTGATTTTGTTGCCTCCAGCAACTCGCCGTTCGACGTCGTCCAAGATTGTTCCCAAATACCAGAAATCTTCTTGTATTGTTTTTTAATTTTAAATGAATCATGATGAATCTAAAGCAGTTAATTAAAAGTTCAATTGTATTATTTATTCGAGTTTTGATGGGGTTTTTTTTCAATTTTATTGTAGATTTTATTTTTTGTTATATGGCTTATTGTAGATTTTATTTTTTGTTATATGGCATGTTTTGAAGTTTGTTTGATTGCTGTTTTGAACTTTATTGAATATTGATTTGTTAAGGCTAGGGCCGTTAAAAGAAATAAACAGTGCTGTTTGTGAAGGTTTATATGGATGCGGAAAATGCGGAGAATTTGTGTCACGATAAATAAATCAGTCGCTCCATATCGTCTTCGTTGCTGGGTCTCGTAGTCGAGGATCCCCTCGCCATTCCAACATCAATTCAGTTAGAAAGCGAAGCTCTACCGTACTTTTTTTTAAGTGAGTGAGCTGTTACACACCAGCAAACTCACCGTTGTACTGGATCCGATGGCACACGTAAGTGAGACGATCGGAGCACACCAGTATGTTTTTTTTTAAGAATAGATATGAACGAAGTCACAGGTATCCTTATACCCTCGAATACTAGACGGAAAATACCGGTGTCATTCGAGGGGAGTATCACAGCGCGGGGTTCAAACCGACGACTTTCCGCACGGAAGTCCAGTGCCTTATCACACGGTCATGTACCTCACGCTCTATTTATATGCGCGATCAAAGGTAATTTTAATAAACAAAATTAAAATATTGGAATAGTGAGAAATCGAATAGTTTATAAACTTCATCTTCCCAGTTTCATGCCAGGTCCCCCCAACGTTGAATATCATCTGAGAGTAGACATCTTTGTCTCCGGCAACCCGAAAAAGATCTCCAACGCCCTTATGCCAGTCCAATCAAGCGTCGATATCCATAACAATTATTCGCCTCGGCACAAATCAATAAAATCCATAAATTATAAATATGCCACATAAACAAAAATATAATATGACAATTTAAACGAACGTCCGTTTTCAAACTGTCGATTTCCGCCATAAAAAAAAAATGACAAAATTACCTGTTTTTATTTAATACCGGTGTGCAATTATATTATATAATACAATAGTAATAATAAATAAATAAATGACACAAAGAAAGGAATTAATTTTGAAACCGCATTCAGAAGCCGCAAAATATGCTACAAAAAGCGGCGTTTGGAATCATTTGTACAATGGAGTGAGCATAAAATTTACTGTCTTAAACTACCGCAAATTTAATGACGTGAATTTTAAAAAATATGAAATTCGAGCGTTTAACAACACCCGCGCTATATACTACATAAAACACTCTTAGCAGGGTGAATTGTACAGATATATTTGAATATATTTATTCATTTTTAACGAAAGCACCTTTCTTTACTTGTACAAAAAAAAAACTAAATACAAATTATACAAAAACAGAAAGAAATAAAAATAAACAGTTATCAAATAAACTTAAAACACAAATCACAATAGAAAAAAAGAAACAAACAAAAAATAAAAAAATCAAAACGAAAAATTATTTTTCCACAAAACAGAAAAAGCTATGTGGTATAAGTTTGATACAACGAAAATAAAAAATGTTATTTTGCTTTTAAATTAACAACTGCTTTGAATGCATCAAGGTAAATTAAAAATAATAAGAAAATCAACATCAAAAAATCTTAAATGTAACTGATTTCAGCTTCCCCCTGGAGCAACTGAAATGTCTACATCCGTCATGATCCCCTATACCAGGGGTAGCCAATCTTTTGCATACCATGCGCCAATTTTTTCACAGACGAGTTCAGATGCGCCATACAATTCAAGCACTTTTTTTACCTTACGTTCACGTTTAGGGTTGTAAAATAGGGATAGGATCTGCTTCGCTTAGGGGAGGAAAAGGAATAACTCAATCACGCAATTCAATTCATTAATTTGCGCCATTTCAAAAGACATGCGTTTATTGGAGCACCAATCTACAATAGTCAGAAATGATCTCTTGGACGAGAGGGTGATCATTGTCGTGGACCCCATTGATGGTGCTACAGCTGCCGGAGTCTCGTTTGGTGAGCGGGAACGCGCAATGGCAACACCGATAGAAATATTCGTACGTTTGTAAATCCGCCTAAAGTGACAGCTCATTAGTTCCATTCTAAGTGTCAGACACCGTAAAGTTGAACATTATATTACCAAAGGCTGTATGAATTGAACTGAGAGCACTTTGGTGTTGAAAATATGAAGATGGATTCAGTTATAACGCCTATTTTTTTTAAAATACGTAGGCGCAAGGATGCAATGCGCCTTGGTTTGGCCACCCCTGCCTTATACCATCATGGCGAGAAAAATCCATAATTCATTATATGAACTCCTTACCTGAATAAATAAAAACCTTATTGCGACAGGATTTTGAGTAATTGGACTTTCAGGACGAATGACGAGTGGAAGGGATTTATGTGAGATTTGTGATTGTGTGCGGTATAGTGTGGGATGAATATTTTTGGTCTTTCTGGAGTGATGATGTGTGAGGAGTTGAATTTCGCAAGATGTTTCCAGTTGTAGTTGAGTGTCACTGTCAGGTTGATGAGAGCGTGCAACGGGGTTTTGTTTCTGTGTAATCAAAAATCGGAAAGAAGTATCGATTTATTTTTTTCATGCTAAATATCCTCAGTGAGATACAGGCAAAAGCCTAGTTTACTGGGGATACGACAAATGAAAGGCAACAAACCCAGATCCATTAAAATAATGTATGTCCAAATCAAATTATCTGTTGTTTTTCTCAAATTGTGTATATTTCTTGTCATGTGTAATAATAAATAATAAAATAATAATATTGGTATACACTTGAAGAAAAGGTTGGATATTTGCAAAAGTTAAATAAATGCTGCGAATACTAAGAAATAATATTTTAGTTTCAATGATGTAATGTATATTGAAAACATCAGAAATTGATGTATTTATAAAATGAATTTTTAAAAAGAGTTCGGCGACAGTATTATCTTCGGCCCCAGTAATCGAGCTTTATAGCTCAAAACAACTGAATTAGGCACCGAACTCGCATATCGTATCGTGGGACTCTTTTTTTTTGTCATCGCGAATCGAACTCGAAACCCCCGGGTGGAACTCAAAAGTCTTACCAACTAGGTCAGGGAAGTCGTAATAAATTAAAATGCGCAGAGAAACTTGGTAGAAAGTCGTTCTTGAATATATTACTATGTTTAGAATATTTTTTACACTACAAGTTCTTTTCAGAGTTGTATAATTTAGGTCAGCGACAGGGAATTATAATTATATCAGAAGAAACAAACCAGTTATTATAAAATACAACTTACTCTAGATATATATGCCAAAAACTCAGAATTTAAAGATGTGTCGCGGAATATGTACAGTAAATGTAAAAAAGTTTTTACATTGGCAAAAACAAAAGAAATTTCGAAAAACGAGTTAAGGAACATTTAAAATGCCTAAATAACAATATTTTTTCCGAGTTCGCTATCCACCTAATTGAAAATAACCATTCCTTTGATATCAATCGTGGTTTGCGGATTCTACACATAAACCGAGGGGGATTACAACTTGATAATTCTCGAGATTAGAAAAAGTATAAAATTAAGTCTAAATATTATAAACAATCAAACCAATTTTAATAATAGCCCTCTGCTAAATATGTTTTCCATTTAAAATCCCCCCCTTGGATATCCAGACCCTGGTCTGCCCGTAAGATTATTTTTTCTCCGCCCCATTTACCATTGAATGACAAATTTCCCCACTTCTCTCCCCCTATCTCATTCCTCTTATACTGTGTACACTTGCAGAAGAAATATATTGTGAGTAATTTAATTTATCTTCACCTAACGATGAAGACGGAGGTCTTCGAAACCAGTAGTAAACTCAAAATAAACCAGTGGTGAACACAAAAATATAAAATAAGTGTTTTATTTATTTATTTTATTTATTTTTTACATTTACACAGTCAGTCAAGTTGCATTTACAATAGATATGGATACTTTGTGAAAAATGTCTGTGTAGTAATTAGAATGTACGGTAAAGTAAACATTAATAACTATTTCCTCGATTCGGATGTTATGAAGATGGTTTGGGCTGGATATGTCTGGATTGAATAGGGCGCGATAAAGAAGTATGTCAAGGAGAGAATGGAAGGATATAGTTAGAGTAATTTTGACTGAGGGATAGATAGGTAACAAGCGTGAGAAACAGAATATTATGTATGACGAAATACATAAGTGTAGGATGAGGCAAAGATAGATTCATAGGAAGAGCTGTGCTCTCTGCCTACCCGAAAAGGATATGGCTTGATGGTATGTATGTATTGTAAATTGCATTTGGAGGATTTCAGGAGTCTAAAAACTTTTTTCCGGAGAATACATCAAGTACAGTACCCGGCGGTAATACGCATCGGGCTTAAGAAAGAGACTGTCGGCCATAATCGGCTAACTTCAGCTTCGTAGAGCGTCATCTCTGTCATTCATACACGTGTCGCGATTTGTCAGTCATTTAGCTCTTTCTAGATACCAGACTGTTAGCGCATCGTGCGACAGAGACGACGCTCTACAAAGCCGAAGTTAGTCGATTATGGCCGACCGTCTCTTTCGTAAGCCCGATGTGTATTACGTACCGCCAGGTACTGGACCGTTTAGAGGGATGTAACACCTCTTAACGGCGCTAAAAGTAAATCAAATATAGCCTCCCTAATGAGGCGCATTTTAGATACCGAAGTATGTCTACGAGTACGAGTATGTTAGTCCTCTTAAAGCCTTCCGACATATCTATCAGAGGAAGTTTTATTCTAGGCACTAGAGGCAGCCCTAAAATAATATTAACCAAAAAAATCTAATTAAAAAAACAGATTTTAACGTGTTCCTCTCGGGAAGCACAAACGTCTGTGATCTGATTTGTAGCATTCCTTTGTGTATTTTACGTAATGTTTAGTTTATCTCCTTTATTTAACGAGTCTCCTTAAGAGTAATGACTATTATTTATTATCAGAAAATTACTTGAATGTCATGTTTACTTGGTGTTGTAATCAAATATCAGTGGTTCTAAACAAAATACGCGTTTAACCTTAGAAATTAAAAAACGCCGAAATGGTGCCGCGCACAGGATTCGTGAAATTTGATTTTTAACGCGGTGTACAGGTTAAAATTAAATGCTAGTATTATTTAACTATTGTAAATATAACACAATATAAACAAAAAATTTAATAATTAAATACTGACTTCATTTCATAAAAATGAACATCAAAAAATTCCGTTATTATTTCGTTTTGAAGAGGGGGAGGTTACGTCATTGTTGTGAAAGCTATCGTGTACCAGGAGCACACGATATGGCAGAAGGTATTCTAGAATGTTCAGCGCGAACCCTCCCTAGCGAGCCACCCTGCACACACGATCAATCGGTGTGCAAGTTTTAAGTGTGTGTACGTGTACATTATGCAGAATGTATGTGTGCCGTTGAAAAGAAAAACTCCTTAAATAAGAGCTGGACCTATTTCAAGTTTTATCATGGTAATGTAATAATCTATAAAAAAATTTAAATTAATGGTTATATCTAACTTTCAAGTTTAATCTCAAATAACGTAAATGTGAAGTTACGTTATTTGAGATTAAACTTAATGGTTGTTATGGAGATGTCTCAATTTCCAAGTTTGACTTATTTGGTTGCTAGATTAACATCGTGTTTCTATAAAATAAGTTACGTTATTTGAGATTAAACTTAATGGTTGTTATGGAGATGTCTCAATTTCCAAGTTTGACTTATTTGGTTGCTAGATTAACATCGTGTTTCTATAAAATGAGTTACGTTATTTGAGATTAAACTTAATGGTTGTTATGGAGATGTCTCAATTTCCAAGTTTGACTTATTTGGTTGCTAGATTAACATCGTGTTTCTATAAAATAAGTTACGTTATTTGAGATTAAACTTAATGGTTGTTATGGAGATGTCTCAATTTCCAAGTTTGACTTATTTAGTTGCTAGATTAACATCGTGTTTCTATAAAATTATAGTGATTTATTTAAAAAAATAAGTTATATCATGTTATATTTTTATGATTGTGTGCGGTATATTATGGGATGAACAGGTTTGGTCTTTCTGGAGTGATGATGTGTGAAGAGTTAGATTCCGCATGATGTTTCCAGTTGTAATTGAGTGTCACTGTTTGTCAGGTTGATGAGAACGTGCAACGGGGTTTTTGTTTTTGTGTAATCAAAAATCGGAAAGAAGTATCGATTTATTTTGTCATGCTTAAATATCTTCAGTGAGATACAAGCTAAAGCCTAGTTTACTGGGGATACGACAAACGAAAGGCAACAAACCCAGATCCATTAAAATAATGTATGTCTAAATTACATTACCTGTTGTTTTTTACCCGCAAATTATGTTTATTTCTTGTCATGTGTAATAATAAATAAATAAAAAATATCATGTTCATACTTGTTCATATATCATGTTCATACAAAATTAAAACCCTTTTAGTAAAAAATCATTGCAATGTATTATTCTTTGTCGTTGCTACTGAAGATCCCATTGCCATTCCAATGTCAATTTAGTTGAAAAACGAAGCTGTGTCGAGGAGTTTTTTTTTAAGTGAATGATCCATTGCACACCAGCAAATTCATCCGTCACATCGCTGTGCTGGATCCGATAGCACACCTGAAGTGAGACGTTTGGAGCACACCGGTGTTATTTTTTTAAGAATAGATATGACCGAAGTCATAGGTATCCTTATACCCCCGAATATTAGGTGGAATAAATACCTGTATCATTCGAGGGGAGTAGCATAGCGCGGGATTTGAACCAGCAACCTTCCACATGGAAGTCTAATGCGTTACCGCGCGGTCGTACACCTATTTATTGGTGTATTGGCATGTAGTAACATCTTCCAACCAATCAAAAACGTGTTTAACCCTTTTAATCCCAGCATATTTTGCATAAAATGTTCGAAAAATTGCAGTTTTTTTGACAAAAAAAAAACAGTCGATATTTTATTTTTTATCTCAGTTAATATTTAATTCTTATTTGAAACCTAATTTTTTGTGGAGTCCCTCCCTGTAGAGTGTAAAATAATAATTAATTTTCATATTTCATAAAAAAAATAATTATTCAACATAAAAACTTGTACGAAAACTTTGAGGGCGATGATTGGCCCCGTGGGAATTTTCGCATACACCAGTTGGGGCCGATAATCGGCCCCATAGGATTAAAAGGGTTAAGGTGCCTTAAGTGTAAACCATACTGGAACCTTTTTTAAAAATAAGTGCTAACGGAAATCGAACCCGTAACACCGCGTTTGTACAATAGAACAGGCGTTATCCCAACTAGGCCACGGAGATTGTCACTTCATAATTACTCAGTAGTAATTATGAAAAATTATTTTCTAATATTTTATAATTATTTACTTGAATTCAGAACAAATTTAATCGATTCCGCTAGAACTGGACCATATCGTATCGATTATTTAGCGAAAATAGAAATAATAACTTAGAGGAAGACAATCAAAGCATATTTGCCGCTCAGTGAAATAAAAAAAAACAGCGTAACCTTATAATAAAAAATATTCCAAATTAACCAAGAAGAAATTAAAAATTTCAAATAAGTTGAAAAAATATACACATTTATTTACTTCGATGACAAATTGATGAGAAAGTAAAATGAAACAAAATGTCGCTAGGTCGGCTCGACTCGTATCATTTCACTCAACTCAATGCAGCTCAGCCTCCGCGCGCCTCCCCGCGCCCATTGCAGCCAAGTTTCGTGGTTGTGTAACGATAACCGGAAAAGAACTATACCACAATTCCTGAATTATATCCACGGAAGCCGTGAAGACTGGCTGCTAGACGGTTTGATTCTGCTTAATTGTGTCCATTTGAAAGTGGCGTGCGCGGGCGTGGGAACCGAGGGACGTCGCAGAAACATTATCATACAACCTCCTATCACAGTCTGCGCTCCTGATACTGGCCGTTACATTTGACGTCAGTCGACGAAATGTCGAACGTTTTGAAAAGCTTCTGTCAAAATTAATTTTGACAGAAAGACGTCAAATAAATGTATGTTATAAATAATAACGATGAATGAAGGCGGTTTTCAAATAAATATCACATTTTAAAATTGATCTCAAACAACAGTCGGCGCGACTTTCAAAAAAACTTTTTGTAACATATTTATGATATTTTAAATCATCTATTTTTAATGATTTGAGTTAAAAAAATATATAGAACAAAAAATTATAAAAAATGTTGCTTTCCCATCTCTAATTTTCACGTACGTCATTTAGAGAACATATTTTTTTTAAACGAAAACTTCATTCAAGTGTCGAAATCATTTACAATTTGCATAAAATAAATACTACTAAGTAGAACTGTCCGATACTGTAGATACTAGGATCTGTAGATACTAGGATCCTGTCCGAAAGGCGTGCAAGATGGATCGGGCATATAATACGACAAGAGGGCCTCTTGCATGCCATAATGGAGGGCATGACCGAGGGGACAAACTCTAGGGGACGCCCACGCCGAGAGTACCTGGAGGACCTGTTGGTGGACGTGCGCTGCTCAACATACACAGACTTAAAAAGAGCCGCACAGGACAGGGGGGAATGGAGGAGAAGAGTTCAAATTGCTGCAAACCAGTCTTAGGACTGCAACCACGGAACGAGAACAAGTAGCTAATTATTTATTTAGAAGGAAAATGTCTTTATTTTTATACTTAAACTTTAAAATTTTAGGTTAGGTTACGTTAGGTTAGATAAATTAGGTTAGGTTAGGTAAAGTTCAACAATTGTGAAAATAAGTAGCTAATTATTTATTTAGAAGGAAAATGTTTTTATTTTTATACTTAAACTTTAAAATTTTAGGTTAGTCGCATAATAAATAAACAAAGTTGTTCACGATTTAAAAATTTTTTTTTTAGTTAGCAAATTCTTATCAAGAACTCTCCAGCTCGGGACAAATATTACAAAATAAATATGTTGAATGAGTGTAAAGGTATAAAGGTGGTGGTAATGGCAACTAAATAATAAGTTGAAAGAAATATGACATAAGTTGAGTATAATAATAGTAAGGTAGTTTATAAATATAATAGGTCATTAAGAAAGACAGATTTTTATTATTAAAAATAAAAAATACGGAATTTATATTTCTTTATATTTAAAAACAATAATTTTGTATGATCATTTTTCAACGTAATATGAATTATCGTGTTTTTATATATACCTGCTTCGTGCACAAAAATACGGTATGTTTCATTTTTAACATCACCTACATTAGAAATTATGAAATATTCTTCCGAGCTTCATTTATACAGGTCTCAAGGTGATGTTAACCATCAGTATTGTTAAAATCGGCTAACATTTAACCGAGGTCACAGAAACTAACCTAAACACTTTATAAAACAAATTATATACGTTAAAATTATAAATTATGAAAAATATAACTTCTATCGGCGTTTAAATGTGTCAAATAAATTTTGATCTACTGTTGAAATAAAACGTTCGTTGATGGGGTTAAATGACATAAAAAGCATTGAGGAAAAAAATATTTTTGTACACACGGAAAATAGACGTAATTCTAAAAAAAATAATTCCATCAACAGTCAAATTCTTTATGTTTTTGGTATCATGGTATAAATAGGCCAAAACCCATACGATGGTTGTCATCAAAGAAAGAATACGATAATTGAATTTTGAATACAAGAGAGCGAGAGAGGAATACTTAGATTCTCTCCGAAAGTAATTCGAAATTTGAATCTCGGTGGGTCCGTTATAACTGAACGAATTTTAAATACCTAGCTAACAATTTTTGAACCGGTGTAAAAGGGGACGATGTGTAAATGATATATATAAACAAATTTTACATTTATGAATATATATTTTCATAAATGTAGAATTTGTTTTACTTTCGTGAATATTTCACGGGTTACAACTAGTATTAATTATTGCTGTCAGATACAATGATGTAACGCAATTTAAAAAAAGTTTTATATAATTTACAGTCATTAAGCGATTCCTACAATTCGCCAATCACACATAATGGGAAATAAGTATGGACACTTCATAGACCCATTTAAACTCCTCTTGAACCTATACAATTTGTCGGATCGTTAAAAAAATACGACTTATTTTTGTCTTATTTCTTATATTGTTGGGCAAAATCTCAGGTTAGTTCATTCGAATTAAAGAAAAATAACAAAATATCAACTCGGGACGTGCTAAATATGTTTTTTTCTGTTTTAAGTTTCGTGGTAAAAGAAATACGAAAAAAACATTTTTTCGAATTCTTCGTGTTAGTTATATCAGTATAAAATTTATGAAATCATTGTTGAAGTGACTTCGGTCACTAAACGACGGGGCAAAAATGTTTTCTGCAGAAAAAAAGTATGAAAGAATTTATAATATAATAAATATTTAGACACTTGTCTTCAAGCCAAGGGTTGCGGTTTCTAATCTTTTGTACTCGATTTTTTTAATAAGGATTACATACAATCTGGTTATCACTTGAGGCATTTTAATATATTTCTGGTTGGTCAGAAAAGATTGCCAGTTGGCAATAGACTGTCATAATGTACTGTATATGACGAAATGTAATACAATACGTTAGATTCAATTTTCTTTTATTTAAATTTTGTCATTTATTTTTAAAATTTGTAATTCTTAATAAATAAATAATTAATTAATTACGTGTCGACGAAATTGTCTGATATCACATACACCGAGTGAAGAACAGGAGGGCAGAAGTATAAAAAGTTCAATGAAATGCAAAGGTTACCCGCATATATATACTATATGTATGCAAAACCAAAGCAAAACAATATACATATATGTAAAAGCGCAGACGGATAAATTGTTATTCAGGACGAAAACAATTCACAATGAATCGAAATTGCTGGCGTGATTTGCAGTTTCTGCGTAACTGTCAGTCACATGTTTGCAAATAATTACAGCGTTTCAGAATGAGCCTGTCAATTTGAGAAAATTGTGTGTTAAAAAACACTAGGAAAAAAGAACTTCGTAACAGCACTTATTTGTTGGATTACAATGCAACAAAGTAACCTAATTGCTTATCATCCACCCGAGGAGTTTTGGGTTCGATTACTGATGGCACTGAGATAATTGAAGGAACATATAGTACAACTTTCTATGTAATTATATATGTAGAACATATTTTTTAAACGGAATTTAACAAAGATAAACTCATTTACGAGTATATAGTTTGATATAAAGCCTGATAACTTGAGTAAGATGAAGAATATCACTATGAGATGGTTTGGGCATATTGAACGAATGCACAAAGAAATAGAACATATAGAACAAATCTGAGTAGAAGGTGTGGTTATGGAAGACCAAGGAAAGTATGGTTGGATCAAGCGAATATTTTGGAAAAATGAAACGTAGAAATCGCAGGAGTCGTGTGGATTAAGAAAAGGCGAAATATGTGTCGAGGTAGGAAAGCCTGGCGTTTGGTCCTCTCTACCTAGTCCTATGTTTATTTATTTTGAAAATAACAATTTTTATAAAATCAACAAGGTAATATACTAGTATGTTAGTATTTTTAACAGAATAATATTGGAATAACACTGATAGTCGATCAAATAAATACACAGGTATTTTTGATAACATTTTTATATATTTTAGTATGCTCAGGTAACACTCAATTATGTAACGGAAATTGGTTTTAGCATTAAAGTTCATTTAAGTACAGTACAGTGTAAAGCGTCGTCTCTGTCGCACGATGCACTGACCGCATCGTGACTACGATACCGGACTGTTAGCGCATCGTGCGACAGAGACGATGCTCTACAAACTATGTGTATTACTTACCGTCGGGTACTGTAGTAGTGTACATCGGTTTTGTTAGTCTTTCTTCATCCACTCGTTCCACATGCCCTAACCATCTCAGTATGCTCTTTTTCATCTTACTTAACACATCAGTCTTAACTCTTTTATTCCCACGGGGCCGATTATCGGCCCCAACTGATATATGCGAAAAATCCCACGGGGCCAATCATCGGCTTCAAAGTTTTCATACAGGTTTTTATGTTGAATAAAATTTTTTTTTTATGAAATATGAAAATTACTTATTATTTTACACTCTACAGGGAGGTCTCCACAAAAAAAAATGGTTTTCAAACTAAATATTAACGGAGATAAAAAATAAAATACAAACTAATGTTTTTTCCCAAAAAATGCTTGGGTTTTTTCGCACATTTTATGCAAAATATGCTGAGATTAAAAGGGTTAAGTTCACATTCATCCCTTATCACTGAATTCTGTATTCTGTCATAGTGTCACTCCGGTATCGTAGTCACGATGCGGTTAGCGCCTCGTGCAACAAACGACGCTCTACAGACGATGTGTATTACTTGCCGCCGGGTACTATATTATAGTTAGTAAATTATTGTCAAAACATGGAATATTAAAAAAAATCCCTTGTCAGGAATGGAATTTCTTATAAAGTAAAATAATCCATGTTTAAGAATTTAACCAGGAGACAATGAATAAAAAAGGGTTTTCTAAGAACCCAAAGAATCTCAGAACGTTGTTCGTTCTGAAATCCCCATCGGCTCATAAGCTGACAACAGATAAGGTATTTTCTTACATTATTCTCGTATATGAATACTGTGAATAATAAAAAAGGGTTATTTATTACCTCCTTGGTCTAGTTGGCAAGATAGTCGTCTTCCACCCGGGGGTTTTGGGTTTGATTCTCGATGGTACCAAAAAATATTCTCATTCTGATTTAAGAGTTTGTCTGGTAACAATAATCGCACTTGCTAAACGTGAGCAAGTGTTATTTCCTGTACACGTGTATTTCAAAGATGTACAATGGAGAACTGTGAGTTACATGCAAATTCCAGTGGTTCTTAACCCGAAAGTTCGATCATTAGGACTGACAGTAATGTTGTCTCCCGGCAATGCTCTTCAATATGTGCATATTATTATAAATTAAAATTAACAATATTTAACCCAGATTATAAAAGCCTTTATTGTGAAGTATTGGATTGCCCTAATAATTTTAGGTCAAATTCAAAAGAAATTGCAACAATGATTGTGGACTGTGGTTTTTGACATTTTTACTATTTCAACCTTTCGTGTCAAAGAACTCTGGTTATTGTCGATTAAAGTTTTGATTTTCTGAAGTGTTGGGAGAGATGGGTGGCGTGTGCAGCTTTAGAAAGCACTTAAAGTAACCCGTTTTGGGAAGTCTTAATTAAAATAAAAATAAAAATATATAGTTAAATATGAACATTCAACGCGTACGATTACACTTCGCTCTACCTAAAGCCGAAGCACTAGAAAAGTTTTTTTGCGGTTCCAAATCTAATCGCCGCAGCCACCACCTTCCTATATTTACACTCAACTTACTTTTTTTGGAATATATTTTTTAATATGTCAATAACAGTGGGTTTGAACTCCGAGTTAGAGCGCCCTTGAGGAGAGTTTGCTCTCTAAACGGAGCTATATAAATTATCAATTTATTATTATTGTAAATCAATCCTGGCGGCTAAGCAAAACAAATCAAGCCAGTTGAATTTCATCTTCACGTTTTGTTTTGTTTCAGACATGTTTACACAAGTCGACTTTATATTTCCTCAATTATCTCGAAACAGGTAAAAAATGTGGGTTGGATCCTTTCTGCATACAATTTTAAAAAATATATATATCTTTCTAACAAAAGAAAGTTTCAAATTCCAATACAAACGAAGCAGTGAAACATGACGGCAAAATCATTATTGACAAAATATATTCAAAATGTACGGCGGTATTGTAAAGACGAAGGGAAGGGGACTGCGAATACTCGTAGAAAGAGGGGAGACTCGAAATGAAAGGTAAATATAACGTGCAACGCTCACCCGGCCTGCACTTATGCGCTCCTGGTAACTTTACCTGGATTCACCTGCGAAGCCTTCATCCAGGTAGGAACGGGCGGATGGCGTGGTCCACACAAAAATACCTTTTTTATTCAATCAACATTACCAAAACGGAATTTTATAAATTACTACTTAAAAAAGCAATTAATTTTAAAATTACTGCGCTTTTTTAAAGCAACAAGGTTGTTTCGAAATCTGATTATTATTAAACCTTGATAAAATTAAAATTCAATATACCGTAATATATGTAAAACTATTAAAATAGATTGGAAACTATAATAATTGCTTGTTTGAAGACCCTTGTTATTTTATTGTGAAATAATAAATAATAACTCTTCAGTTATTTAATATCTTCTAATGCGCTGTGAAAAAACATCGAGTGACGACAATGTGACATAAAACGGCAGCAAGTGGTTAAGGATGAATGTTAAATGAAGGTTTATGTGTTGAGTAGGATAAATAATAGAACTCTGAAATGGTTGGGGCATTTGGAACGAATGAACGAAGACTGACAAAACAAATTGAAGTGCTTATGTCAGCGGAATACGTGAGAGAAGAAGACCAAGGAAAGTATGGTTGGATCAAGTGAATTATATTTTGAAAGGAAATGTAAAATGTCAGAGGAATTGTATGAGGTTTACGGATTTCGACGAGACGAATGTGTGTCGAGATAGGCATGTCGGACGCTCTGTCCTCTCTACGTAACGCGACAGGGAAACGGCGTGTGTGTTTTAATATTTTTATTAAAATTATTCTTAAAAATGTATTAATTGTTCGTCAAATTTATGGTTCAACACATTTTATTTATTTTGTGAATAACATTTTTCATTCTATCTTTATTCTCAATAATTGAGAATACTTTGAATAACATTTTTTAAGGTGAACGCATTCCTATTCAAAATTCGAATGTAAGGAAGGAATACTGACTACATGGCTGCAACTCGTTCATCTCTTTTCCCCTTGGATTACAATTTCAAGCGAGAAAGGGAAACATTATACATAAAATGACAAACACGTAGTGTAAACAGGCACTGTGAAACGTGTATTGCTGCCAACAAACATCACATTCATTCTGCGATATGATTCGCCCCCTATATTTTATGAGCTCCTAGTAATATCGCCCGAGTTGACCTGTGGATTTTCTATGACTTCAATCTATCCAGTAAAGGCCGCCCGTTATGTTCTCCGGATCAATTTTTTTTCGATGTTTTCACAAATTTAACTACCAATTTTGGTTTCCGCTGTTTATTAATAAATTTTGACGAATGTTCAATTAAGAAACTTCATTTACTTATAAAAAACCTTCACTTAAAATATTATTTTGGAAATAAAATGAACGATCCTTTTATAATACTTGAAATTAATTAATCAAAGAAATTCCAAGTTCCATTAATCAAATTAAAAAATAAATAGCTTAGAGAAAAATTTAATTCCATAAAAATGTTAATATTTTTAAGTGTTAATTCGTATAAGCACTAATTATCCTTGAAAAATAATAACATATATATACGAGTATATATAAAATGTAGTAATTGAATTGAGCAAGAAATATTTCATAACTATATATGTACGCTACGGATGTCCATGTATCTTAATTTTGTAGATAAAAATAAAAAACTAATCAAGTTTATTAAATCGAGAACTATTCCATGATTTATTACAGCAAAAAAAGTTTAACAAATCGATTCCGAAGCAAAGTTGTTTTGAAGGTAAAAAGCGAACTTGCAGCGCTAACAGAGATTGTGAAATGATCACTACCGCCTTGATTAGTCGGTGGATCGAATTGAATCGCAGTTTGATTAATCGCTCCGTAATGTTCCAACGAGAATGTGGTATTTACAGAGTTAAAAAGATGAAAGACCAATTAGGAGAAAAGCATAGACAAGAAAAATATTCCATAGACGACTGTTAAGATTGGCGCAGACGCACGTACGTATGTCTTTAACTTTTTTCTGAGCTTTCAAAAGAAATCGTGAAAAGCTGAAAAATGGTATAAGTTTACAAATTGCGTTATTAAATTAAATTGAAAACGCGAAAGAAAATTAATATTTTGAAAATAATAATGCAACGTACAAAGTTTTTTTTATATGCCACCCATAACGAATAATTTTTAAAAGGGTCTTGGCACCAAGAAAGAGGCTTATACTAACGGGACTTGCACCAAGAAAGAAAATGTTGATTTCGCTTTATTGTATTGCTTTACTGTAAGACAAGTAGAGGTGATGATAGATTTTCGGTGGATTTGAACGATTCGATCAAAATTTTAAATTATTTAATTTTGTTTTGCTACCACTCACTCTAATAGTCATTTACTAAGTACATTTTTAACAGATTTATCTACAATAAGCGTTTTGAAAGTGCTATTGTTGTTTGAGAGTACTTAAGAAGTTATACAGCATGTGCAACCCTCGAAAAACCCACTCGCAATGTTCAACAGTTGTCGACTTACCCTAACTATTGCGTATTGATGTTAAGTTTATCGTCCATTTACTTACCGTCCCCTTATTTTTTCGCTTAATTACATGTTGCATGTAATTTATTATTACATATTATTCCATATTTGATCGTTGACCAAACACATGAACACATCTCAATGGCCTCTTCACAGGTATGGATGTTATGGAAGCATCTGTGTACCTTGGATCCACTTGGTACACGCGACTCGACTACACAGATAAAGCGCAGAATGGGAATGGCGAAGAACGCAATGACAAGCCAAGTCAAAATATGACAGGACAGATAAATATTAAAATAGATTTCAAAGCATTGGTATTTTCTATACTTCTACGTATATATGACGCAGAAACGTGGACAATACAGTATATCGATAGAAAGAGGATGACGTGGTGAGATGTGGAGACGAAAGCTGGAAATATTCTGGATGAAAAGGAAAACAAGTCTTTATTAGTGGAACTTCATCTCTCCACAATATGTTTCTTTGGACACATATTGAGACACGATGATACAATTCACAAAAAAACTGTCATGGTGGGTAGTGTTTCTGGTAGGATACTAAGAGCCCGTGCTCCCTTACATAAAGATCAGATCAAGGACGTTACCAACTCCACTCTATTCGATGCTTCATTTCATATTGTACAGGTCTTAACATAAAGAACACTACCATAAGCCATGAGGATAACGACTAGAGAGAGATTCCACATTTAATTATTATAAAACTAATAATGGGACAATTCACATAGCGTCGGTTAGAGTGCAAACTCTCATCAACGATGCTCAGGATTCAAGATTCGAAACTAATCATAAATGTTGATAAGACCTCCTAAAAAGAATTGTCTTTAAGTGATCCCTAAAACTGCACATGCCACCCATATCTCTGACACTAGGATATAGACCATTCCACGACACAGGACTAGCAACGGCAAAAGCTCTATCATAATACCCCGCCGTATTGGATTGATTCACAACAAAGTTCTATTTCGAACCCACTATTATAGACAGATTAAAAATATTACAAAATATATATACATATAAATACACGTACACATAAGGTGTAAGTATAAGAAGGTAGTAGCTGCGGCCATTAGATTACGTACTACCCCAAATCTAATGGCAGCTTGTTTCAATATATCAATTCAAAAATAATTATTAAAAGCTTTTGTAAAAAAATATGAAAAAAAAACCGAATATTTTTTGTTCGATCTATAAATACCAGTTACTTTTTAAATGGTTTTATCATTTATAAGAAAAAGGCATAAATTCGTATTTTTTTAATAATTCAAACCATCTTCTTAATTAGAAACGATGTTACATTCCACTGTTATAAAATATTCGTCAACGTTATGTTGTAAAAAATATATATTCCAGCCCGACTCTAGCACTAAACCGGTCCTAAAAGTAGACACCTGGTGTTTGATTTCAGATATTGTTCGTTGAACTGAACCTTATCTTATGACGACTATCTTGGGGATTACTGAGCGGACAAGGGAGGCCTTTGTGTCTGACCTGCTTATCGTTATAATATTGCTAAAATGTACATCCTGTTTCAATATACATCAAATCATTTCAAATATTATACTCCTACATTGAATATTGATAAATTTGATGATATTTAAGAATACGCTACAAAATTTAAGGCAACACAGTAAAGAGAAAACATCTTAAAACGGGAGAGCGTACATAAGATTTAATATACTCGTAAGTGAATTTTGTTTAGAAAGAAACGTTATTCTATAGTCTGTCTGAATCATCCTTTAGGTACTTTTTAAATAGTTCTAAATTCAAAAGTTATTGAGAAATGTAACCGCTCACAAAAAGTGCATTGTTTATGATAAATATTCTTTATTCAAAACTCGATTTCATATAAATGAACAGATAATTTTTTGGTTCGGTGTTCTGAATGCGATATAGATGTCTTTTTCTGTTTTTGTTCTGAATGCGATATAGATGATTTATGTTTAAAAAAATCGTATGGTACATATCAGCTTTGGTGTTGCGAACATATTGAAGACCGTGGCCACTAGAATACTCATACTGTCTCTGGTCACATTAATCTATTTGTTCTAAATCACAGAAAAAAGGCACGAAGCTTTTAGTGTTTACAATACGGAATGTAACAATAACCTTCTCAAACGAACTAGTACCAACTAGCCCACGGAGATCGCCACAACTAGAGTAAACTTAACACACGAAATAAAAAAAAAAGCAAACTTAACCTTGTGTAAAAAATCTACAAATATTCCGTTCATGTCACAATCCATATCACACCGAAATAGAGAATTAAGTATGTAAGTAACACCATAGAGGAAATTTAACATTCTGCGATGTAATAAACATGACGAAAATATTCCTTTGTCTATGATTCATAATTCATAGTTTGGTGTTTTTTTTCATCTGAAATTGAAGTTTGCAATACGATACATCCCTAGCATTAAATTGGTAACATTTTTTAGTATTAAATAAATGAGTCAAGCTTATTATTTCTTATGGTATAAGTATGCATTATTAATGTATTTATGCCTTCGTGTTGGAGGCGAATGCTCTGTATCACATAGACCGTAAGGCGCAACATCGTCCAAGATTAGAGATTATCGAAAAAATGTTGACACATTGCAAGAAAAAAATTCTAACATGCTTCGGGAATGTTACACTAATTCTATGTGTTACATCTGTTGCACATCCTCCATCACTATGGATGAGTGACTCGCTAAGCATTGAACTAAGAAGACTTCCATAAAATAACTACAGAAACACGAAATACGGTTTGAAGCAGTTTTGTATGCATACGAGTATATTTCACCTGTGTATATGTGAAAGCCCACAAAAGGTTAACAAGGGGTCACGTGAGACGTGCTCGAGTTTTTGCATGTAAGAATTTCTTATAACCTAAATGCCGAATTTGTTTTGCAACATCTTAAAATGCGTGTCGTTACTGTATTATACATCATATTAAACATGTTCTGCATTCAATCAAATTATAACAATCTAAACCTATACTGATATTATAGAGCAGCGATTATCAACCGGTGGTTCGCGTACCACCGGTGGTATATAAAATAACAGTAGGTGATACGGGAAATATGTGGCAATGTTGCATTACATAGAAAGAATACAAATAAATTGATGCGTTTGTTTAACGTCTAAAAGAATGTCTTGGAAGATCTTATTTTGTAAATGGTACTATAGTTCAGAAAATGTAGGATGAGTCCTGTGACAGCTAACAAATTTGCCCCAATACAACCTTATGTAATGTATTTACCTAAATAACTTGCTATTTATTAGAATTGAGGCTTATATTAAAGTTGATAAAATAATAAAAAATACTGAACATCGTTACAAGGTTGTATTGGGGCAAATTTGTGAGCTGTCACAGGACTCATCCTACATTTTCTGAACTATAGTACTAAAATTTTCCAGTTTTGTTTCGACACTACGCGTTAGTTAAAAGGTTGAGAACCGCTGTTATAAAGAGTAGTTTTATGTGTTTGTATTCGCAAAACTCACGAACCACTTAACCGATTTAAATGCGACTTGGACTTAAATGCGTATTTTTATCTTTTTGCAAGGTAAAACCATTTTGTTTTAAATTTCGAGGTCCATAACCTACAAATGGTACAAAAAATTAAATGTGCATTAAAAAAGGACTCGATTGAAAATAATATTGCATAAACACATACTTCATCACACCATTTACCTGTCGGGGTAGGCAGAGAAGACATGGCGGCAGACTTTCCTATCTCGACACACATCCTTCGACGTGTATTGATAGGAAACTAAATGAATAGGACACTAAAACATATATACTCGAACTAGACAATATCAAAACTTGCTAAGATGACAGTCTACAAGTGTATTTTGGTGCTAACTTTGATGTATGGGAGTGAACATGGACGTGGAAAAGGACTGAACGAAGCCGAATAAATGTGTAGAGATGAGTGCATTGAGTGACAATGCATGACAGAATACGGAATGAAGTGATAAGGGATGAATGTGAACTTAAGGTTGTAGAACAAATTAATGAAAAAAGACTAACAAAACAGATGGTATGTATGTATATGATATATGTTGACGCTGAAGATTATTATTCGATGACGACAAATGTCTCACGAATGAGGAACCACAAGAATTGACAAGAACATTTGAAACAAGATGTTAACTCTCGGTATCCCACGGCGGAGCTTTTCAGAGAGTATCAGGTCCTGAACATAGCCAATTTACATCTCAAATCCATTCTCTGGCACTACCATCGAGAGGAAGGGAAGATGCAGACTCAGCAGACACACATGACACGCATGGCAACTAATGAAATGTTCACCATACCTAGAGTTAAAACCTCTTTTGCCCAAAGGCAATATGCTTATTTGGCTCCCATTACATACAATGGCATGCCGACTTCAATAAAAGTAAAGGTAGCAAAACCATTTAGACAGTCGATCGGAGCGTGGTTGTTATTGCGACAGGATTTTGAGTACTTGGGCTTTCAGGATGAATGACGAGTAGAAAGGATTTATGTGAGCTCGTGAGTGTGGGTCTCTTCTTGTTGTTTTAATTTTGGATGTTTTTGTATTTGTGTTTTTCTTTTTTTCTTCTTTTTTTTTGTTTTGAATTTGTTTTGATTTTTATTCTTATGATTGTGTGCGGTATATTGTGGGATGAATATTTTTGGTCTTTCTGGAGTGATAATGTGTGAGGAGTTGAGTTTCGCAAGATGTTTCCAGTTGTAGTTGAGTGTCACTGTTTGTCAGGTTGATGAGAGCGTGCAACGGGGTTTTTTTGTGTTATCAAAAATCGGAAAGAAGTATCGATTTATTTTTTCATGCTAAATATCCTCAGTGAGATACAGGCAAAAGCCTAGTTTACTGGGGATATGACAAATGAAAGGCAACAAACCCAGATCCATTAAAATTATATGTCCAAATCAAATTACCTGTTGTTTTTTTCTCAAATTGTGTATATTTCTTGTCATGTGTAATAATAAATAAAATAAATAATAAATTCTGATATCGATGCGGATGAGCCAACAACTGAAGTATGAACTGCAAAAATGTCATCAGGTTGTCTCAGTGGAGTGTCTCATCCGTTAAGACGTTTTATTGGTAAATTATTCCGATTTTGTGCGAAGCTCTGCAGTAAAAAGAAAAGTATTGAATGATTTATCTTGTTACAGTGTGATGTTACGCGAAAAGAATAAAAATCAAAATGTCAATTATTTTATTTCGTAGAATTTTTGTAATATGTATCCATCCTGTTGTGTACTCGTATCTCATGACTGAGCATTGTGACTTCCATGATAGCTTACGATGACTCCTCTCCATCCATTCCTGCACTCCGCGGCTCGAAAGACAGTTGTTAAGGGTACTCCAGTTGTGTGTCGTGGTTGCAACTTGAGTCAGTCCAACGCATTGGGATTCTTCCTCATGTGCGTCGTCCTTCCATTCTTCCAGTAACCACAAACCTTTCCAAAATATCTCCTTGGCCACGAGCAATGCGCCCATAGAATCGGAGGACTCGTCGAAGGCATATTGTCGACAATCTATAAGGCCGAGGCCACACAGGTAGCAGTCTCGCTTGGTGCTTAAAGCAACGCTGCGAGTTAGGCGACATATCCTAGCGAACCAACGCACTGCATACTCTCGCAGTGGCCACACTGCACGCTTCGCGCCACGTTACATGACGATTAGTCATCGAGTGAATCTCCTAGCGAACATACGCGTTGGTTAATTTACAAGATGGCGGAAGTTTTAATGACAGCTGTGTATAAAAAGGAGTCTGTGGCAACCCATCGAGCAAATGATACAAAAATGTACCTGTAATAAAATCACTTTGGAATAAAGTTGCACACGAAGTAAATAAAGATGGTAAGTTGTAATGAAATTGGTTAGTTTTGAGAGTGGCATCGTTTGTTGACTCAACCGCTCCCAAATGTCAAATGAATTTGTGCGAAGCACTTTGGTGCATAAAGTCACTTAGTATATGAGTCACGTAAAACCTAGCTTAGCACCTAACGAAGCACTTTGCTGTGGCCTCGGCCTAAGTGTTTCTCAGTTCTTGTGTGCCCAAAGAAGCGGAGGATTAAAATATTATTATACTTGAATACATTTGCGTAAATAAAACTTTTTTTTTTTTAAAGAATAGATATGACCAAAGTCATAGGTATCCTTAATACCCTCGAACACTAGGCGGAAAAAGTGCCTGTGTCGTTCGAGGGGAGTAGCACAGCGCGGGGTTCGAACCGACGACCTTCCGCACAGAAGTCCAGCGCTTTACCGCGCGGCTATGTACCTCGTAAATTTGCATTGTAAATTTAACTAAAATAGCATTTTGTGAATATTACAATTTTTTTTCTAGGAACCTCTCCATATGTTTAGCGTATTATCGATAATTCTGTTGCCTCCCGTAAACGATAATTTTGTTAACGATTTTAAGGAACGTATCCCTATATTTAAATGAAGTATTACTGCACATATTTACTGAAGTATTACTGCACTAAGTTTATATGTACCCAATAAATATAGCCGTGTAAGGAATCACCCTCTGTTCTACATACCAACTTACAGGACGAATATCATGGCTAAACACTCAGTCACGCGTGGTATAGAGATATTGAACCAACTGAATGACACTGTGGATATAGTCTCGGCACCGACTAGCAGTATGAGAAGAATCCTGGCTGAAATTATTCCTAACGAATAAGCTAACGCTAGAAGCAGACCCTCTTTGTGTAACAGGAGAAATCCGTGCAAAGTGGATAAAAACAAAAATAAAAAAATGGTAAATGAATATTTTATTTATCCATTTGCGTCAAAGTTAAAATAATGAATATTTGTATAAACCACTCGCTTTTGCGCCAACCACTTAGATCTTATCTCCAAGCCATAATTCTCAGGACTCCGTCTATTGTACACACAAAATGGCCCATTATGGTGATATCACCACATATAAATTCATTTCAAGTCTTTTTTCTTCTTCATATAGTATAATATATATTTATGCGTTCTCGACGTTACTTCTGGGAATTCATCAAACGCTGGTTGGGTATGTTCATGGCAATATGGCGTACACGTGAACACTAAAAGACTATTTTGTATGAGTAGAAGGCATTTTAGGTTCAACATACAACAAAGATTTAATTAATTCATGTTTAATTAACATTTGGTCGTTGACAATTAAAAAATACCTTTAATAGTTTGAAAACAAAGCCAAGCCGTGATGACTTTCGGCCTCCTAAAACTAAGACGAGAAAAAGTATTAAAGAATAACACGACCTCAATACTAAATAAAAAAAATTAACTAAGAAATTAGTATTGAAATTAGAAATTGGCCGTAACTTCGTTAAATAAGGGATTAACGTGGTTTCAATACTTCACTATCGAATTTGGAACGTATCAGTCCCAACCCTGAATATAAATCAAGAAATTAGTATTTAATATTCAGGTCGGACTATGAATTTGAGCCTGTGTGTTTATGTTAAGGACATATTTAAGTATTGTCGAATTAGTTCCAAAAATTAATACATTGTCCCCCCATCGAAAGTCAGTGCACGCACTTCTACAATATTTTTCCATGTCCACGTTTCACAACTAAGAAATTCAATGAGGTTTTACAACAAATATACTCGAACGGGACAGTATCAAAATCGCTTAAGTCCACAACAGTATTTAATATCAACTTTGATGTATGGGAATGAAATATGAACGTGGAAAAATAATGAAAGGAGCCGAATGAATGCGTGCATTGAAAATAATACGTGGAGTGACAATGTATGACAGAATACGGAATAAAGTTATAGGGGATGAGTGTGAACTTAAGGGTGATGTGTTGAGTAAGATGAATAAGAGGACTCTGATATGGTTTGGTGATCTAGAAGGAATGAACGAAAAGTAATAAAACAAATAACATATATAGTGAAAATGTGAGTGGACAGCGTTATAGAGGAAGACATACATAGTTTATCCACACATTATAAGCAACACTATTATTTCTAGCATATTTATCTTACTTTCCTGATGCAGAGGCACGGCCTGGGGGACGTAGTCCGGGACAGAAGAGTATACAACCTGAGGACGAGGAGAGCTGACTCCAAGAGTCTTCGCAGACAATGCGTTGGGATGGAGCCAGGGAAAAGAGAAGAAGATTTATCTTACTTTCATGACCTTTTTAACGCAATCAAGTTTCAATATCCTTAAAACGCGAATCCTTACTATGAAAAAAAACAGTCTTAAAACATCGCAATATATTCATTTTTTTCCACATATAATAAGCAACACTCTTATTTCTAGCATATTTATCTTATTTTCATCACTTTTTGACCCAACCAAGTTTCAATATCCTTAACCTGTACATCGCGTTAAAAATCAAATTCCACGAATCCTGTGCGCGGCACGATTTCCGCGTTTTTTAATTTCTAAGTTTAAACGCGTATTTTGTTTAGAACCACTGATATTTGATTACACCACCAAGTAAACATGACATTCAAGTAATTTTATGATAATAAATAATAGTCATTACTCTTAAGGAGACTCATTAAATAAAGGAGATAAACTAAACTTTACGTAAAATCACAAAGGAATGCTACAGATCAGATCACAGGCGTTTGTGCTTCCCGCGAGGAACACGTTAAAACGCGTCTTAAAAGTTCGCAATATATTCAGAAGAATCCACATCTTATTGCCAATTGGCTGATAACACTCAAATTGGGATAAATAGCTAATTAAAAAAAAACAACTAGCAATTTAAAAGAGACCCAATTCAAAATGAACTTTGTTATTTTATTAAGTATAATTTCCTCGATGTTTTTTTTTTCTTCTAAATAACATCAAGTCAGCGAGATGTACTGCCTAATGGCAATAAGAGATTGCAAAAAAAATCACAAATATGACGAAATGATAGCAGCAAGCCCAGTCCCGAGAAAACTGAGTGTGAACTCAAATATGACCCGCAATTAATTGTAATTAAAAAATTACTCAGACATTCGCTCGGTTGTAGTTTCGTCAAGTTTAATCAACGATTACGACACATAATTATAAAAGAGTGCAGAAAGAGCGCCCAAATCGGAAAGAATTATTGTTAAAAACTTGAATGAAACGTTCTCACGCTTTCTACGATAACAAGACGACTTCTCTTTAAGCTGAAATATTTACCAACGATATTTGAAAAAAAAATGTCGAAAAACAACAAAAGATCATCATCAGTTCAGTTCGATCCCACCACCCTCGCTGTTATGGGGGATAAAATAAGTCCTCATCCAGCGCGATCTACACTAGAAAATCGAAAGTATCTAGTAGATCGATCGATCTCGTAGTGATGAAAAAAGAACTGACAAAAGGGACTCCTCTGGTGGCGATACACCCGAGTGTTAAAATAATAGTAGTGACGACGGACTTAAGGTCCGACATCACGGGAAAAGAAAAATGACTTACAACGCAGTAAATATATTTCTTAAAGGCCTGCACTTCAAACAGCCCAGCAACTTGCCAGTACTATCATAGAAAACATCGAATGCAGCAAAACTATCTTTTGACGTCTCTAGAATGGAAAAGCCCATCGGTCCGAATATGAACCAATGTTAGGCTAAGTGGGGGTTCTCTTGAGAAATTATTGACTCGTTTATCATAGCAGTACCACAGAATGTTATTTGTGGACTGATCTAGATGGCTGCAAAAATTACAGCAGGGCGAAGGAACAAAATTGAAACTTAAGAGTTCGCTATTAAAGCTCTCATGGCCAGAGAGAAATCGGATAGTCCAATAGCTTGAGATCATCATCATCGTCAACCCGCTCTGCGTCGCATCCATGTGAAGAGTCTGTATTTATCTGCAATTCCGTTAGGATAACGGCATTAGTACGCATGGGCGTTCATGGGATAAATACCGTCAGTACTACATCTCCAAGACATGAATCCTTCGATATCCTCACCATCCATGTTTGTATTGTATTACATTTTCGATTAATAAATACATGTGGCAATCTCTTCCAAGCAACCAAAAAGATGTTCAAGGAACTTTAAGTGAAAATCAGACTGGTGTAATTTCACCCCTAACTTGAAAAGAAAGTCAATGGAGCCTTACAATATATATACTCGAACGGGAAAGTATCAAAATCGCTTAAGATAATAGTCCACAACAGTAATTAGTATCAATTTTGATGTATGGGAAATGAAGTATGGACGTGGAAAATACTGAAAAGAGCCGAATAAATGCTGTACAACTGCGTGCACTGAGAAGAATACGTAGAGTGACAATGTATGACACAATACGGACTGAATAGAATAGGGAAAATGAACTTAAGTCTGATGTGTTGAGTAAGATGAAGAAAAGCATATGGAAATGGTTTGAGCATCTAGTAGAAATGAATGAAGAAAGACTAACAAAACAACTATATAGTGGAAATGTGAGTGGAAGGCGTGGTAGAGGAAGATCAAAGGAAGTATGTGTAAATCAAGCGAATAATATTTTTAAAGAAGTAAACGAAGAAAGTCAGAGAAATCGTAGAAGCTGCATGAGAACGTGTGTGGATGTAGAAGAGGCGATATTTGTGTGTCAAGATAGAAATGAAGACATAAATTAATAGATGGATAAAAAAATTGTATGTAAAAAGAAAAAAAGGAGCTTTAAGATGGTTTGGAGAAAATGAAAGAAGAAAGATTGACTACTAAACAAGTACACAAGTCAGAAGTGCAAGGTGTGTGTGTGTAGAAGAGATAGACTGATGAAAACGTGGATATATCAAATGGACCAGATTTTGAAAGAAGGTAAAGTAAAAACTATTAATAATAGAATATTGTGCATGACGAGACGTATGAATGTGGAGGAGGCGGAACTTTTGTGATTGGATAGAAAAGTTTGGAGCTATGTTCTCTCTGCCTACTCCGCAAGGGACGCGGCATGATGATATGTATGTACATATGTAAGACAGAAAAGCCTGGTCAGGGAAATGGCGTGGTATGTATGTTAAACTATTGTATGATTTTATAAAATATGTTATGAGGCTTTCGCGGTTCTTCGTATCAGTTGAATAAGCTTTCGCGGTTCTTCGAATCAGTTGAATAAGCTTTCGCGGTTCTTCGAATCAGTTGAATAAGCTTTCGTGGTTCTTCGAATCAGTTGAATAAGCTTTCGCGGTTCTTCGTATCAGTTGCATAATAATTTTTTTTCGGAATGTTGTACCACGTGATTTGGTTTATGATGGCATCATTAAAACACCCCTTACCATATAATTTTGTAAGATAATAAATAAATCAAAATTTTAAAAAAATATTTCCATTTAAATCAAGTTTTGGATGACTTGGAAAACATGGCACGAACGAATTAATCAATGTCAGGCCATGCAACCGATTTCCACATGAGTGACATATGTTTAAACTGATTCATGAATTTCTTGAATTAAGTTGTTTTTATATATTGTAATATATTTCGGTAAATGATCATCAGTCAAAAATTATTCAGATTCTGAATACGACTGCCATGGCATTTTGCGTAAGAGACGCTGGCTTTCCACTCGGGGGGGTTCGTGTTCAATTCCTGATGATACACAAAAAAATAAAAAATAAACGGTCCTAGTTTGGTATAACAATACTACTTAGAACGTGTCGAGTGCGTGTGCAAGTGTTATCTCTTAATCTGAGGTAAAGTGACCAAAACGTGAAATGACTAAATGCATGATCCGTCTTTACCTCAGTAGTTTTAAATCTGAAGGCTCGATGACTGGGGGCGAAGACAATTTTAGGCCCCCTTTAAATATGACTGAATAATAAATTCAGATATATTTAAGAGTACAATACGAAAAAAAAATCAGAATCTGAAAGCATAAAAAGTCTGAAAAAAATGTATTTATTTATTTAACACTTTTATTGCAAATACAATCTGGCGGGATTATTGCCAGGCGGCAATCTCTTCCAACCAATCAGACAAACGTAAATGAAGCAAGTTACGTGGTCGCATAAATCATTCAAATGACTATCCATCCCCACGAAATCCATAAACATATACGTGAGCACATGTCCCACGAACCCCACAAAGACGGACAATCACCCGAACATTCTTTATCATATAAAGTGAGATATCTTCAATCAAAAGAAAGGAAGGGATGGTGGAGAGGAAAGGAAAAGAAAAATCAGGAATGAAACACGTTATTTTAATGACTAGAAATTAGGAGTTTATTCAGTCGCTTCTTAAAGCATGCCAAGGACGGAGCGAGTCTTACGTATGTGACAGAAGTGAAATAAAATAGTAAAATAATTTATATAGCGTCATTGAGAGGAAGTTCTCTTTTAGTGCGATCTAACTGGTATTCTAACACAGATTAAAAATATGAAAAATTACAATGTTACGTAATACATATGTTTTTACATATATGTTAATATGTAAAAAAACTATTAAAGATATTACAACAAATACAAGTCGACAGTAATGATAGGAAGGTATTGACTGATAGGGTACCTCCCCGCATCTGCATATGTTAATAAAAACACATTTGGTAAGAAAACCGCAGAAATTTAACAAGGAAGTTAAATAAACAACAAAGAAACCATTGCAGATCTGATTTGTGATCAACGTTCCCACTAATTTTTTCATTGTGTGTGCGGCCCATCAACGTGCAAGAAGAGGGAAGTGCGCAAATATGCATATTCATGCATAGATAAAACTAAGTCGTCAACATAATGTACCACGAAACCATAAATTACATTTTCAAATATGCAGGTTATATATAAAAAAATATATTTTCTTATCCGATAATGTTCCAGGAAATTTTCTTTCCTTACGCCGCGTGGGCTCTATATGGTGTTTCCATGTTCCGCACACACTCAAAGAAAGGAATCTGAGAATCTATCATAAAATATGAAATAAAATATATAATTGCGCAAAACAAAATATGGTTACAAGTTCCTTTCTTTGAGATGTGTGCGGAAAATGGAAACATGTGTGCGGACAATTTTTAACAGATGTGCGGGCGCACACCTTAGAGGGAACGTTGTTTGTGATATTCGGCTTTAGGTGGATTTTAATTATGTATGTAGTATTCATATACTCGTATAATTATAAATTTTAATAAGATCTTTCAAAAAAGGTTGTCTTCGAGTGCTTTCTAAAGTAGCATATGCCACCCATATCTCCTAGAGGCAGACAAATCCACGTCACAGGACCAGCCACGGCAAAATCTCATAATACCCCGTCTTATTGGATCGATTCAGAACATTCAATTTATTCGATGAAACATCTCTCAGGCACAGATTCAAAGATAAAATGAAGACATTCCATTATGAGAATTGAATACAAAGACACAGTTTGAAATAAATCCATTCGCGAACCTTGAGCTAATGTAGACTTTTTAGAAGTGAACTAATATAATATTTAATACAACCATATATCAGTCTAGCAGCTGTATTAAAAAAATATTGCGGTCTAGGAATTTGCAGACCAGAATAAATAGAAATAAAATAATTCAGACGCGACACGACAAATTAATTGTAAGAATTTTTATTTGTTTTTTTGTTGGAAGACATCTATGTCTATGAATTATAGATTCTAGGATATGGTGAAGAGGAAATCTACACTGCAAACTTAAATAGGAATAAAGCGGGATGGTGTATTAGGGCATTTGTTTTAGGGTCGTTTTAGTTTGATTTTAAAGCAAATTCATAAGGAATAATTAAAAAAAACTGAAATGTTTATGATTAATAACAAGACTGTTCGCATCGGCAATACATCTGATGTTCGGACAGATATCTAGATTATCACGGCCTTATAATGACATAAGTGTAGGCTTATTTTGAAAACCCCGAAGCAGTCTTAGGAACGGATTCCTCTACTTTGATAACCCATCGTAAATGTTGAAAAAAAATACTTTTAATCTTGAAACATATTTTTCAATATGAATAAAGAACGTAAGAAATAAACCAAAAATAATTTAATGAACGAATTTAAAAAATATATATTAGTTTTATTGAATAAATACTTTTTTTATTATCTGTATTGAACATTTTCTATAAAAGGGTAGTTGCATATTGAAGAATCGCAAATAAAAGTACTTACTACCATGTTGACAAAAATCGAAACGTATTTTGTTTTCTAAAAAAAAATATAATCTTGAGCACATATTTTAAAATATATACATCCATACATATTGTAAAATGCACTCAAAATGGAGATATGTGAAAATATATTGACGGCCAAAAAAAATAAATGAACAGAAATAGCACAAATGCCAAATTTTTGTCTAGTTGAAAAAAAACTTATACCTAACTGTTGCAGACAAATAATATTAGGTCCTTACATATGAAATTGGCGTTTTGCCGTACTGGCAACTTTGATCTCAAATATCTTCTTTTTGGTTAGGAATTCCAAATTAAAATTTATACAGTTATTTACTCAAGTATTTGTGTTTCGAAAATTATAATTCATTTGTTTTTTCCTCAATTGTTTTTTTTCTTTGCGTCACTCAGTTTACAAAATGGAAAACTTGAAATATCGCGTTATTTACGAGTACGAGTTCCACCGTGGCACCAGTGCTGCAGAAACGGCTCGAAGGATTAATGATGTGTATGGCGACGGTGCCGCAAAAGAAAACACAGTGCGTTTGTGGTTCCAACGTTTTCGTTCTGGAAATTTCGACCTGCGGAATAAGCCCCGTGGACGGCCGGAGACCAAAGTTGATAATGAAGAATTGAAGGCTATTGTGGAAGCGGATCCATCGCAAACCACGTCCGAGTTAGCTGCAGGCTGCGGTGTTAGTGATAAAACTGTTTTAATCCACTTGAAGCAAATTGGGAAGGTGAAAAAGCTTGAAAGGTGGGTACCTCACGAATTGAGTGAAGCAAATCAACAAACGCGCGTTGACTGCTGCGTTGCATTACTCAACCGGCACAATAATGAAGGGATTTTGAATCGAATCATTACCTGTGATGAAAAGTGGATCCTGTATGATAATCGGAAGCAATCATCGCAATGGATGAACCCTGCCGAACCAGCCAAACCATGCCCCAAGCGAAAATTGACTCCAAAAAAGTTACTTGTGAGCGTTTGGTGGACTAGTGCTGGTGTCGTTCACTACAGCTTTCTTAAATCTGGCCAGACGATTACGGCAGATGTCTATTGACAGCAACTGCAAACCATGATGGAAAAGCTAGCTGCTAAACAACCGAGGCTGGTTAATCGCTCTAGGCCACTGCTGCTTCATGATAACGCTAGACCACACACTGCACAACAGACGGCTACCAAATTAGAAGAGCTTCAATTGGAATGTCTAAGACATCCACCGTACTCTCCGGACCTTGCCCCAACAGATTACTATTTTTTTCGAAATTTGGATAATTTCTTGCAAGGGAAAAAATTCAACTCCGATGGGGCAGTCCAAACCGACTTCAAAGATTTTATTGATTCCCGTCCGAATGGTTTTTTTAGTAAAGGGATCGATGAACTACCTATGAAATGGCAAAAGTGCATAGATAGCAATGGTACATACTTTGATTAAATAAATATATTATATTTAAAAAAAATCAACTTTATGTCCTCCCAAACAAAACGCCAATTTCATATGTAAGGACCTAATATTTACAGTATAAAAAAAGTGATACTTCCTCAAATTTAAACATTGTACAAAAGTCGAAACAAAATTTAAACGTTTTACTTCATAATAAAAACAATAATTAGATAAAAAACTTCTTGAGAAAAATAAACACCTTTCTTCTTAATATATTTTTTATTTAGTAAATGCCACAGGGAAAATATTATCTTAAAATAAAGTAAATTTCCATTCACATATTTTTAGAAATGTTTTGAAACAAATGAAACGTAAAAACATTTTTTTTAAGATATTTCAATATTTTCTTCGAACGAGAACAGGAAGTTTGTGAGTTGCAGATGTGTCGGCCGTTCAAATCACTGCAACCACCGACCGCCTCA
This sequence comes from Odontocerum albicorne, assembly GCA_949825065.1. Taxonomy (NCBI): domain Eukaryota; kingdom Metazoa; phylum Arthropoda; class Insecta; order Trichoptera; family Odontoceridae; genus Odontocerum; species Odontocerum albicorne. The sequence continues at coordinate 5,973,295 of OX463861.1, forward strand.
AGACTTCGGAAACAACTTGTTGAGCTTAAAAAAAAAAGCTTCAACAGAACAATTATGGCAAACGGAAAATAAATTAAACATAAAATACCTGTTGCCGTGTGTATAGAAGTCAGGAATATCAGCAAACTGAATATGTAGAGCCGACACATAATCCCATAATCTGGTACAAAGTTTTTGGACCACATTTTAAAACGGAAAAAAAATCTCACACACACATGGGGATATATCTCACATTTATCCTAATTAAATCACTTTACAACACATTAAATATCACTTTACGGTATTAGATGAACGAATAAACACTTCATTTTGGTTTTATAACACTTCAACTGAACTTTTCTTTAGAAATATGCATCATGTTTTTAATTAAAAAAAAAACTTTTTCATCAAAGTTTTGTTCGTAAATATCAGCGACCGCCACATGCGCGCATCCGCGTCCTGTTCGCATCTGATGGCTTTGTTCAGAAAAATAAACTAGTGCATAAAATCAAAATGGCCGCCTAAAAATTACTCCGCGGACTTTAAACAAATACAAATTGTTCACTATCAAATAAAGAAACTGGCCAGAAAGTTAAATTTCCTTAAAGCAAATAACTTTTTCATTGTAAAAGTGTATTTCTTAAGTTATATTATTTTGTTTATATCTGAAAAATGTGCGTGAGAAAATATATTTGGAACTACTTTAAAAATATACGTTGAGGAATGTTGATGTCGGTGGCAGAACCACTGGCCAGCAGCGTTGTCGTAATAGGGATGCGAAGTTTGATTCAGCTCTAAACCTTAAAATCTTGCACGAAACTTTTGTTATATTTTGCGCAATAATATATGAACAATTTTAATAAAGAAATTCAACTAGAAGAATACTTTTCGGAATATTTAAATTTGAATTATGCCTATTTTTATCAAAAAAATAAATTAACAAAGGAAATAATTAAAATCGTGATATTTTTTTATAAAAAGCCCGAGCTTACTCGTATCAACTACAAAAACTTTCCTTTTATTTCAACTTAACGAAGAATCTATTTTTTTCTATCTAGTACCAGAATACAGATCGCAACCTTACTAATTGAACTAAATTCTATATATTTAATGGACATGTTTTAAATCAGTATAGATACTTGACAATTTTTAAATGAACGAATCGTTGAAAACAATTCTATCGTGTTTTGTTAGTTCTATGAAAATGTTTTTTTTGTTGTAAACGACCGACACTTCTTCAATTTAGCGGGAGTTTTAACATTTTCACTAGATGGCGACACAGTTCGGGGGATTTTTACTAAATGGCATAAAGCTCAACTTTTGGCAGAGATTGACTAAAGGTATTTTCACATTCGACATGTTATTAGTTACGACAGATTAAAATAAGAAGAGATGCGATTATCATTCTCATGAATTTTAGTGATCATGCAAATTATGTTTCAACCAGTAATTTATCAAAATACCCAAATAATAAATAATTTGTCATAATTTTACATATTGAAAGAAAAAGTTATTGTTTTGATTATTTTATCTCACGTTGATTTATCACACATACATTAATTTATCAGTTTCTTGTAAATTGAAAAGGATTCGTGCGATAACAAGCCGAGAGTTGATTAAGTAAGAAAAGTTAATTTTAATTCTATTTTTTTTTATTTATTTTACACACGACAAGAAATATACATAATTAGCGAAAAAACAACAGGTAATTTAATTTGGACACAATTTTAATGGATCTGGGTTTTTTGCCTTTCATTTGTCGTGTCCCCAGTAAACTAGGCTTTTGCCTGTATCTCACTGAGGACATATAGCATGAAAAAATAAATCGATATTTCTTTCCGATTTTTGATTATATAAAACCCCGTTGCACATTCTCATCAACCTGACAAACAGTGACACTCAATTACATATGTATGCATCACGCGAAATCAAACTCCTCATACTTCATCACTTCAGACAGACCAAAACGTTCATCCCACAATATGCCGCACATGTTAAAAATTAAAAAAAAAAAACAACAAAAAATACTAGAATCAAGAGCTCACACAAACCTTTGCTACAAGTCATTAAATTAAGCAAATATATTTTTATTGATATATCCTGAAATTATATTTATATTTCAAGATAGATATAGAATAGAGAAGAAAATACTCATCTTATGACATCCCCACAGTCGAGATACACCCCCACTAATAGAGGGCAAGCCCAGCCGCGAGGAAAGCATGTTTTACTGCCCACTCTCGTGTACGTATAAATTAAAAACAAACAAAAAAATAAATGACCATAAATAAGCAGCTAATACAATCAAATCAGTCAACCCTTCCTTCCATGTGATGTGTAACTAGTACACATTGCTTCTAAAAACTTTAATATCTCTATAAATATAATAAATACTGGGTTCAGATTTTAGGTATTCCTTCGTAATACATTTACGCATTGAATGAAAAAAATAATATTAATAATAATTAGCACTTATCGGCCACATCAGAAATGTTTTGTGAAAATCGGGAATAAATTCACCAATACAATCAAACGTTTGCCAGTGTATGACGTTGGTATATTCATTCTAAAAACCGCTATGGATGAGAAAGTGACGCTATTCACGTCTTACTCTCACTCTACTTCGGTATATGGGAACGCAAGAAATATAATCTCAGTTCGCTCGCTTCTCTCGCTTCAGTAGCTTTCGGGCATTCATTTGAGGTGGTCGCTTCGCCTGTTTTGTGAACGTCGGCCGATGTTTTTTTTCATGTTTTCAACAATTAAATTTCAATTATTATCACTTTCGACTTCAAATTTTATTAAATTAAGCGATCGGCTATGAATATTCTTATTTTTTTCGATTTTAAATCGCTAATTTTTACATGTGTATTGAATACACAGTACTGGAACGCGCGGATTTTTTAGCACAGGAAGGGAAAGGTTAGTACAATAATAGGTTCCCCGATAAAAAAAATAGCATTCGAAATATAATAAATATCTCGCAATCCCACACTTGCTACGCCAAAATAAAATAAAACAGATTCAAGAGTGAAGCCACCAAAAGGTACGGGCTCGTCCCACAACACCCTTTTAGCCGAGACATACCCCCACCATTAGGAGGGTGAGCTTAGCCGCAAGGACACCAGATATGATATTCAGCCCACACTCTTAAACACATAAACTATAATATAAAAATGGTAATAAATAACAAGATAAAAATTGTTATAAAAAGTAAATTCTTACATTATTTATTAACCCTCCTATTTATTAACACATGGACTAATAATACATAGAAATTACAATAAATAAGCAGGAATATAAAAATTGTTGAAAAACCCTACACTGACAGCAATGTGAGGTGCATGGCCGCAAGTAACGTATTGGACTTCCGTGCGGAAGGTCGTCGGTTCGAACCCCGCGCTGTGTTACTCCTCTCGAATGACACAGGCAATTGTTCTGCATAGTATTCGAGGGTATAAGAATACCTATGACTTCGATCATATCTATTCTTCCAAAAAAAAAAGAAAAAAAGCATGTCGGTGTGCTCCGATCGTCTGTCTTACTTCGGTGTGCCATCGGATCCAGTACAGCGGTGTTACCGGTGAGTTTGCTGGTGTGCAGCAGCTCACTCAATTAAAAAAACTACACAAAGCCCAGCAACGGCGACGACAACGACTGTCAGCGAAAAATAGAGAAGCGAATATGAGCCCAAACTTTAACAAAATAAAATCGTAAATAGAAAATGATATTCATACACATAAACTATAATACCCAAATGATGTTCATACACATAAACTATTATACCAAAATGATGTTCATACACATGAACCAGAATACCGAAATGATGTTCATACACATAAATTATAATATCAAAATGATGTTCATACACATAAACTATAATACCAAATTTATGTTCATACACATAAACTATATATAATACCAAAATGATGTTCATACACATAAACTATAATACCAAAATGATGTTCATACACTATAATACCAAAATGATGTTCATATACATAAACTATAATACCAAAATGATGTTCATACACATACACTATGTATAATACCAAAATGATGTTCATACACATAAACTATGTATAATACCAAAAGTATGTTCATACACATAAATTATTATATCAAAATGATGTTCATACACATAAACTATAATACCAAAATGTTGTTCATACACATAAACTATAATACCAAAATGATGCTCATACACATAAACTATGATATCAAAAATAGAAATAAACAAGCAGTTCTGTACAAATTTATGAAGAAAAAAAACGCATATACACGCACACACTGCCTTTTATTCAATGGCAGCGGAAAGAGAGAAAGGAAATTAAAGTTGACTAGGAGACACTTTCAAATTGAGCTCAGCACGATTTTTTTCATTATTCACAATACATACAATACTTACATATCATAAGGCCATCTCCCCAGTGGGGTAGGTAAAAAGAACAGAGCGCCAGACTTTCCAATCTCGACAAACATTCTTTGCCACTTCTACATCGTACACATTCTCATACGACTCCTACGATTTCACTTACTTTCTACGTTTATTTTTTTTTTAATATTATTCAATTAATCCAACCATACTTACTTTCGTTGGTCATCCTCTTCCACATCTCCCACTCACATCCACACTATACATTTGTTTTGTTAATCTTTCTTCATTTCTTCGTTCTACATTCTCAAACCATCTCACATTCATCCCTAATCACTTTGTGGCGGTCGCCCACTCGGCGTTCATACATACGGTCAATGACCGATGAAATGACCTTCGGATTCGATAAATCTAAGTAAAAAAGTCCAAAGGTCACACGCCGGCCATTCATCCCATAGCCGAGCGGACCGCATTACACGCCAGAGAGAGAACGCACCACGGCTATCTCGCCAGTTCCGTATTTGAATGATACTTACATACAACAATGAATAGTTGTTTGTATTTGCGGAAACGAGACGTAGGCATATCGCTAGCGCATCCCCGCGCACATTCTAAAAAATATATAAATACCTACGTTACTATAAAAATTACACACTCTCTTTTTCCGCATTGCGAACTAACGAGTTTATTTATTTATCAACAAACCATCATCATCTCTTCCTCTAGGACACATATCCTAAAACTTCATTCAGTACTCTGTTATGCATATAGTAGTTACCCCATGTATTATCAGTGTACGTATTTCTACAACATATATTCTACTCCTTTCAGTCTTCTCACTGACGGGGTAGGCAAAGAGGACATAATACCAGGTTTCCCTATCTCGACACACATTCTTTGCAGCTTCTACATCCAAACGTATACCTTCTCATACGATGTCACTGAATTTCTACGTATACATTTTCAAAATATAATTCACTTAATCCAATCATACATTCATCTTCACTCTTCGCCAACGTTACCATATCATCATGAAAATCCAAATACATTCCCATTCGACATTTGTATACCCCCCACTAGAGTGAGTTTCATGAGAGTTTGCACTTTTTAATACATTGAGAAGCTTAGTACGTAATATACACAATGTATCAATGTATTAGTAAGTATCTTTACCGTGATTGGTTGATGTGATCCGTTAGTATTCAATTTTGCCGTGATTGATTGATGTGATCCGTTTATTTGACGAAAAATACGGTGACCATAATGTCTGAAGTTACGACGTTAGGAAAAGGAAGAGCATAGTGTGGACAAACTAAAGAAGTGGTAAGCTATCCACTTTTGCATTGCATATCTATGTAAACACTTAGTGAGGAAGAATATAATAATTATTATTTTTTTAATCAGTGTTAGGGTCATTTATTTATTTTTACAATACATACATACCTAGTTATAAGTAATTTTTAATTGGTCTTAGAATTTATTAGTGTTAATTGTGTTTTCTTTTCCTATTGAATAAATAATTAGATTTTATATTGACCATTGATTTCATAATTTTCTTAAGGTACATACCATAATCTGATATTATATTATTATTGTGGTAAGTATTTTATTGGAATATAAAGTATTAGATAGACAGTATTTAAAAATATATAATAATATATTACAAAATAAATCAAAATATGGTCATACTAGACCAGCAGTGCAAACTCTCGTGAAGCCCACTCTACCCACTGTTGTTTGTTCACACACACATCTATGTAAACATTGAACAACCAGAGTGACATAACGCATCCTTGCTTTATCATTTTATAAATATTTAACCACTCATTTAAGGCACCGTTCTTTCTTATATACGCTTTGAAGTCGGCATATAATCAAATACATTCAATACATTTACAATTTGCACATTTGAAATTAAGAGTTCCCAAACTCTTTTCGGCCGCAGACCCCTTTACCAAAAACTTTTAAAACCGTCGACCCCTTAGTCATTTACTTTACTTACTCAAATTAATAAGTTTGTACAGTACTCGATATTAAATATTTCACTAGATATCAAACCTTTCATTTAAATCTCTTGTAATTAAGGATTGAAAAAGATAAAAGGACTACGGATTATGAAATTATCTTGAGCAACATTTAATATTCAAATCTGCGCTGACGAAAATTAAAGCAAAAAAAAATACGAGCATTTTTTTTTTATTTTTGACATTTATGAAATAAATATGTAAATTCAAAATAAGTACAAATATTGACGAATATTCTTAATTAGGTACCTATTGGAATCATAGACATTTTGAAGTAACAAACAAATAGCAGTAGTAAGGGGGACTATTTTTGTTGTCGTTGACCCCCAAATTATTTTATTGAAACTATCGACCACTATATGGAAAAGTGAACCGTAGAGTATATGTATCATCATCGTTGCTGAGCCTCGTAATTGAGGATCCCGTCGCTATTCCTAAGTCAATTCAGATGGGAAGCGAAGCTGTGCTGTTGAATATTTTTGTCAATGCGCACCAGCAAACTCACCTACCATACCGCTGTACTGGATCCGATAGCACACCAAAATGCGACGATCGTCACGACACACCGGCATGTTTTTCTCTTTTTTTTTAAATAATAGATACGATCGAAGTCATAGGTATCCTTATACCCCGAATACTAGGCGAAAAAAATGCCTGTGTCGTTCTAGGGGAGTAGCACAGCGCGGTGTTAAAACTGGTAAACTTTCGCACGGAAGTCCAGTCCGAGTATAAGTATATAACAATTCAAAAAGCCTATTTTGTGGATATAGAAAACCACTTCAATAGACAAGGCCTATCTATGATTAAGTGATTTTATTCCTTAATCGCAAATTTCTTATATTTATCATAAATAGTAAAAGACTCAGCTGAAATATTCATATTATGCATTCAAATTCTTAAAAGTACTTACTTAAAGTTACCCATACATAATTCCCACTGTATTGTAATTTCACCAACCACGTTTCAATCATGTTTAACACCTCCGTATCATACACTCAAAATTCGTTAGTATGAACATACAATTGTTGTTAAGACGCGTCTCAAATTCGGTCAACTTATTTATAATTATGTGGCACTGAAAGTTATAATTGATTTATTTAACAATTCATTGTTAAAATAATCTGGTGGGCGTATTGCCAACCGGCAATCACTTCCAAACAACCAAACAAAATTAAATAAAGGAAATTAAAAAAATATTCAAATGATTATCCATCTTTATTAAATTTATGAACATAAATTGAGATATCATCAATCAAAGGAAAAGAAAAGGATGGTGGAGAGGAGAGGAAAGAAAAATCAGGAAAGAACACGTTATATTACTGACTAGAAATTAAGAGTTTTTTCAGTCGCTTCTGCCAATGGCGAGCGAGTCTACCATTGGTTTGTAACTGGTTCCAGAGTCTCACTGCATGGACAGTAAAAGATGACGTAAAAAAGAAGAGTGGTGAACTGGAAAGGCCAATAAACAATCTCTGTTCGAGCATAACACAAGTCCATGATTGGAAAGACGTTGAAAATTTTCGGCGAGATAAGAGGGGGCGGCTTGACAATCAAGGATATTACACAATAGAGAATTTATAAACTATATATTATACAATAGAGGCTTTACAGCATACTTATAATATATAGACGTCTATTTCTCACGTTCAACCAGTTCAGCTCCTTCTGGTATGAAATGAATTTATCATAGATTGTGGGGGCTAGTGACCGTACGCCCCCAATATTTTTTTTTTAAGATTGTGGGTCATTTAATAAGCAGAAAAATCGCACATTTTAAAATAATGGGAAAATATTACAATTTTTTCCGTTCCCGAAAACGTGTAGAAAAAAAAAAAAAATTATCGTTGGGCGCATTTTCGAATGGCTGCCCCAGACACCAAAATACATAGTCCTGGCTCTGACTACGAGATGCTCCTCGTGTGTTTCTCTTGCTCATCTGTATACTGATAATCTTCGTGTTGCAATAAGAAATTCACCTTTTACAGAATTAGAGAAATTGAGATACTCGTAGATTTAAAATGTTTCATTATTTTTTCCGCGTCTGCGTTGCAATTTTATTTAAGTAAGGATTTTCATTAGCGTAGTGCCAGTAGTTGTTAAATGTTTACTTATACAGGGTCTTTCAATAAGGACGCTCGATTTTTAAATGTAAATAAAACAAGTTGTGTGTATGATATCCACTCAATTTTTTTATTTAAATGAATATTTTATGGCTTTAAGTAAGGAATATAACGTCGTTTAAATGTCCGCCGCGGCTTTGCTTGGTGGCACGTATTCGGGAGGTCCAAATGACTATCGCATAAATCTGGCTGAATTTGCTAGATGGCGTTCGTTATGTTGACTTTGAAGGCATCAATTGTTTGCGGTTTATACACATAGACCTACGATTTAAGATAGTCCCAAAAGAAGAAGTCTAAAGACGTGAAATCGCACGATCTCAGTGGCCAGTTCATGTCGCCGCCGTGCGAGATAACCATGTCCTTAAATCGCTCGTGCAGAATATCCATCGTGGCATGCGCTGTGTGGCATGTAGCGCCGTCCTGTTGGAACCACATGTCGTCGGTATCCATGTTTTCAGCAGACCTTGCTTTTCGGTGACGTACGGGTGTTGGCTGATTATTTATCGAACCGGTTGACTCGAATTTGGCCACCAAACGTCGAATAGTCGACTCGGCAGGACGGTTGTGGCGAGGATAAAAATCACGTAATGCGCGGAACGTTTCTCGAACGGAGCACTGATTTTGAAAATAAAATTTGATGATTTGTACACGTTGTTCAAAGCTATAACCTTCCATGGTGATTTGCTATACACTACTAAACAATTCACAACAGATTTGACAGAAGTTGCTTTAAGAACATGGCCGCTATAACCTAATAAATTTTGAGCGTCCCTATCGAAAGACCCTGTAGAAAAGTTTTTAAAAATAAATATTTGTTTTTCGATTAAGTAAAACGTTCTTTAAAGATTTTTACAAAGCTGGTTTTATCTGTCAAATTTTCAATATTATTAATTTAATAATAATTTATGGTCATCACTTAACACTGGCGTATATTCCTTCGTATATAGGAGTTCACAGCTATTATTCAAGAAGAACAATTTACAGTTTAGAAATATAATCCTTAGGAGGGGCGAGGTGCCTATCGATGGGACAGGATGACGTTTTCATTGGAGCTTTGATAATTCTTTTTTTTTTTTTTTTCGTGTTGAGTGGTTGATTTCTGCTTCTTTGGGGACACCGTCTATGTCTCCTCGCTGGATGGTGTTCTGGTAGGGATTTCGAAGCTATGGAGAGATTATTTTTACCGCCGAGAGGGATCGTTGCCATTACAGAAAGAAGTAAACTCTCTGTAATGGAAGTAAAGTACAAACCTGGCAATAAGAATTATATTTCCATGCCACGATGTTTTATTAAATTAAATATAACATAATCCTTATTGCCAGGCTCGAATTTTTCTCCAATTAATGAGAAAGTTTACTTATTTCTTTGGAATGGTGGATCGAGCTCTCTCGGCGGGAAAAGGAACCTCTTTATCCCATTAAGATCTTGCACATAATTTTTCCCGCTTTAACAAAAGCACCATCCAGTAAGGACAAGACATATATACGGCGTTTCTATAAAAACAAAAATCAACCACCTAACAGGAAAAATATGATTTTCAAAGCAACAATGACAATTCAAACGTTAATTCGTCCCACAGATAGGCCACTCCTGTCAAACTTTTGAATTTCGGATATTTTCTGCGCATGCGCCACAATTCGCGGTTAAAAGAAGTTTTGTCGATAATTTCTTCATATTTTATATTAACAAACGATCAAATCTCGTTTTTCTATTTAGTTTTAGGTTCTATTTGATGTGTATTTTATATTTTTATTTTTAATGGTTTGAGTTGTTCCGTAATGTCGTGTTACCAAAAACAACCAATCGGAGGGGATGCGGAAAAGAATTTGGCTACTATAAATAAGAAAATATTTGAATTGAAAAAGAAAATTCAACTTTCTGGTGAGAAATTATATTTTACTATGTTTTGTTGTTTGACATTCAACATTCACAATTTGGTTGAAAAATAAAATGGATAGTTTCACATGTATTTCCAGCACCTTTCCCCCGCCCCCACATCTTTCTCCCGTATATATATATATATCCGAATTAGTGTTTTGAGCATATAGAAGAGCGTGACTGGGAGACAATAGTGTTTTGCAGCCCAGTAAGGCTCGGCCTTCTGGTTTAAAACCACCCGTATCGGACGTGTGCGACGTCATAAAACATATAATATATTTGTTTTCTTAATGTTGATATATATAAATTCTTGGTTACTTTTTATGTTATTTGGTATTTTTGCGATTTTTGTATGTATATTTTATGTTTATTGGGGTCTGCGCTGTGTCGCTACCGTAACGGAAATATACCTTGTGCGCGGTCATCGCGAGACAGTATCGCAAGTCGGCCGGCCTCTGCATGCGCAAAACTGGCGAAAATGGTGATATTTCGCGAGTTGTGACGGCAGACACAGGCGAAAACAGGCGCTTGCGATGAACTATTGGCCGCACATAAGAACCTTCAAAACCAAAAATAAACATTCTCAGTTCACTCTGCCTACTGACTTTTACTTGCGACCATCTACTACCTGCCTTAGAGGAATCTCTTCTACCTTTCACTGATCAACGACTTTTCACCGTGAGCTGAATTCTCCGAGCATCGAGCAGCAGCCACCCACCTATTGTTCCAGTTCTTTGTACCAGTGGCGTACACCTCGAGAGTAGGCACGAAATTCGTTGTTCGTCATTGAGTGTGTTGGCAACACAATGGCTCGGCGTGTGCAAATACTGTTACCAGAAGAATTCTTTTACTAGACGCACCCATTTTTTTTGGGTAGAAATAAATTATTTTGTTATTTCACTAAATACATTGATCCCCACTACATGTGTTTGTACCTCCTATCCTGAGGTTCTCTTCAGGTGGAATTATGCTTCATCATATCACTTGAAGAGAGTCTCAAGTTTATGTTCACATTCATCTCCAATCACTCCATTAATTTATTAGACTCCTTTCAGTATTCATCTCCAATCACTCCATTAATTTGTTAGACTCCTCTCAGTCTTCATCTCCAATCACTCCATTAATTTATTAGACTCCTCTCAGTCGTCATCTCCAATCCCTCCATTAATTTATTATACTCCTCTCAGTCGTCATCTCCAATCCCTCCATTAATTTATTAGACTCCTCTCAGTCTTCATCTCCAATCACTCCATTAATTTATTAGACTCCTCTCAGTCTTCATCTCCAATCACTCCATTAATTTATTAAACTCCTCTCAGTCTTCATCTCCAACCACTCCATTAATTTATTAGACTCCTCTCAGTCTTCATCTCCAATCACTCCATTAATTTATTAGACTCCTCTCAGTCTTCATCTCCAATCACTCCTTTAATTTATTAGACTCCTCTCAGTCTTATCCCATATCCACGATTAACTTCTATATATCAAAGTTGGCACCAAAAGATTATTGTGGACAGTTATCTAAACAGATGTTGATGCTGTTCGGTACGAGTATATATGTTTTATTAACTATCATTATACTGCTTTAATGAGTAATTTTCTTGTTTTTCTTTAGAGGGTCAGAAAAAAGCTCTCAGTGAAGATACTGAGACAGAGAACAGAAACAACACGGAGAAGATTAACCGGCTGAAGAAGGAGGTTAAGATTCTGACAGAGCAGTTTGGCAAAGCCAAAGTAGAGCTGGGAGGGGAGAAGCACTTCCGCTTGGCCAAGTATCTCCATGAGCTTGGACCTGTTGGAAACAAGGACCATGATCAGGTCTGTAACTTTGTTAAGAATTACTTCATTGATTTCCCTATCTTTCCATTGTCTTCCTCCTCTCCTATGAGTGTTGGAGACTAATAGCAAAAATTGCCAGACATTCCTCTCCCATGCCCCTTTTAAAACTTGTGTCCATTCCAGTTATACTCACTAAGCCATTTCTACAGTTGCCAGATGTGATTTGTTTTTCACTGTTAGAATTTTTAAAGTATATTGTAATTTATTAGACTGTTGGCTATTTCTGAAGTTGTGTACTTTATTCCATTACATTTAGTTTATTATTTTTTAATGGTTTTAGTCGATAACGGTATATTTTTTAATGGTTTTAGTCGATAACGGTATATTTTTTAATGGTTTTAGTCGATAACGTATTTTTTGTTATTTTATTATGTTTATTTTGTTCTGTAACAGTTATATTATTAATGTATTTAAACCTCCACAATGTTAATGCCTTAACTATAAATTATATTATTATTTGAATGAATGACCTTTATTTTTGATGTTTCAATTGAATTGATCTTTGTCTGCCTCAAAGTGTTAGAGATATGTCTGCCTTAAAGTGGGCAACTTTGGGATCAGCGGCGGCCGGTCCCGAGGTGTGTTGGTGCGCTGAGCACCAATGCACCTCGAGACGCTGAACGAATATGAAATATCACTGTCTCACGGTTTACTGTATGTCTCTGCCTGCCCTATATGAATCTGCGTTTCTGTCCGGTGCCTATTGGAGATCGCTCCGGTAGTATTGGAAAACTTGACCGGTCAATTTGAAAGTAATATTTTTTAAATTTTTTTTTTAATTTTTACTTAATCAAAAATCCTCGTACTATTTATCAGTATTCTTATACATATTTAATCTATACAAATATTTATTATTTTTAGAAGTCGTGTTTGCGAATACATAATTTAATTATTGCGAATTATTTCTCCGGTTCAGCGCACCAACGCACCTCTAGACCTGCCGCCGCTGTTTGGGATGCATCTGAAGACAAACCTTTTTAGGAAGTCTTATGATTATATATGAACACTGTAGAATACACTTTATTCCATGTTAAGCTGAATGTGTTACCATCACTTATCGGAAGATCTACAAAGGTTTTTATGTTTGTCTGGCCTTTGTAGGTTTTCTTTGACTTTCCCACCAAACATGTTTTTCTAAACATATGTATATGTGTGGGGAAGTTCCTAATCTAATGGGTGCAGCCCACCACCTTACTTATAATCTAATGGGTGCAGCCCACCACCTTACTTATAATCCAATGGGTGCAGCCCACCACCTTACTTATAATCAAGTTGTTTTTTTAATGTAAATAATACTGGGTTTAAATAAGCTTTTCTGATCAACTAATTGATTTGATAGCAACAGATTCCTTGATTTGATAAGCTTTTCTGGTCAGCTAATTGATTTGATAGCAACAGATTCCTTGATTTGATAAGCTTTTCTGGTCAGCTAATTGATTTGATAGCAACAGATTCCTTGATTAGATAAGCTTTTCTGGTCAGCTAATTGATTTGATAGCCACAGATTCCTTGATTTGATAAGCTTTTCTGGTCAGCTAATTGATTTGATAGCCACAGATTCCTTGATTTGATAAGCTTTTCTGGTCAGCTAATAATAGCAGACTTGATTGTATCTCTAAAGTCATCAAAGGAATGATCGACTTTCCAAAGGCCTAGAATTGATTAATATTCAAGATCCATGAAGAATGAATGACCAGGCCGCAAGACACATTTCTGTGTATGGATGGTAGATCAAACTATTCCCCAAATTCCCCCTCATACACCCCTCACATGGAGTCTACTCCATGTGAGTGGTGTACGAGGGGGCTCTTCTGAATATCTGAACCATGAGATGGGACCCAGAGTGTCTCTCAAAGACCTTTAAAAACTGCTTTTTAATTGATGATTGTATTTATTCTCTATTCTTGTGCAAGTTAAGGTTTGTGAGTTTGCTGCTGTCTGTTTCTCTCCTTTATATTTTGTTTTTAATTTGTTGTTCAGTGATTCGTTTTTTGTGTCTTTTTTTTTTAACATATGTGAAAGCTATATATTGGCATTTTGGAACATTGAGTGTTGTGGGAACAATTATTTTTGTGCATGTGTACATGTTAATTTTCGTTTCTATGCATTTCTATTCCCATTTCACATTGATGTCAAGAGTGACATGAGGTTTGGCACAGTGTTGGCTGTCTTCCCTTAGACTGCCCTGTATTGTGTTGATATAGTTTGATTTTTTTTATATTTATAAAAAAATATTTTTTACATTTACTTTAATTGTAATTGTTTTAACTTTTTTTTCATATTTTGTCTTATGTCATGTATTAAGCACTCACTACTGTTTGTGACAATGTTTGACAGAATACGGAATGAAGTGATAAGGGGTGAGTGTGAACTTAAAGCTGATGTGTTGAGTAAGATGAATAAGAGTAGATCGAGATGGTTTGGGCACGTAGAATGAATGAATGAAGAATGACTAACAAAACAGATATACAGTGCAGATGTGAGTTGAAGACTTGTGAGAGAAAGACCAAGGAAAGTATGGTAAGATCAAGTGAATGATATTCTGAAAGAACGAAAAGTAGAAGTCAATAACCATAGAGGTTGCATGAGAAGATTTTTTGCAGATTGGTGTATGGATATGAAAGAAGCTAGGGATGTGTGTCGAGTTAGAAAAGTATGGCGTTCTGTCCTTTGACTACTTCAACAGGGAAATGGCGTGATGGAATATATGTATTATTGTCATTAGATATTTTACCATTTATTAACCCTTTAACGGGCATAAGCAGAAATGGGTGGCATATGCGACCACCCTTATGGTTATACTTATAAGGATTCATTTTCTTAATGAAACGTTTTTAAGTAACACAAATGTCAACTTGGCAAATGTAGTGGACGGGCAGAGGTCTTATTTAAGACGGATCGTGGTGAAGTTAGCTGCATGTTCAGTAGCAACGATCTAAACATCCGGTCAATTTATTGTCAAATATGTAAATAGGTATTATAAGCAAATCACCATTCATTATATCTCATATAAGAATTTTATTTCCTAATACAACCTAAATTTAGATATTATTACCTAAACATTCATTGGTCACTTTTGCGACCACTGACATGACCCCTGAAATGGGCACAGCTCTCATATGCGACCGCCTCATTTCCAAAAAATAAATTTAAAACACATTTTCGAAGAAAGAAAGTTAATTTGATACACATAATAATGATTTATTCAACAAAAAACTCAATATCTCAAAAATAAAAACTTGCCCTATAAAGGGTTAGTAAATAAATAAATAACAATACAAAAAATATCAATTTATGACTGTTGCATTTCAGGTGCGATATATTTGACTTCATTACATCTGAAGCTGACAAATTGATATACTCGTATGTATATATAATAAATTTTCAGCTTAAGCAAATATTAGACCTGAAAGTGATAGATCTGCATAAACAGCTGGACATCGTCAGGTTCAAGAGGAAGAAGAAGAAAGCACTGCTGGATAGGCTGGAGCAGGAGTACCAGAAGTTGACAGCGGACAGTAACCACTTCCCTGTAGATAAGAAAGGGAGCAAGCAGCCATCGAAAAAGGTAAGTTTTATACTGTATACATCTTTAACATATGAGTACAGTACCCGGCAGTAAGTAATACACATCGAGCTATCGTGCGACAGAGACAACGCTCTACAAAGCCATGTGTATTACTTGCCGCTGGGTACTGTAACTTCATTTCAGACAGACTTTTTAATCGAGGCATATATCTTTCTTACCTAATTCTGTCTGATTTTGTGACAAACTTGTAGATAAGTATGTAAAAAAATATTCTAATTTATCAAAGGTTTCCACTTAATGGAACTCTACATAAGAATATTGAAAAATAAATTATTTTGCTATTCTACTTATTATATTTATCCCCACTAAACTTCTATGGCCTTGTTGGTATGACGTCTGGTCTCCCAGCCCAGGGGTTTCGGGTTCAATTCCCATTGAAACCCAGATTTTGTTATAATAGGAGTCTGGTTTTCACTCAAGGCCTCTTTAGATTTTTCTGGTTGGTTTGAAGAGATTGCCACATGGCAATAAGCCCGCCAGGTTGTACTGTATACAACAAAAGTGTAATACAATACAATACACGTGTTTCTACTTCATATACCGAGACTCTTCAGGCATTCCGCCTAAAGAAAGTATCGGGGATTAATGGAATAACAAAGTAATTTCTTATTATATATTTTGGTGTTACAATCTATCATAAATTAAAAATGATTGGATCAAAGATGAATATTTTTTAGAAACTGGTGCTATAAGAAAAATAAAGAATCTTGACATGATTTGGCCACATTGCGAGAATGAGTTGTGAAATACCAACAAAACAAATACATACATATGTCTGTAATTAATCAAGAGCGAGGAAAGAATGGATGGTTGTTGCAAAAAAAATTCATGAAGGAAAGATAAAGGAGTATAAGTAACAGAGGAGCATGTATGACAAAATATAAGGATGTGTATAAATAAAAAGCTATTTGCTGGGATAGAAAGGTAAAGCTATCTGTCCTCTCTGCCAACTCCAAAAGACATATAATATGATATGTATGTATGCGTTATAAAAAAATGCTTTCTATAATAAGCCTCTGTTTTTTAGAATGCAAATGGGGTCATCATACCAGATTATTTGATAAAAAGTGCAATAATAAACTATGGATATTACGATGGCCTCTTAGGCAGGAAGAAATAAAGAGTTAATGCTCTCAAAATAGTATTTTTCCACCATGAGAACATCCGCGACTTCTTTATTTATATTGAGTATTTTTCCACTATAGTTCAGAAAATGTAGGATGAGTCCTGTGACAGCTCACAAATTTGCCCCAATACAACCTTGTAACGATGTTCAGTAATTTTAATTATTTTACCAACTTTAATATAAGCCTCAATTCTAATAAATAGCAAGTTATTTAGATAAATAGATTACATAAGGTTGTATTGGGGCAAATTCGTGAGCTGTCACAGGACTCATCCTACATTTTCCAAACTATAGGACAACATCCGTGACTTCTTTATTTATATTGAGTATTTTTCCACTAGGACAACATCCGTGACTTCTTTATTTATATTCAGTATTTTTCCACTAGGACAACATCCGTGACTTCTTTATTTATATTCAGTATTTTTCCACTAGGACAACATCCGTGACTTCTTTATTTATATTCAGTATTTTTCCACTAGGACAACATCCGTGACTTCTTTATTTATATTCAGTATTTTTCCACTAGGACAACATCCGTGACTTCTTTATTTATATTCAGTATTTTTCCACTAGGACAACATCCGTGACTTCTTTATTTATATTCAGTATTTTTCCACTAGGACAACATCCGTGACTTCTTTATTTATATTCAGTATTTTTCCACTAGGACAACATCCGTGACTTCTTTATTTATATTCAGTATTTTTCCACTAGGACAACATCCGTGACTTCTTTATTTATATTCAGTATTTTTCCACTAGGACTCGATCACCTGTTTCTTAAACATAATTGGGTGGAGATTTTTTAATAAATGAAGAGGTTGAATATGCTGTTAACCCTTCCTTCCCTGTGATGTGTAACTAGTACACATTGCTTCTAAAAACTTTAATATCTCTATAAATACTGGTTTCAGATTTAAGGCATTCCTCCGTCATACATTTATGCATTAAATGAAAAAAAATAATATTAATAATAATTAGCACTTATCAGCCACATCAGAGATATTTTGTGAAAATCGGGAATAAATTCACCAATACAATCAAACTTTTGACATAGGTATATTCATTCTAAAAAACCGCTATGGGTGAGGAAGCGACGCTATTCACGTCTCTCTCACTCTACTTCGGTATATGGGAACGCAAGGAATAGAATCTCAGTTCGCTCCCTTCTCTTGCTTCAGTAGCTTTCGGGTATTAGTTTGAGGTGTTGTGTTTTGTGAACGTCGGCTGATGTTTTTTTCATGTTTTCAGCAATTAAATTTCAATTATTATCACTTTTGACTTCAAATTTAATTAATTTAAGCGATTGGCTATGAATATTCTTATTTTTCCAATTTTAAATTGCTCATTTTTACATGTGTATTGAATACAGCACCAGAATGGCCTGATTTGATTACTTGGATGAATCATTTTTTTAAAGTGACACTGTAATGTTGGAATCAAAGTGGAAAAGTGTTTTGAAGTAAGAGAAATATGTTGAAGAATAAGAGTACACATAAAAATGTTTGCATTTTCTTTCTTAGTCAGATTGCAAACATTTCAATTCACCCTCGTATTTGATTTTTTTTACTTACTAAATGTTTGCTATTAAATGTTCTATCTAGAATATCAGGGGTTTGTAAAGTAATTATTTATGTTACTTTTTGGCACACCTTAAATAATTTTTTTTCTTTTTGTTATACATAACAAAGGAAATAAATGAACTTGTGATAATAATTAATATGTTGGCTCGAACTATGCTTGCAGAATATATCACATTTAGAAAATGAAATTCACAGAATCGCAGTGCAGTGGATGGAGGCAGAACACATTAGAAAAAAGTACTCTGGAATCAGGTAAATGTTTGCTTTTTATTGGGTAAATCTAAATACAGCCAAGTTAGAATAAACCTCTTCAACTCACCAGTCGATACCACCTCAACCGTTTGAGATCAAGTCTTAACTGATGACAGCTTAATTTTACTGAAAGGCATTTTAAATTTTTGTTTATGCTAAATATTCCAAATGAACAAAAATGTTTTTTTTCTTCTAATTATTTATATAACTGTGAGGATGTTTTTATTAGGGTAGAAGCCATTTTTGATCAGTGTTGAGGTATATAAGCTTGTCAATTGGAATGTGTTTATGAAGTTTATTGTCTTGTTTTTTTTTTTTTTTGCATGGCATGCGACCTGGGCCTTGTGGGACCAGGCCTGTTGTGTGCAGTAGAATGTATGTACTTATTTTTGACAGCAGATTGTATGAATTAGGTCAGTATTTATATTATTGTACCATCTTGTGTTTCTGTATTCACTCGAATTTCGATTATGTTTTGTTAATTTGTCGATTGTCGAAATTTACTAAAAATTTATTAGAATAATAACTAACCAGATCTATTCAAAACGTTCTGAAGTTCATCCGAAATGAAAAAAAAAGTAAAATCTAAAAACAAATGTCACTCAAATTATTGATTATTATTCCATTATTGTCGATAATAATTTAAATAGTTCAGATTTGTAACAACTGATGTCGTACTATTATCACTATCGTAAATAAAAAAAGGCATGTGCTCGAAAAATTCAATTATAAATTTACTAATTTTGATTGTTAAACAATTTTCTTTGCAGGTATTCACTTCTTAATGATTCAGTAAAATTTGAAAGCGCTTTAGCTAAAGTGGAAGATATGATTAAGCAACAAAATGAAGAAATTAAAAAGCTACAGGTAATTTTTACTTAAGTGAAAAGTCATATTCAAGCTATTGTGGATTTATGCAAAATTACAAAAAAATATATATATATTATATTTGCCAATACTGCAAGAACACATATATTACAGCGGAGACAAAAAACGATTTTTCTGCAAAAATATAATAAAATAAAAACATCACTTGGTATTGCAGTTATGAAAAAATGTGTTCTGCGTTGAAAATAAATATATGTGTTATACGAGTACTTCAGAAATTGTAATTCGGTTCCTGTGACAGTTCACAAATTTGCCCCAATACAACTTGTTTACGCTCCCCTGAAGATGAGGTGAAAGCCTTGAAACCGGTAGGGTTATACCGTCATAAAAAAAAAAAGTGGAATAAACAGTGTTTGTTAAAAATAAATTACAATGACGTTCAGTAATTTTAATTATTTTATCAACTTTAATATAAGCCTCGATTCTAATAAATAGCAAGTTATTTAGGTAAATATTCGTTACATAAAACTAACAATAATGACAAATTAATACATCTTGTAACAAATTAGCAAAAATGTGGCAGTTTGTTAAAATCAAATAATATTTGGTGATGTTTGTCAAAGGTCTGCATTGGCTAGGGTATACCATAATTGGATTTTCGATTTTTTTATACCTAAAATTAAATGTTCGTAATTAGTATTAATTCATAGTGGATCTTGGCCTATTTAAAGATAGATACAAATTGTACAATACATTAGAAAATCAGTATAATGAAAATTAGGAATTAAAACGTCAGTTTAGAGAAAAACAATTTTTCGTTTTATAAAAAAACTATTCGATTTGTAAAAAAACTATTTAATCACACCCCTTTGAGACATGGCGTTCAAAACGTCGCAGGACCCATCCTACATTTTCTGAAGTATTATGCAAAAATGTGTCAATGATACAAGAGATGACAAAAAGTAAAAAAAGTTACTTATACCAAAAAATCGAGTTGTGTGTTCTTGCAATATCAGCGACGATATACATTTTTTTAATGAAAGTGTACTCTTCAGAATAAAGGTTTATTTTTAGTGCTTAGAATGCAGCTGGGTTACTTTCCCGAAACCGGTTGTATGTGGTCTTTGGGAGCATTTTACCACACGCCTTCTGAGTAATGTATTTTGACTTTTGATACTGACACAACATTATCAAAACTTCGCCATCATACGCCATACCATGTGATGCAACACTCCAAGTTGCCTTATACAACTGATAAGAAAAACCATAAAAGCTTCAAATGTTTTTAAGTGTTAGATATTAAAGGGGTCCATACTTTTAATTTTGTATGCACTGCAAATACCTATATAAATGTGTCACAGAGTAATGAAGTAATACATTTGTGTAATTTATTTATACTATTTAATTTTTAACCCTTCCAGTCCTGTGATGTGTAACTAGTACACATTGCTTCTAAAAACTTTAATATCTCTATAAATATAATAAATACTGGGTTCAGATTTTAGGTATTCCTCCGTAATACACTTATCGGCCACATCAGAGATATTTTCTGAAAATGGGGAATAAATTCATCAATACAATCAAACGTGTGCCAGTGTGTGACGTAGGTATATTCATTCTAAAAAAACTGCTATGGATGAGGAAGCGACGTTAAATAACTCACTATAAGAAGTGCACTTTGTACTAAGAGTAGCTGTTACTACTTTTAATTCAGCTGCTCTCATAGCATGCTAATTTAGATTGAAAACAAGCTCTAACAGTGGTACCTTTTGAAAAACACTTTAAAATGTTGTAATAATACTGCATTTAACAGTCTCAAACATGGCACCACTACATGTCATTACAAGAGTGGTCTTAAATCTTTGCTGCTATAAATACTGATAAACTGCTACAAATTGCCAAGCCAAATGCAAAACAAATTAAGATAGATTGGGAGAAACTATTGGGAATGGTATAGACACCCGGTCAACAAATACACTTACCATTAGACCACGAAATTGAACAAAGTAAACGTTATTTTATATAAAAAATTATATTATAAATGTTTTGTATTGTCGTCAGAATATAAATGCATCAGCTATGCACATGAGAGACTCGGCTATGTCAGCTCTTGTGCAAGAGGAGCAGAAGGCGGCCGGTGCGGGGGCAGAGAGAGGAGCCCGCCTGGCCCTGGCGCGGCGCCGCCTTTCTGACCGACGTGCCGAGCTAGACAGACTGGAGCGCAGGATATTCCCTCAAGGTACTCCCGAAGTTCAGTGTCAGTGTATTGTAGCAAGCTTTTTAGCTGCGGTCTTTGCAAAGTCATTAAATGGTGTATTTTTTTTTCTAAGGTCTTAGAAATTATTAAAATATAAATAATTGTAATATAAAATAAATCATAAAATCAATTTTATTTGACCTAGTCCACTGTCATAATTACCAACACATTTGTATTGGATTTAATTTTCCTTTAACACTTTTCTATCCCCATGCATTGGATTTCCCAACATTCTTTCTCAAATCATTCCTTTCGCATTCCTCATACAATTTACTCATCATAATTCCTAATTCATCATCATTTTCCGCTTAGACTACTTATATGTTTATTTATAAGTGTTAAATTTTCTTTTTGTTATATTTATTTATAGCAGGGGAATGCTGAAAAATTTGAAATGTGGTGCTGGAGGCGGATGCTACGAATTCCATGGACAACAAGACAAACTCACGTCTCCATTCTCGTAGAACTGAGAATCAGTTTTACTAGAATAGAGACAGACTGTCCACAATATGCCTTCGGTGGCACATTGCTCATGGCCAAGGAGACAGTTTGGAGAGGTTTGAGGTTACTGGAAGCATGGAAGGACAAATCAGAATAGGAAGAATCCCAATGCGTTGGACTGACCAAGTAAGAGATGCAACTGGACTAACCTTAACAACTGCTCTTCGAGACGCAGAGTGCAGGGATGGATGGAGAGGAGTCGTCAGAGGGTATCATGGGAGTCACGATGCTCAATCATGAGCTACACGGCAGGACGATGAATGCTGAAAAACAATCTAGATAGGTGCAGAGCGAAAAAAAAAAGGAGAGAAGAACTTCGTTTACAACTGCGAATCCTGAACTTGGTTTTGGTGTTGCCAGGGAGGCTTTTTGAAAATGTTGTTTTTGTTTGCAGCCCGCCCCATCCTGGTACAACAGGATTCCATGGGATCTACAGACCTGCCCACCGTGGAGGAGGAGAATATCTCACTGGTGGCCAGCTACAACACGGACGATATTTTCCAGAAGCTCATGAAGGCCACTGGTAATTACACGTGCAGTTTTAGAAGTCATTAATTTTTTAGTTGACATAGCTTCATAGGAGACATTTGACTCACATATAATTTATTTGGCGCTTCGTTGCAGAAACGTGCGAAAAAGGAGGTTTTATTACCCTATGGCCATTTCTTCTGATCATGCGGTGGATATGATATCGGTTGTTACATACTTTGACATGTTAAGGCTACTACCACACAACAGGCCAGGGCTCCATTCTATGATGGTCGTCATTGTCTCGTCATTCCGCCGTCAACTCCATTGTGAGTCATTGCACACCAGCAATCTCACTTCTCACACCGCGTAACTGGAACCAATGGCACACTGAAGTGAGACGATCGGAGCACATCTGAGATGGTATGAACACGTGGAATGAATGAACGAAGAAAGATTAATTAAATAAATTTACAGTGCAAATGTGAGTGGAAGTCGTAGGCCGAAAGACCAAGGGACCGTCGAAGACCAAGGGAAGTATGACTAAATCAAGTGAATGATATTGTGAAAGAAGAAAATGTTAGATATCAGAGAAATCGTAGGAGTAGGAAGAGGTGAAATATGTGTGTCAAGGTAGGAAAGTCTGATGATCTCCTTCTCTCTGCCTACCCTGACAGGTAAACGGTGTGATGGTATGTATGTATGAATTCCCCATTTTATGTATCAAATGAATATAAAGACTTAAGAATATCTGGGGTCGCATTAACTGAGGGCAGTTTCTATATGCATTGAGTGGATCAGTTATGTAAGTGAATTTTTATTTCTGTATCTCCTAAATGGATTTTTGGTGTGTACACATCGGGCTTAAGAAAGAGACTGTCGGCCATAATCGGCTAACTTCGGCTTTGTAGAGCGTCATCTCTGTTGCACGATGCGCTAACAGTCCGCTCGACAATGACTGACAAATCGCGACAGAACATGTGCCTGAATGACAGAGATGACGCTCTACAAAGCCGAAGTTAGCCGATTATGGCCGACAGTCTCTTTCTGAAGCCCGATGTGTATTACTTACCGCCGGGTACTGTACGTTGTTTACTATTTTAACCATTGACCATTTTACAATATATATTGAATTAACCATTTTATCTATCGAACTATCCATTTTATTTATTTAATTAACCAAGGAAAAATTCAACTCGAAACCAATTGATTTGTAGGTGTTAGCGATCCAGAGAATGTGTTTGATAGATTCAAGGCGCAGAGGGCCACGACAGAGAGGCTGTTGTATCTGAAGAACACCACGGAGGACGAGAAGAAGCACTTGGAGTCAGATCAGAATGTGATGCTGGCTGAACTGGAGGCATACAAGTTTGCTCAAGTCAAGGATAAGGAAGAGTATGTTACCACTTCTAATGTTATCTTTATCTTATTGATTTTTTTAAATAATAATAATAGATACAACTTATATAGCACCATTTAGAGAGCAAACTCTCCTCGAGGGCACTCTAACTCTGGATTCAAACCCACTATTATTGATAGATTAAAAATTTAACAAAATTACTGCAGTCAACTCCGGTTATAGTGAACTCGGTTTTAGTGAACTTTCGGCTATAGTGAACCAAAATTTTCTGTTCCAACCCTATATATCAAGTGTGTATGGTAAAAACCTATGTTATAGTGAACTAAAACTAGTAGATTTTGGTTCACTTTAGCCAAAGGGTCACTAAAACCGAGTTCACTATAACTGGAGTTGACTGTATATACAATATATTATATATAACCTGAAATTGCATATACACTGTGTATATTTGAAGATTATGGTATATTTGAGATAATGGTGAGGAAAATATATTTCAGAGAGAACTATCAAAAGTCTGGGTTCAACTCATAACAACTTCAACTCGTTCAACTCATCGACTGGGGAGACCCAGTCGAGATAGACCCAAACCAATAGAAGGTGAACCCGGCTGTGAGGACATCAGATGTTTTTCAGCCCACACCCAACACCTTTTTGAATGAGACGTCGGATATTGATACCTTCCACATTTCAGAAAATATTTTTAAAGAAAGTGTATTGGGCTTTTATGGCAATTAGTTGTTTCGACTGAGCAATTATTTTTTATTTATTTATTTTATACTGTACTCGTATTTATTTCTTTTTAAGCTGTGTATATAATTGGGTTTAAACTGTTTTATAATAACAAAATTTAAATTCTCAACTAAAATTCTTCTTGAGTGATTTCTCTTGTATTATAAATTCAATAAATTTGAATAAAAGCAATAAATTATCCCATGTGTTTATCAACAGTATAACATATACTATAGATCAAGTAGATCTATTATTCTTGGTACATTGAGAAATAAAATCATAAATATTCAAACATTGTAAAATCATAAATATTTCAGAAACCAGGAAGGAATTGAGGTGCTGAGAATTCAGATACAAGAAGAAATTGACAGGAAAGCTCAGCATGAGTCGGATGGGAAGAAAATATTTGATGTCCTGCTGGATATAAAAAGATCGTTCTATGATTGTTGTCTCAAATTAGAGGTAAGCTTGCATTTCATATTTTAGTAGATATTAGTGTCTTTTACACAAAGGCATTATTAAAATACATACATATATAAGGTAAAGCGTAAAGAAATGACAATATTTTTTAATGTGACAAAAAATTGATTTAACCAAAAACTATACAATATTATTCCGTTAAATAATTTCCGTTGTTACCGATGATCTTCCTCCACAGAATAGGCTGTTTTTTAATACCTTTTTGGTTTAAAAAAAACTATTGATCAGGTGTGCGCCATCCTTATTTACGTTTAAGAGATAATTGAAAAAAAAATAGATTACTCTGAATATCCTTTCATCCTACTTTCCCTTTTTTTAAATTTAAACATTTCCCCTTGATGAGAGTGTTCTGTGCAATTTTTCTTTGCTTCCTTTCCTTATCCTACAACAAATTACTTTCCTCTAGTTCTACCATTACTGATAGATGTTAGTCGTCATTTATTTGATTTTTTGTTACTTAAATTTAAATGAATGTGTATATTTTGTTGTAAAATCTGTTATGGATAAAAACAGTTTAGTATTATACAGGCGGCTCTCGACTTTCGCACATAATTGGTTCCTGAAAATGTGTGCGAATGTTGAATGTTCGAAAGTAGAGGGATGGAAAAAAAACATCAAAAATTCTATCTTAAAATATTTATTTATCAATAATATATTAAAAATATTTATTTATCAATATACATAATTAAGTTAACGAGCCGCGTTTAAGTGTTTTCAGGTGTTTGTCAAGAGTTAGTTGAATACCACCCTTTTTTTTCTTTTTATGATAAAGAGTTCTAACAAACTGTGTCTTTCTTAATCGCCCTACGTACTTGAGATATACGTTCTCCATTGGGATCACATTCTTCCATGATAGTCAAAAAATTGTCAAGATGCATGAAGGATTCATTCATATTTTTGATTTTCAATCTTGACGATTTTATCAGTTTCTTCTTCTTCACTTTCATTGTGTATTTCATTTAACTCTTGTTGCTCAATTAAGTATTCATTTGACAGAGGTACTGAGTGAGATTCAATCATCTCATTAACATGTTCGTTGTTGACGTCCAAGTTTAGTTCATTCATTAGACTAACTATTTCATCTGTGATAGTTTCCGGAGTTTCATCAGAATTTATAAAATCACTCATCATTTGTGGGCATAATTGTTTCCAGGAACCTTTCATTGTCGACTCTTTTATTTCAGCCCACAAGTCTCCAATATTGTTTATTGCGTTCCATATATTATAGTTCTTCTAAAAAAGTGGGAGCGACTGCATGGAAGCGAACAATTTTTGCATTATCGACAAAAATCTTTAAAAATGTTTGAAATAGCGAATTGTGCGAAAGTCGAGGGCCATCTATATATCCAAGATGAGCTGGTTGGTTGGGAGAAGCCGTACAGCAATAACCCTGCCAGATGCACCATGTTTAATACTCTACACAAAAGAATGAAAATAAATAAACTGTTATGACAATAATATGCTATTTGAGCGATATCCGTTTAAGATATTTTTCCCTTCGGATGAAATTCGGTGCGTTTCGGATAGATCTGGGTAATTATTATTATAATAAAATTTTGATGTTAGGATGCCGATGATACCCCCATTCCAGACTGGAATGATGACACTTCCAATTTAGAAGAGATATTTGAGCTTCTGAAGAAGAAATACTTGGCTGCTTCTCAGATGGCTGAAGAAGCTCAGACTGTTGAGGAGGTTCTACCACCAGCCAAGACACCTGAAGAGAAGGTATTTACATAAGTTTTACTATCCATAATAATTATCATCAACAAATATCCTTCTGACATCCACTTTAAACATTCATAATATCTGTATATCAGTACCCTGGATGCAAATGACACCAAGTCCATTTTGTTAATTTAATAGGAATAAAGAATAAGGAATTCTATTATTTAGATAGTATGGAAGAGTTACAAGAGATATTCAATAGTGTGATGGAAGAGTTACAAGAGATATTCAACAGTGTGATGGAAGAGTTACAAGAGATATTCAACAGTGTGATGGAAGAGTTACAAGAGATATTCAACAGTGTGATGGAAGAGTTACAAGAGATATTCAACAGTGTGATGGAAGAGTTACAAGAGATATTCAACAGTGTGATGGAAGAGTTACAAGAGATATTCAACAGTGTGATGGAAGAGTTACAAGAGATATTCAACAGAGTGATGGAAGAGTTACAAGAGATATTCAACAGTGTGATGGAAGAGTTACAAGAGATATTCAACAGTGTGATGGAAGAGTTACAAGAGATATTCAACAGTGTGATGGAAGAGATACAAGAGATATTCAACAGTGTGATGGAAGAGTTACAAGAGATATTCAACAGTGTGATGGAAGAGTTACAAGACATATTCAACAGTGTGTAGCAATATGAAACAAAGTCAATGGGGCACTAATAATATTTTTCTTCTTCTTATTTTAGGCCTGTTGGCCTGTTATAGTCCTGCATCATTGTTTGCCTCTTGTGACGTCGACGTTTAGGGAGGTCGTCCTGGAGGTCTGCTTGCTTGGGGGATACTGTCCCTGGCCATTCTTACGGCTCTTGGTTCCGCCATTCTGGATACATGTTCGTTCCAGAACCTTCTTCTCTGTCGTCCCCATCTGACAATATCTTCAGCTTCACACGTACTTCGGATTTTTGTGTTTCGTACTCTATCACAAAGGGTTTTGCCAGCGATACTCATGAGTACCTCCATTTCGCTGGTTCGAAGGAGATTTTTGGTTCCGACAGTGGCATTAATAAGAATAATAATAAAAGGGCAATGTTTATAGTGCACGTTAGAGAGTCAACTCTCCTCAAGGATACACCTACTCGGGACTCGAACCCGCTATTATTGCTAGATTAAAAATACATATTACAAAATAAAACTCAAATAATTTTAATGTAACGATAGGAAGTTAGTGGCTGCGGACATTAAATTAGGTACTTCCCCATATGCATATGTCACTAAAACATATAAATAAATAAATACAGGTTTATTGATAGCAACATAGTATGTACATAATACATTTAGACGCATTTCAAGAACACATTAAAAAGAGAATACATTAAAAAACAGAAGTTATCAAAAGGTCTGGGCTCATCTAATAACATCCCCTCGGCCAAGATACACCCCACCAATATAAGGCGAGCCCAGCCACGGGGACGCCAGATGTTTTTCAGCCCACACCCTTGAACACGTAGAACAAGATAAAAAAAATACAGAAAATAAATAGATGACAAAAAAAATACATTCAAGAAAGAAGACATTAAAAGGTCCGGGTTCATCCCACAAACATTTTCCCGGCCGAGATACACTCCATCAATGTAGGGCGAGCCCGACCGCAAGGGCATCGGGGGGCTTCCATCCCACACCCCCGCATATCTAGATTAAAGAATAAATAAAAAAAACAAAAACGTATGGCAGAAAACAAAATAAAAACTCAAACCGAATAGTATCAAAATCTACTAAGATGATAGATAGCTCACTATAGTATTTTAGTAACAACTTTGACTTAAGGTAAAGAGTAAAAGAAATAGAAGGAGTTGTATGAGAAGAATGTGAAAGAGGCGATGGACGTAAGTACAATACTATAGGAAAGTTTGGCACTCTAACTGGTATGTACAGTACCCGGCGGTAAGTAATACACACCAGGCTTAAGAAAGAGACGTTTGGCCATAATTGGTTAACTTCGGCTTTGTAGAGCGCCGTCTCTGTCCCTAGAACCCTTGACAACGACTGACAAATCGCGACGGAACATGTGTATGAATGACAGAGACAACGCTCTATAACGCCGAAGTTAACCGATTATGGCTGACAGTCTCTTTCTTAAGCCCGATGTGTATTACTTACTGCCGGGTACTGTACGTACTGTATGTGTGTAAGAAAACCAGCCTGGAAGTGGATCCGTCGGGAATTGTACTTGCTTGCTTAACATGAGTGCTAACCTAACCATGGTGGTGAGGTGGTGACAATTCGACAGATACATCTTATTGTTAAATATAAAAGTTTTAAAAATCCCTTCTTTCTTTTGCTTCATGATCTCAACAATTTTGAGTTCATGCTGTAAAAAAAATAATAATAACTGGCGATCCGACCTTTGCATACCTTGACAATTCAAAACAAACAAAGTGCAAGGTCCACACGCCGGTCATTCAACTCATTGCCGGGCGTGGAGCGCATTCCATGTAGGCGTGGAGCGCATTCCATAGAGCGAGAGGGCAGCACATCCGTCGCGCCATTTCCCAAATCTGAATGATACCTACATACGACATTAATCGTAGTGCGAATGCAGAAGCGAGATGGTGGCATATCGCGCACGCATTCCCGCACACATTCAAGAATAGTATAAATACCTATGTCTATCAAATAAATTTCTCTTTCCGCATTGCGATCTAAAACGAGTTTTATTTATCAACAAATCATCATCATCTCTCCTTTAACCTGTTCCCCGCGGGGAGCACAAACGCCTGTGATCTGACGACAATCCAAGTTTCAAATCACAAATACTTAAAAAAAATGACACAAAACCGGAATAAAAATTGAACTTAAATTTAAAATAATCTTTATTCTAGCGACATCTCTGAAAACCTTGTCAAATAATATATTAGTTTATGAGATATTGTTGAATAAACAGAGCGCCGAATTTTTTTGGTTTCTCAATATTTCCAGCATTAACGACCTGTCTCGCGGATCGAGTCCTGCGATGAGTCTCTCTTACGTAAATAAACATTACTAAGTCTCTCTTACGTAAATAAACATTACTAGTGCTATATGCATTTGATTGGGTGAGTGTCATGAAGCATTGATTTGAACGTAGCATTCCTTTGTTTATTTTACGTAATGTTAAGTTTATCTCCTTTATTTAATGAGTCTCCTTAAGAGTAATGACTATTATTTATTATCAGAAAATTACTTAAGTGTCATGTTTACTTGGTGTTGTAATCAAATATCAGTGGTTCTAAACAAAATATGTGTTTAAACTTAGAAATTAAAAAACGCTGAAATTGTGCCGCGCACAGGATTCGTGGAATTTGATTTTTAACGCGGTGAACAGGTTAAGGAACACATCTCCTAAAAGGAACATGACTCATACTGAAATTGCTGTACATTGTATAGGTACACATTTTAATTCCAGTCCTCTCGGCATTCTGCAAATTTAGGTCTGTAGCATGACCGGTCGAGAGCATAGGTGATCTACCTCTGATCTTGCGACCCTTTATATTGTATTGAATTACATTTTTCGTTGTAAAAAGTACAGCTTGGCGAGCTTATTGCCATTTGGTATAAATCAATCGATCAATCTCCGAGTTGGGAGACAAGTGCCATATCAACTAGGTCACGGAGGTTGTACATTACCAGTGACCATGAGTCTCTCAATGCACTCCTTGCATGAAATGTGACTGAAGAACCGAAGAATGCATAATCTTAAAAGTCTCTATAAGACATCAAGTCCCTGAATTAAATTTTTCAAAGGAAAATTTTATAAAACGCCGTTTACAGAGCCAAATATCCTCAAGAGGGCTCTAACTCGAGATTCAAACCCACTATTATACAATTATGAACACCAGCATAAAACATCTAACAATCTTCTGAAACACCTAACAAACTTCTCGAAAGAGTCTATCATAGATTTTTAGTCTAGCCTTAGGTATACAGAATATCTTTATATTGAGAACATCTTTAACAGACATATCTTCACTCCTTGAGAAATTATCTGTTTCTCTAGATCAGACCTCAGCCATTTGAAATGGTAGTCTTAATAAAGGCATGTAAATATTTAGTGGTTATCTTGTCTGGTTCAACAGAAAGTCCAAGAGAGTCAAGCACAGGTGCAGGCACAGAACCCTCCTCTGGAGAAGGTGATATCAGAGGAGCGAGCGGCCCTACCTGCTGCTTACAGAGAGCTGTTGGCTCCACGTACCAAGAGCAGGGGTACGGGTACCCCCTCTGGCACACAGACCAAACCATCAGGTATAATATACCGGTATACTTACTGCACAGGCTTTCTGACACTTCTTCATCACTCATTTAATAAAATAAATAAATGTTTACTTTTAAAGAAGCATAATCAAGAGCGAACAATGTCGTAATTAGTTCATTTTATAAAAATAATCCGTTCTTTTGTAAAAGGTCTGTAAATATGAAACCGGATTTTTTTATAGAAAATACACATTTATTGTATGAAAATGGTAAAAAATATTTTATTCAAAGTATTGCCCATCGCTAGCTAAACATTTTTCCCATCTCTCTGGCAATTTGTGGATGCCAGCCCAAAAACACTGTTGATCTTTTAAGGCAAACCAATCATCGAGCCATTTTCGTAAGAAGTGAAGCGCTGCTCAGCAAGTGTGTGTCCCATCGATGCAAATAAGTAGTAATCGGATGGAGCCAAGTCTGGTGAGTAAGACGCATGCGAAAGTATTTGCCAACTAAACGCCTCAATTGTTTCTTTGATCGGTTGTGCTGTGTGCGATGGTGCATTATAATGAAGCAAAATCACTTTGTGTTGCCTCTTTTGATATTCTGGTCGTTTTTCACGCAATGTTTGGTTCAAATCCATCATTTGTTGTCGGTAGCGTTCAGTATTAACGGTTTCGCCAGGTTTTAGCAGCTCATAATAGATAACACTCTTCTGATCCCACCAAACACAGAGCATTGTCTTCCATCCATAGCGATTTGGCCTTGCAGTCGATGTCGCTGGTTTGCTTGGAGTTACCCATGATCTTTTACGCTTGGGATTCTTGAAATATATCCATTTTTCATCGCCAGTCACAATTCGATGGAGAAATGATTTTCTTTTGTACCTGGCGAGCAGCATTTCACAAGTGGTTTTTCGGTTTTCCTGCTCTTTCATTCAGTTCATGTGGAACCTATTTTCCCACCTTCTGGATCTTTCCCATGGCTTTCAAACGTATGGAGACGGCTTCTCGTGTCACATTTAATTGATCCGCGAGTTGTTGTTGCGTTTGAGCGTCATCCTCATCCAACAATGCTTGCAATTCGGTGTCTTCAAACTTTCTCGGGTCTTCTACGTTCATTTCTCGCGTCAAAATCACCACTTTTTAATTTTTTAAACCATTCAAAGCACTGTGTTTTACCAAGAGCATGCTCACCGTAAGCTTCGACAAGTATTCTAAGCGATTCTGTAGCAGTTTTCTTCAAATGGTAACAGAAAATCAATGCTGTCCGCAAATCGTAGTTCAGGCACAAAAACAGACATGTTCAACGCTATGAAAACATATGTAGTTGTATTAAACTTGTCTTGTTGTGAGTTAAAAGTCTTTGACAAATGTAAACACAAGAAAAAGGCGCCAGTGACGCGGTTTGACACTACATTGAGAAATAGAGCCATCTATGAGCAAATTCCGGTTTCATATTTACGTACCTGGTATCTTTCATGCTGATGTCAAAACTGGAAAAGATACAGAAGAACAGAACCATAAAAGTGCATCCACTGAAATCTCTCGAATAAATTGTTGATTTTTTCCCAATAAAACAGCTAAAATCAACCATAGAACTTGACATTCCATAAAAGTGAGCGCCGGAATTTGAACTCCCAGAAAGGTATGGGTGAGGTTGCACCATGCATATTTTAATGAATTGATTATATAATGTGATTTAATTCCAGCCTCTGATGAGGAAGAGGAGATTCCATCCCGAGGGTTCCTCAAGAAGCAAGCGCAGCTGATCGTGGACACCAAGAGCAGGAGGAAGGGGTTCAGGCCTCCTGTCAGGAATTGAAAATAAAGATTGTAATTTTTTTGTTCATTTAATAAGTCATAATAAATTAATCATCGAATGGAATGTAAAATTATACAAAATTAAAAGTAATGCAATATAATGTTTCCTCTAATGGTCATATAGCGTTGTGATGATGCTGTTCCACTCTCTATAGTCCTTCACTTCCAAGTCTCCTGTCATCCTGCGACTCTCAGCCTCTAAAGGTCCATCAGCACATGGACTAAGGACTTACTATGGTCAACCAAGTGATCTGGCTCTTAAGGTTGAGACTTCCAAATGCTCTCCAGACATGGACAATGCTTGTTAATTGGCTACTTTGTATATTGCTGGTGACCCAACATTATCAATTCAATTCACTCTTCTTTTAAAGCTCCACAAGGGAGCATAGGGAGGCCACCAGTCTTCTCCATTCAGAGCGGTTTTGGGCGGTGTTGGTAATCTTCCTCCACGACATTCCTAACGCTCTGACTTCCTTGTCATAGGAATGGTACACCGTGAGAGAGGGTCTTCCAGGCCGTCGGGACCCCAATGGACAGAAAAACAGCGCTCTCCTCGGCCAACTATCATCGGGCATTCTCAGAACATGTTCCAGCCAGGAACATCGCCTCTCCCGAATTACAGAGACGACAGACCCCTGCCGGGTGCGCCGGCATACAGCGTCGTTTGTTATGTAGTCATACCACCTGATTCCCGATATCCTCCTGAGACACCTGTTTTCAAAACTAAGTATCTTGCGTTCCTGAGCCTTGGTGAGTTGTCCAAGATTCACAACCGTACAGGAGGATCGGGATGACACATGCGTTAAACAGGCGGCATTTTATTGTGACGCTGAATCCAGTCGCCTGCCAAATTCTATCCATGTTGTTGAATGCCCCGCTGGCAGCTCCGATGCGGATGGGCAGCTCCATCCGGAAATCACCATTGGAGGTGGCATCCAGGTATCTGAATTTATTCACCTGGGGGATCCGGTTGCCGTTAATCATCATCGGCGCGCTTCCATCCGGACATGCATCGTTGCACATGTATTCTGTTTTACCAGCACCAGCATTGACTGGAAGGTCGAGGCCAACATTATAGAGATAATGAAATCATTGCTTTGATGGAGAGTTAGAATCTAACCGATTTCAGTTTTCAAAGCAAATTTAGGACATTGTTTTTGAGATTTTTACTATTGTGTAACAATTATTTAAATAATTTTTCTTGATTGAATGTTATAAAATGTTGAAGGATCATGGTGATCCACCAATATTTTTCTAATAATCATAACACACATTTGAAAGGACATCGGTTTAGTTCGATCCCACCACCATCAGCGCTGTTATTGGAGACAAAATAAGTCCCCATTCAAAGCAATCAACATTAGAAGATCTTCTTTATTTATTAAATGAGTACGACATCACTTAGCCACAGGAACTCTCCTACAATGGCAACACACCAGAGTGTGAAAAGAATAGAAGTGATGTCGGATCTTAAGTCACGGGTGAAGGAAAATGACTCACAGAGCAATAAATATACAAGTACTTCAAAGGATCATTTCCGTAATACTTCTTCTCTCATGATGTCAGAGAGGACACTAGATTTAATTTGTCAAAAATATATTTAAATCAAATGACTAATTTACCAACTACATACTATTGTGTCAATAGATACAGTAATACCTTACATAGACCGGTTTTACCAATCTACATACTATTGTGTCAATAGATACAGTAATACCTTGCATAGACCGGTTTTACCAATCTACATACTATTGTGTCAATAGATACAGTAATACCTTGCATAGACCGGTTTTACCAATCTACATACTATTGTGTAAATAGATACAGTAATACCTTGCATAGACCGGTTTTGAACAGTACGGGTTTTGTTAATACAGTTTATGAATATAAAAACATAATTTTTTTAATTGCACTATGCATCGAGATTGGACCGTTATCCTACAACAGTATATTTGATCTTCTAATCTGTGTACTTGCGCTAGCACGGTGCATGTGTCAGTATTGGCCTAGACTTCATAACAGAATGACATTTGATCTTATAAAGATATCGTCGTCATACAGGAGAAAGTGACCAACTAACAAAATGCAAAATGTTCAGGAGAGCCATTTAACCATTTTTACACTTTTGTTTTAAATTTTTTTTTTAAATAAACGTATTAACATTTGTGATTTTTTTTGGGTGTATAGAAATGTTCATTGCTTTCAAAATAAAGAAATAATATTTTTGAAAATTTTCATACAATTTTGCTTGTAAGAAAATAAACATCAATGCAGATAGTCATTTTAAACAAGTCAAGATATTATTATTATTCTTCCAAGTTCTTGCTGGGTTATTTCTTCCAGGCCACCATTATGTCAGTAAGGTGTCAGATAGTCACTAATCAAGTTTTCGCGAAAAATGCACTTGGTCACTTTCTCTTGTATGACGACGATATGTATGTTGAGAAAAAGAAAAAAAAACAACTTTACAAACCAAGTCATTCAAATTATTTAATTAATAAAAAAATTCTTTGACTTGATGGATATTCCTAACCATATCAAAGTCGTAAGGGACAATTGTAATGTTTTTTTTTACTTTATGGATATTTTTAACCATATAAAAGTCATAAGGGACAATTGTAATGTTTATTTTTACTTTATGGATATTTTTAACCATATAAAAGTCATAAGGGACAATAGTAGTGTTTTTTTTTTACTTTATGGATATTTTTAACCATATCAAAGTCGTAAGGGACAATTGTAGTGTTTTTTTTTTACTTTATGGATATTTTTAACCATATCAAAGTCGTAAGGGACAATTGTAGTGTTTTTTTTTTACTTTATGGATATTTTTAACCATATCAAAGTCGTAAGGGACAATTGTAGTGTTTTTTTTTTACTTTATGGATAATTTTAACCATATCAAAGTCGTAAGGGACAATTGTAGTGTTTTTTTTTTTTACTTTATGGATATTTTTAACCATATCAAAGTCGTAAGGGACAATTGTAGTGTTTTTTTTTTACTTTATGGATAATTTTAACCATATCAAAGTCGTAAGGGACAATTGTAGTGTTTTTTTATTCATCCGCATTTACTGCCCATGAAAAACACATTTAAATTTTTTTTATTTATGATGTCTCAATATTTCAGAAATATGTCATCAAAACTTGACTTATATTATTTTTGCAGTAAGAAGAAATGATCGTAATACTCCCGCGTGTAATAAAGTGCCCGCGCACATTCAAATTGTTTTTTTAGTTATCTCGTAATTTGTAATTCAATTTTTTTTTGTGAAATTTGATCCCCTGAATTTCAAATTAACGGACTTTTTACTGTATTCGGTTATTAAAAATAAAACACAATAATTATTTCAAATCAGTTTATTAAATGTTCTAACAATTAAAATAAATGTGTTGTCAACTAAAAATATGAAGCTTACAGTTTGATTATACTGACCGAAGGACCTTACGTTATGAACAATTACTATTTACATTCGATACACCTTACTCGTAACGGTTACACTAACCCATACAAACCATTTACAGACAATACCGTGTCACACCAAACATAGCTTGCGATGGTGATGATGATAACACTATGAAAATGGTGATGATTTAATAATATGACACATCAAATATGAAAATATTCCAGTCTACCAATGCCCAAGTTAGAAAATACTACCGACAGTTACACTAGACTGAACCGACACTTTTTAATAGAATGACAAAAAACCTCACGTAAATATGGTAAAAGAAGAATTTTGTCCATATCTTGTGTTTCTCAATTCTATTCTACAAACATTTTTCTCATCCTACAAAAATTATGACGATAGCCTCTAAACACGGGCAGAATTCTCTCGGGACCTCGTAAGAACTGCTTTCTCTCTAGTTGCTTCATATACAGCCAGCCCCTTTTGATCATGAACAAGCCGCCCCATTCTCAAACAATACTTCCCACAGGTTTTGGATTGCATTTCCCGATCCAGGATATCTAAATCCAACGACAAGATATATCTTCTACAGGTGTCCCGAAATCTAAGTTTAGCGCATCTCCAGTTTCTTTTGGGATCTGCTTTTTCGCCATATAGCGCGTTTTTGAAAAGTCTTTCTTCATTCATTATGACGAAGCCAGCATAGCCTTTTTAATTTACCGTGTTCCTCGCGGGAAGCACAAACGCCTGTGATCTGATCTGTAGCATTCCTTTGTGTATTTTACGTAATGTTTAGTTTATCTCCTTTATTTAATGAGTCTCCTTAAGCGTAATGACTATTATTTATTATCAGAAAATTACTTGAATGTCATGTTTACTTGGTGGTGTAATCAAATATCAGTGGTTCTAAACAAAATACGCGTTTAAACTTAGAAATTAAAAAACGCCGAAATTGTGCCGCGCACAGGATTTGTGGAATTTGATTTTTAACGCGGTGTACAGATTAAGGGTTGCCATTATGCTAAAAAGACCTATTTTCTTGAGAATTTCTTCATTTGTCATTGTAAATCTTTGTGTATGATTTAAAAGCATTTTTATGAAAGAAATGTTGTGTACACAAATTAATATATTACAGTAACATAATGAATATATATAAAATATGACCAGCATTATTCTCAAAATTACTCTAAAATAAACTTCATCATAAAATGATTTCGTCATCGTCAAATTAAAAGTAACATCTCCAATCTTAGTCAAGTACCGTTCCAAAATTGAATAAATTAAACCTCGACGATTTGCTTTAAGATTCATTTCTGACTTGGACATTGGCTTTAAGCGTTTAGATAATATTTATAAATTAAATAATTTGAAGCGTATCACTTTATTTGATACCCTATCAGTCGACATCTTGAGATTAATATGTTATGTTAATTATTGGATTGTTGTATCAAATACAAAAATATTACAGTATGTATCAGTTTGTTGTATCAAATACAAAAATATTACAGTATGTATCAGATTGTTGTATCGAATACAACAAAAATATTACATCATGTGTCAGATTGTTGTATCGCATGCGCAAAAAAAATACATAATATGCCAGTTTGTATCAGATACAAAAATTACATTCTGCGTGAATTTGTATCGGATACAAAAGTATTAAGATTGTTTTATCAAATACAAACAATTTACATAATATATCAGATTGTATCAGATACACAAAAATTACATTCTGTATAAGATTGTATCGTATACGAAAAAAATACAATCTTGTGAGGATTGTATCAAATACAAAAGTATAATATTACATGTCAAAATCGTATAATATACAATAGATAACATGATAATGTGTCCGATTGTTGAATCAGATATAAAAGTATTCGATTTTGTGTAAAATTGTACGAGATACAAAAATATTACATTGTGTGTCAGATTGTTGTATCAGATACAAAAATATTACATTGTGTGTCAGATTGTTGTATCAGGTACAAAAATATTACATTGTGTGTCAGATTGTTGTATCAGGTACAAAAATATTACATTGTGTGTCAGATTGTTGTATCAGATACAAAAATATTACATTGTGTGTCAGATTGTTGTATCAGATACAAAAATATTACATTGTGTGTCAGATTGTCGTATCAGATACAAAAATATTACATTGTGTGTCAGATTGTTGTATCAGATACAAAAATATTACATTGTGTGTCAGATTGTTGTATCAGATACAAAAATATTACATTGTGTGTCAGATTGTTGTATCAGATACAAAAATATTACATTGTGTGTCAGATTGTTGTATCAGATACAAAAATATTACATTGTGTGTCAGATTGTTGTATCAGATACAAAAAATATTACATTTTGTGTCTAATAATTTTAGATACACAAGTATTACATTATATGTTAAATTCTTCAATCAGATACAGGAATATTACATTTTGTGTAAGATTGTTATATCAGATACAAAAATATTACTTTCTGCGTCTAATCGTATTAGGTACTACATTTCGTGTCAGATTATTGTAACGGATATAAAGCTTGAAAGAATTCTCTATTAAATATATTAAGAATATAAAATTATTTATCAATACATGGATATTTGGATAGTACACGATTATTTATTATCACTTAATTTATGCACAACATCTATCTGAGGTAAATCATGGACAGTCATATTTCGCACAAATTACCCGGTAAATAAAAAAATACAATAGTTTATCATCCAGTTATAAAGAATCCAGAAAAATATGTATCGACGACCGTTCGTCAGAAAAATACATTTAATTTTGATTGCGTTGTTACGTATTATATACAATGCCGTATTGTTTCAATTAAAATTATTACCGATTGTTTATTCCCTTCAATTTTTTCAAGACCTGCAAATGGCAATACATAAAATTTCTAGGGAATAAATTGAAACAATCTTTCATTAATGTGACCTATTTGTTGTAACTAAAGACGACTCAGACAAATTATTTATTGATTAGTATGATGTATTTCAAAATATTTATATATATATATGGAAATTAAGTCCATTGAAATTTTTTTTTACAAAAATTCTATAGGAAAAAAGCAATATACTGATTATAAAAACTGTTGCCACTACCTTCCTATCTTTACTCACCTTGTTCTAATTTTTAAACTTTCAATAATACTGGGGTCCAGAGTTAGAACACCTTAAAAAAGAGTTTGCTCTCTAAAAAATTGTCCATTTACTATTATTGTATGGTTTATTACATACATACCATTATGCCAATTCTCTATTGAGGTACGCAGAGAGGACAGAGTGCCAGACTTTTCTATCTCGACACACATCCATAGCCTCTTCTATTTTTTTGCAAATATCTCCACTCCGAATGCAAGTTAATAAGTTTTTGTGAACAATTTTGAACAGGTCTTGTCGTAATTCTTGCTTTCTCCCAAAATATCACGCGCTGACGAACCACAAGATTAGCACTTACACTGAAACTTAATTTTACCTCCCGTTTGTTATAAAATAAAACTTCCAGCACTTGTCTGTCTGTTGGTAACTTGTGCCCTGTTATTTGGTGTTTTATATATCCTATTAAAAACACACGTTCCCTGGCACTGCGTAATTGATGTGACATAATGTTATGGTAGCAAGCCAAAAACACATGCTACACGCTTGATAACAGATAATTAACTGAATGCACTGCACGTGCCACGTACTAGAGACCTGATTTAGCGTGCTAAGTTCGGCCATGTTCTTCGTGCGAGTTCGCGCTCAAGTCGGCACGGTTTATAATGCTTCGATCACAACAAAATTTTTTGTAGACATGTTTTAGAGTCATTCAAACAAAATTGGAGGGTGAGCGTTCAAAAATTTTGAAGTCGGAAAATAAGGGACACCCTAATATATATATATATATATATATATATATATATATATATATATATATATATATATATATATATATATATATATATATATATATATATATATATATATATATATATACATATACATATACATATACATATACATATACATATACATATACATATACATATACATATACATATACATATACATATACATATACATATACATATACATATATATATATATATATATATATATATATATATATATATATATATATATATATATATATATATATATATATATATATATATATATATATATATATATATATATATATATATATATATATATATATATATATATATATATATATATATATATATATATATATATATATATATATATATATATATATATATATATATATATATATATATATATATATATATATATATATTTTTAGTGCCCGATTGACTTTGTTTCCTATTATTACCCATTATTTGTTTATTCAAATTATTTGAAGAGAACGTAAAAAGTATTGTACCATACTTTCATTATTCTATACAGTACAACTTGGCGAATTTATTGCCCCGTAGCAATCTCTTCTAACCAACCAGAAAGCTTTATACATTCAGTGCTCAGGACCCACTTTATGTGTCCCATACAAACACACGCCAGTGGGCATGACACGCCAGGTGTGGTCTGTTGATAATATGATTATATCTTTGCTAAATTTCTTAGCACGGCATGGATTGACGCAAAATTTTATTCGCAGAGAATGTGTTAAACAAGCCTGACTAGAACCCTTTTTTTAAACAAAATTCTGCAGACTACTGGGGATCGAACCCACAACTCCCTGGATTACAAGACAGGTGAAAAATGGGATATTTTTTTTTATAGATTTATGAAAATATAACTTAAATAGTGGTAAATTTATGTGTTAAATTATTTTCACTCAAGAAACATATTGACAATACAGAATAGAATATTACATTAAAAATAAAATGATGTAATATCAGTGTACAATTCCATCGCTGTTAGGAGTTTTATAATCAGTTTAAGATATGAATATTAAGTTCCATACTTATATTAAGTTCCATACTTGAATATTAAGTTCCATACTTATATATTATAAATCACGTAATATTCGATAAGCATAACATGCAGTAAGTGATAGATAATCCGGAAAGTAATTTTGTATTTTTAGATCTAATTCAAATGCATTTTTTTTATATTTAGACGTAACTTTATTCTGTATATGTGAAGTGCATAGCCACTTGGTAACACACAGGACTTGTGTGCGGAAGGTCGCCGGTTCGAACCCCACGCTGAGCTACTCCACTCTATTCACAATGACACAAGCATTTTTTTTGCCTAGTACTTATAGGTTATAAGGGTACTTATGACTTTGGTCGTATATTCTTTAAAAAAAAAGGAAAAAAATGCCGCTGCGCCTCGATCGTCTCACTTTAGTGTGCCACAAGTCCAGTACAACAGTGTGGCTTGTAAATTTGCTGGTTAGTATTTCAACTGAATCGATGCCGAGAATGCCGAGTGCAGGATCCTCAACTACGAGGCCCAGCAATGACACAACGATTCTGTAATTGTAGAACGCTGATTATTCTCGATTCAAAGCGTTGATTTGCTCATCAGTAATAATCTTCCGAGTGCCGTTACATCATTACGAAATTTTTAAACTAAATTTGACATACGATCATTTGCTGCATCGTGCATGAAACACGAAAAATACAACTTATTTTATTAATTTTTCAAATAGACGACAAAAAACACTCGAGCGATTTGAGTAAATGACCAAAAAAAATGTTGAAACCGTTAGTTAGGCACGAAATTTTGTCCTATTGACATCTATCTGAGAAATATGAACTACTTTCCGGAAAACCTAGTATTCCATAAACAGTAAAAAAGGGAGCATGGAGTATAGGATAAAATGTACATTATATTATACAAGAGTTATGTGATTAGATAAGTGAGAATATTTATATTTTTTTTACATTATGGATTGAGAACATCTGTAAGTGCTTCAAAAAATTCATTAAACTCTCCTTGACTATCGCCTCTATTGGAGATCGTTACCGTCATGGGAATCTACTTCGTTGATTCACAAACTTCACGCAGCATCTTCCTCTACCTTTTTTGACAGTTATTTCTCCTAATATCAGTTATTACCAGGGCTGTGGAGTCGGAGTTGGAGTCGCGGTGTTTGGGCCGGAGTCGGAGTCGTAAAAAACGAGCGATTCCGACTACTTTTTCGTTAAAATTTAAAATACATTTTTTTAAATTATTATAATGAATGTGTATTGTGCACGAATATTAAACTGGCAGGCGCAAGTCGCGCCGATATGGTGAATCACCGAGATCCATTTAATGCATCAAGTCTACGAAAATGTGTTTGTCTCCTTCTTTCTCACGTCGAAAGAAAATTCTGTTGGCTGGGATCTATGTTGACCCCATGGTTCGATCCATATTGACGGAAGAACAAATAAATAGAGCTAAAAACGCTCTGTTTGAATTAACCGTTCGTATGAAAGGCCTTCGACTAGAAAAAGAGACGACAGCAGGCAGCGTACACCAAGTATCATCATCTTCATCCGACACCGCTGAATCTGAAGACGATTTTGAAAAATATCTCAATGAACAAGATAAACTAAAACGTCCACGTTTGAATCACAGTCCCAATATAGATGAAGGAGACTCTATTTCAAAATTTAAAATTGAATTTTGAAAATCAATGCATCATGCATTGAAAATAATGGAAAAAATTGCCCGAACTTATTAGTTAAATGTTGAAATGGCAATACAGCGGTATCTAGAAATGGTAAAAGATTCAGCATTGATCGTTACAGCATTACCGCCAACCCAAGTATCCGTAGAGCGGTTATTCTCCGCTCTTAAAATTCTCAATTCTGATTTGAGAGCCTCTACGAATACAGATTTAATAGAAGCAATGTTGTTTTTAAGAATAAATTCTAATAAATAATTATTCAAGTTTGATCTTGTTTTATTTTTATCCCTATAACATGAAAAAAATGGCTATA
Source organism: Odontocerum albicorne (assembly GCA_949825065.1). Classification (NCBI taxonomy): domain Eukaryota; kingdom Metazoa; phylum Arthropoda; class Insecta; order Trichoptera; family Odontoceridae; genus Odontocerum; species Odontocerum albicorne. Next base: position 6,016,724 of record OX463861.1, read on the forward strand.
TGCAAAGGTAGGAAACAACCTGATAAAATTGAGCTTTTTTTAGTCGGAGTTGTGGAGTCGTGTTGTTGGTAAATATAGGAGTCGGAGTCGTGTTTTTTTTTTTCGACTCCACAGCCCTGGTTATTACACTATAGCTTGTGTTTCTCGTATTTTCGGTCATTGCCCGTACATGTATGTGCGAGCACTTCCACACTTATAACACGATCTGTCCAAGGAATATTGAGGATTTGTCCAAGACTTGATTCCATATATTTGAATACAAATTCGAATTGCATGATTTTGAAATTAAACGAACGAAACGAGAGATAAGTTATTACAAAATATGATTATGGAATAAAGTGTGCAAAATGTATGTTCTGGACTATAAAATATAATGCTGAGTTGGAATTTTATAATTCAGTTAAATTTCTCAAAATGCCCTTAAAAGTATAATGATAAACCTGGAAAATTCAACGTGTGAAGTAACAAGTTAAAATTAGCTTACTCTGTCTTGAGAGTAGCTGTTATGTAATGGTTTATCTGTTTCAGTAGCATGCTACTTTAGATTGAAAACTTTATCAAACTAGCTTTAACACTGTTAACTCTCTATTGCATAATAATTCCTAAATGGGAACTTAATACTTTTTATTCCCTACATCTGAAATATTCAAAATCATAATTTCTGAGCGAGTGGTTCCCATTTGGGAACTTTCATTTAACAAATGGTTTTCAAAATTGTTTATTAATATTTCTCTACTATATTTCTGTTTGATATCTAAATTATACTTGAGAAATTAAAAACTAAAAATTAAGGTTAAAATAATAATTTGGACCATTTAAATTAATTTAATTATGGATTTTATAATTAATATATAAAAAATCATCATTACTGAGTTAAAGTCCTATATTTTGTGATATTCAATGATATCTCTCGCAAACAAGGATACCAGATTGTGTAATAAAATTAAATAATTATTTATTTTCATAATAATCAAAAAGAAGATACGAAAGCTAATGAAATTTTCTAAATATTGAAGGAATCGCTTCCATAAAAGTCCATTATTTTTTTTTTCCAAAGTTTGTCTTATTAATACAATTTGAAAATACCTAATTTAGCAACAATTTAATGAAAAGAAAAAAAGAGAACATTATCAATAATTGTGTAATCAGCATTTTGAATAACACATCAAGAATAAAATGTGATTTATAGAACCATGCACCCTACACATTAGTAAAATATCGGTACCACATCCTGGTCCAAAATTTGGCTAACGATGAGACAATAAACTAAATGACTGGTTTTAGATCTATTTCTGAGCAGTGGTGGCGAACCTATGACCCGCAGGTCAGACACTGACCCATGCGTTGATTTTTATAAACTTATATCATAAAAGAGAGAACATAAAAGAGGGTCCACATATTCGTGTGAAAAATTATTTTCCTCAATGAATTTTGTAAAATCTACCAACAGAAATAAACTTGGAAATGAGTTGACTGCGAAATGCGTTAAACTAATGAATACAGGATATGAACCTAATATTAAGAAACTAAATAAGCAACAACAGATTTCACATTAAATATACTTCTATCAACTTTATTATACATACACATATCTGTAACTATGCTTATTCATAAAGAATATTTCATAATATCTATGTGCTTTTCTTTATTCCTTGTTCATTCAAATACTTAGTGCAGAGGCGCCACTGGACATGTGCCACGTGTCACCTGATGCGATAATTCATGGTATCACCCCATTGATATAAATTTTTTGAAGTGGACCTTTATTTTTTGCTCTTCATTTGCGAAAGTAAAAGTTGTAAAACGAAAAGGAAACGTAAACCTTTTTCGAGGATTTTCAAAATGAGAACCAAAAAAAAAAGGGTCAACTGTCAAGTGTTAACAAAATTTCGGTGTTTCTAAATAATTGGTACCCTTTTTACCACACCTCCCCCCGGGCCCCTTTCTAAATGACGCCACTGACTTAATGACCCACGGGCTAGTATTAAAAAAAATAATGAACAAAATTTGACCCACTTCTCAAAAAGGTTCGCCATCACTGCTATAGGATATAGTGCAACAAGATTGGGCATGGCAAACACGCAGTCCGCCGAGACTTCTTAAGATTTTTAGTAGATGGAAAAACATATTAGGTCCTTACATATGAAATTGGCGTTTTGCCGTACTGGCAACTTTGATCTCAAATATCTTCTCTTTGGTTAGGAATTTCAAATTCAAATTTATACAGCTATTTACTCAAGTATTTGTGTTTCGAAAATTATAATTCATTTGTTTTTTCCTCAATTGTTTTTTTTCTTTGCGTCACTCAGTTTACAAAATGGAAAACTTGAAATATCGCGTTATTTACGAGTACGAGTTCCACCGTGGCACCAGTGCTGCAGAAACGGCTCGAAGGATTAATGATGTGTATGGCGACGGTGCCGCAAAAGAAAACACAGTGCGTTTTTGGTTCCAACGTTTTCGTTCTGGAAATTTCGACCCTCAGAACAAGCCCCGTGGACGGCCGGAGACCAAAGTTGATAATGAAGAATTGAAGGCTATTGTGGAAGCGGATCCATCGCAAACCACGTCCGAGTTAGCTGCAGGCTGCGGTGTTAGTGATAAAACTGTTTTAATCCACTTGAAGCAAATTGGAAAGGTGAAAAAGCTTGAAAGGTGGGTACCTCACGAATTGAGTGAAGCAAATCAACAAACGCGCGTTGACTGCTGCGTTGCATTACTCAACCGGCACAATAATGAAGGGATTTTGAATCGAATCATTACCTGTGATGAAAAGTGGATCCTGTATGATAATCGGAAGCGCTCATCGCAATGGCTGAACCCTGCCGAACCAGCCAAACCATGCCCCAAGCGAAAATTGACTCCAAAAAAGTTACTTGTGAGCGTTTGGTGGACTAGTGCTGGTGTCGTTCACTACAGCTTTCTTAAATCTGGCCAGACGATTACGGCAGATGTCTATTGTCAGCAACTGCAAACCATGATGGAAAAGCTAGCTGCTAAACAACCGAGGCTGGTTAATCGCTCTAGGCCACTGCTGCTTCATGATAACGCTAGACCACACACTGCACAACAGACGGCTACCAAATTAGAAGAGCTTCAATTGGAATGTCTAAGACATCCACCGTACTCTCCGGACCTTGCCCCAACAGATTACTATTTTTTTCGAAATTTGGATAACTTCTTGCAAGGGAAAAAATTCAACTCCGATGGGGCAGTCCAAACCGACTTCAAAGATTTTATTGATTCCCGTCCGAATGGTTTTTTTAGTAAAGGGATCGATGAACTACCTATGAGATGGCAAAAGTGCATAGATAGCAATGGTACATACTTTGATTAAATAAATATATTATATTAAAAAAAAATCAACTATATGTTCCTCCCAAACAAAACGCCAATTTCATATGTAAGGACCTAATATTATACCTCACTTTATAAAGTCATCCATTTTCGAAAAGTTGTCCGTAAATCCAAATTTCGTATATCGAATTATTTCTCGAAGAAAAACACATATGAAAAAAGTCCGAGATCAGATTCCATATCAGTTTGTCGATTGGAAAGCAAGAAATTTTCTGAAATATCCATCTAATGTTAGCTGTTTATAATCATAGTATAAATAGGCCAAAACCCGCACGGCTGTCGAATACTTGGATTCTCTCCGAAAGTAATTCGAAATTTGAATCTCGGTGGGGATACTGAACGAATTTTAAATACCTAGCTTTTAAATACCAACAATTTTTGAACCGGTGTAAAAGGGGACGATGTATAAATGGTATATATAAACAAATTCTACATTTATGAATATATATTTTCATAAATGTAGAATTTGTTTTACTTCCGTGAATATTTCACAGGTCGCAACTAGTAATATATAAATCTCATTAATTATTTGAGAAACTTTGAATCTTCTTTCATCGGAATCATTTTGAATTAGGATTTTAAAATCCTTTTCAAAATGTAAAAAGGCATAGTCAGATTTCGTCAGTGTTGATCCTCAAAAATCTTTTTGTTTCCCGTGTCGCTTAAGACTGGATCTTGATCCATAATACATTTCTTTATTTGAATTATATTTTCAAAATATTCCGTATATTGATTGTTTTTCGTCAAGTAAATTTTTCGATTGTTTTCCTAATTTTGTTCTATAATTGAGAAAATGTAGGATGGTCCCTGTGACATTTGAAATGTCATGCCTCAAAGGGATGGGGTAAAATAGTTTTTTTTTTACAAATCGAATAGTTTTTTTATAAATCGAAAAATTGTTTTTCTCTAAACTGACGATTTAATTCCTAATTTTCATTTTACTGACTTTCTAATGTATTGTATGATTTGTATCTATCTTAAAATAGGCCAAGATCCACTATGAATTAATACTAATTACGAACATTTAATTTAAGGTATAAAAAAATCGAAAATCAAATTATCGTATACCCCATCCCTAGCCTATGCAGACTAACGTAGTGACTTTAGACAAACGTCACCAAATATTATTTGATTTTTACAAACTGCCACATTTTTGCTAATTTGTAACAAAATGTATTAATTTGTCATTATTGTAAGTTTTATGTTTGTTATTATTGTACATTATTGTATATTTATTAGAATCGAGGCTTATATTAAAGTTGATAAAATAATTAAAATTACTGAACGTCGTTACAAGGTTGTATTGGGGCAAATTTGTGAACTGTCAAGGGACCATGCTACAGTTTCTCAAGTAAAGCGAAATTCTGTTAAGGGGGGTCTGTAAAGCAAGATATGGATATAATTCAAAGAAAATATATTTATTTTTATAATACAGCCGAACCTCGGTTCTTGAACATCTGTCATCTCGAACAATTCGATTTTCGAACATATTGTTTTAATTCGGTTTTCAAATATACATTTTCAATGACAATGCCATGTCTCACTTAAGAAAATATTTAAAATGCAGGCAAATATAAATATCACCGGATAGGTTTTTAATGAGACAGAAAAGAGAGAGAACCCCAGGACAGACTCGCCCAATATTTTATACAAGGTGACTATTTTCAAACAATAATATCCCTCCACTTATGCCATCAGCTCTCCTCAGTACAGGTAAAGTGCAGTTAAATTTTAATTTATTTATTGCGTTGCCACGCTGTGTATTTTTGGGGTTCAGAAACGGATTAATCCAATCTACATTACTTCTTATGGGAAACATTTATTAGGTTTTCGAACAGCCTTCTTGAACTGATTAAGTTCGATAACCGAGGTTCCACTGTATCGTAAAGATGTGACCCTTGACTTAATGCAGAATAGCAGAAGTGACCCGTGGTACAAAAAGAATTTGACACGCCTGATTTAGATATTACAAAATACATGACAATTTCTTACAATATTTTTATGTAAAATTTCACTTGACACCATCAAATACGAGTAAGTATATTTATAAGATATCTTTACACTATGAGAAGTGACAATGCTACGAGTATAACATTAGATTTAGAATGTTGTCTATAAAAATACAATTCTTACAGTTAATTGTATTTTTGATATTTTTTTGCTTTTCTGACAAAATTAAGTCATCTGCGGAATGAGAAGTATAGTAGAGTCCCAATTATCCGACCTAAACGGAATTGCGGTAGGGTCAGATAAAGCCGGAAGCGAGATATTAAACTGAAAAAAATGTTGTTTTATTACTTAAAAACATGTGCTTATTAAACAGAAATATATATTCACACAATAACATACCTTATAACGAAATAAAAAAAACTTAAAGAATGATATTGACCTAAAATTTTTTTTCGCACATAATATAATTTATACAGTACAGTACTATGTACAAAAAAAAAATATTAATGCACATAGCTATGAAAAACGTTTTTAAAATCAGCATTTATATATTATTTTTTACATTTGGACTATGGTCGGATTATCCGGAATGTTAAATAATCAAAGATTGGATAGTCGGGACTCAACTGTTTTAATTACATTCTAAATGTAATTAAAGCATAAAAAATAATTTATTTAAGTGTTTCAAAATACTTCTTTAAACATTAATAATTTTGTATTATCGTTAAAATGGCGATTTATTCCAACCAATTCGAAAACTGCGAATGTTCAAGGCCTGAGTGAGATTTTTTTTAATCGACACTTTTTAATCAAAACTTATGATTTTTATCACGTGTCTTTTTTTATTCTCGACTAGTTTCAACGCGTCAATCAGGCATATCTTCATGGATCTAGGTGATTGATAACCTAAAATAATATCTATAGCAACTGTCATTAGTGCTTGGTGTTGCCATGTCACTTCGAGGTATTGCATTCTCATTGTAATGATCACAATAGATACTTATTGAGTCTATCTCTTGTGAGAATTGGTTGTTCATGGGAGAGATATGTTTCCAATGTGTTGCCAGATAGGTGATAATTTATAGCTTTAATTAAAACTAACCGAGTTTAAAAAATATATAATTTTCTACTTAAAGTGTCAAATATTCACGAAAATTTCAAACAATTAATTTTATTGTATTTCTTTGATATTTTTGTTGTCAATATTGAGAATTGAACCCGAATCCTACGTATAGAAGTCCACCATTCTACAACTTGGCCACGATGGTGATTTTAATCGATTTGGTTTAGTTTTTTGAACTAATGAACATTTAGTACGAATTATATCAATAAATAAAATAAGCATTTTGAAATTTTCAATCTAAATTTATTTTCAAATATTTCTTTTTCACCAATCACTCTATGGCAGTTCAACGTACACTTCAAATCAATATTGAAAATAGTTGAGCGCATTTGGTCATTGTATATTCTAAATTTACAATTTCATCAGATGGAACTTTATCCACAATAATCAGTTTAAATACAAACATCCAGCCAAACACCTGAAACCTTCCACGAAACTCTCCCAACGGGGGATTTCTGCTGAAAACATAGCGGTGTCAGTCTTATAGCTTATCCAAGTAGCCGTCACACACACCCCAACTATTTGGACGAACATCTTTTTGTTTTTTGACTAAATTTATTACATGTCTTTCCCTTATATTTAAAAAAATGCTACTACACCATAGAAACAATTCTACTCGAGTCATTCAATTTCAAACCCTATTGAAATATTCCAGAGATATTTTCACAATTAAATTTAACATAAGCACTATTGTATAACAATTTTATTTTGATTATTTATAAATCAATACATTTAAAAGTATGTTTTATCTTCTTCAAGATAATAGAAACACAATATGTTCTCTATCATTTTTTGAGAATTATGACATTTTATCACCCAATTTTAGTTATGTAACACTTGTCGAAAAAAGGAATCTGAGTTTTTATTGTTGCTTCAAAAGGAATCTGCGTTTTTATTGTTGCTTCAAAAGGAATCTGAGTTTTTATTGTTGCTTCAAAAGGAATCTGAGTTTTTATTGTTGCTTCAAAAGGAATCTGAGTTTTTATTGGTGCTTCAAAAGGAATCTGAGTTTTTATTGTTGCTTCAAAAGGAATCTGAGTTTTTGTTGTTGTTTCAAAAGGAATCTGAGTTTTTATTGTTGCTTCAAAAAGAATCTGAGTTTTTATTGTTGTTTCAAAAGGAATCTGAGTTTTTATTGTTGTTTCAAAAGGAATCTGAGTTTTTATTGTTGTTTCAAAAGGAATCTGAGTTTTTATTGTTGTTTCAAAAGGAATCTGAGTTTTTGTTGTTGTTTCAAAAGGAATCTGAGTTTTTATTGTTGCTTCAAAAGGTGCGGAGGACTTGAAAGTGAATTAAAATGAATAGTAACTTCTAATTTTCTTATATAATTGCTTACCAGCACAGTCAAGATTCAGATATATAAATATTCCAAATTTTATGGCATGAACACTTTTTATACAAGAATTATTAACTCAGAAATTATTACTATCATTATAAAACAGGCAGTATGAACGCTGTTAATATCTATATCAAGTTTAACTGTCACATGTTAATTCATAAAGAAAAATAATTAAAATAATAAGGAAAGGAAACACAATACTTTAACAGCACTACAGCGGTAAAAATGTTTTTTGGCAAAATTCATATGGATTTTTAGAACACGATTCTGTTCATTTTAATCTCCTTAGCTCAGTTTCTACGATTATTGTACCCATAGATATCTGGTGCAACCACAACAGGACATTTTCCTTCAGAGTCAAAAAATTTATCTATACTTTACGACGAGCAGTATCACTTTTTTACTCTCCTTTTACATAGTCAAAAAAGAAATGGTTACATTTTGTCTGAAATGAATCGATATGTTTTGAGTCGAAGATTAAAAAATGTACCAATAATTATTCTGATGGATGATTCAATTAAAAATTTACAATATATACACATATTGGAGAACTCAATTTTAATTTATGAAAAATAAATTTATTATAGATTCTATAAATATAAAAAAAAACCATAGAGAAAGATACAAAAAGTCTCGAAAAACTTTAGTAGAACGAGATTTCCTCTTGAAAATCTCGATTCCTCGAGTCGAAGATGGAATTTTAATAAATACCACTTGAATAAATAAAAAGAAATAATTTTACTATATAAAATATTGCTTGTAAAGGATGCGGCTGAAATAACTCTCGGATTTGTTACCGCCGCTATCCAGGCGCTGGTGGTGCGGAGTCATGTTCTCGAGTAGCACATACCTTACCATTTCAGTCGCCACAGTGGCAGGAGTGGTAAGTATTGTGCATTAATGATTGAAACTTATTATAAAAATGCCAATTCTGACATCACAACGCAGCGATTATTTCGCACACACTTCAGTCTAGACTGAAACGCTACAATTCCCGACAGGAAGACCATATTGTTAAGGGTTATTAATTTCAGAACCATAGGTTTGACTTTAAAAAATAAACCGCTTGGTAGACCTCAGCGTCCAAACATCCACAGGCAGTTCTATAATCTCTAGACGTTCAGCCCGTAAGCATGCTGCAGCTATGGGAATGTCTGATCAGTGTGAGAAGAATGCATGCAGACCTTTAGTTCAAACCAGGGAGTTATTTCTACCGTACATTGTATGTGTGGTTTATCATAAACTGATTATGTGTGCTGCGGTGAATATTGATATTGAAAATTTTCTAAAATTCAGTCTATAAACATGGGTCAGAAGACAATGGTGCATTTCACAATTATTATACTACTATACCCCATATCATTTTTAGTGTTGGAATTTACCATTAGCGATAATCTTCACTGGTTCAAGTTAAAAGAAAGCGCCGAGTATAATGTACGCTCGATATTTTGCACGGGACTGCACAATTTGGCTCCACTGTACGAGTCTGATCCAGTCTGGCTTTTCACTTAAGGGGGGGTATTCTACTCGAGAAATTTAAAACATCGTTTTTTTGCATATTCTTAAAGTTTAGACCTTAAAGAATATGTTCTCAAAAGGAAATTTTAAAATTCACATTATTTACAAAGTTATAGCTATAAATGAGGCAGCAATTACGCCGCACCGTCTCGAAACTACTTTTTTCGACCCGATCGACATAAAATCCAACTATCTATCTATCCAACCCGATTGCCTTCAAATTCGGTATGAATCGATAGATGTTTCTGTATCATTCCTACCTTGGAAATTTCAAAATAATTTTTTTGCAGACAGCCGCCATTTTACGTTTTTTTTCTCTCTCTTTGGTACCAACTATAACAACATTCTTTCTTATCAAGAAAATGTACATGATTTTTGTTTCAGATTTGCGAAAGGGTTCCAATCATGTCGACCAGCTCACCACCTTTTTTTTTTTTTACGACAAGGTATTTTACGACAAGGTATAACTATAGCTAACATCTTGAATTTTCATTTTTTTTTTTTTTTTTCAAAAATCTTTTTGTACATTCTCAAATCGTCAATAAACAAACTGCAAAATAATGTATAGGATTTTTTTTTTTTTATTTAATCTGACAAAACGCTCGAAATTCACGCCTCTAGAGTAAAATACCCACCCCCTTAAGCTTGTTTAAAAACCTTTTGGATAGGTTGGAAGACACTACCACATGGCAATAAACCTGTCAGGTTGTATTGTATACAGCGAAAGTCTAAATACAATAAACCTTTGAGTATGGGAGTGGGATGTTTTGGGATTGATTGAAGTGATCATTGTGATCTGATGCTAATCAAGTAACTTACAAAGTTATTGTATGAAAAAAAAAGAAGATGAAATGCACGGCCCCGCGGTAACGCACTGAAATTCGGTGCGCAAGGTCGCTGGAACGAACCCCACGCTGTGCAACTTGAGTGCCCTTTGAATTACACAGGCATTTTTTCTGCCGTATTCGGGGTATAAGGATAAACGAGAGAAAAAACATGTCGGTGTGCCCCAATCGTCTCATTTCAGTGTGCCATTGGATCCAGTACAGCACTGTGTCTGGTGAGTTTGCTGGTATGCAATGCCTCACTCATTTAAAAAAAACTAACTCCACGGCACATCTTCGCTTTTCAACTGAGTTGATGTCGGAATGGCGAGGGGACCCTCGACTACAAGGCCTAGCAACAATTTAAAAAAAATACCAATAAGGCTAGGTACTAAAGTACAATAGATACAAAGGCTCTTTAAATATGCTTCAGGGTTACTTATTATCCTGCATCATTGAAACGTCAACTACAATTTACTCAACACGGCAACAACTCCAAAGAAGATTTTAAAGTAGTGGAAAACTGCTTTGAAAATCTTTGAACATATATGTCCCAAAATGAAAAATAAGCATGGACCATAATGGCATTACAGCGGCTGCCATCCTTAGTAAAAACTCGTTTCCAAGTCTTTATCCAGGAATATAAAATATTAAATGTCAATTCAATTCACCCTTCTTTTAAAGCTCCACAAGGGAGCATAGGGAGGCCACCAGTCTTAACCGGGGGGTCCGACAGTTGCCCGAGTCCCGCCCCCGCAAGGGCTCAAGCGTCCGAGGCTGGTGTCTTGGCCTTTTTTGATCCACACGATTTAAGGATGTCAGGAGATCAGCCTGACCCTAAACCCTAAAAAACCCTAAAGAACAGCTCATCCTAGCTCGGGTACCTCGGCATCGCTGATCCTGTAGCCCGTTTGGTAATGGACCCCCTGAGGATATTAAATGTACAACACAATAATAAAATCATTTATAAAAACATCCGAGTTTTTAGTATAAAGTTACACGAAAAATTGAGACCCCAAGACCAGTAGTGGCTTCGACACATGGAGATAGACCAAATGAGAAAATCTGCAGGCTTACAAAAAAAACATTAATTACAAGTGACAGCCTTATGCAGGCTATCCTAATTCTCCGAGCTCCTAGAGGCAGGACTCCCAAAATTATATTTGAGACAAAGCAATATATAGGAAAAGACCACTGAGTAGATAGAGCAACAGTCCGACACATGGCACCATTAAGTGGTATGCGAGCCCCAGTCTAGTGATACGCGAGCATGCAAGTGTCAAAATACTAAAGTTCTAAACATGTTAAGGCCGGCTTGTACCAACGATATGTATCGAGGTAACCTAGGATTAACCGGTTGAAAGAATAAAATTCATTGCATTTGATAAGTGCCTATATAGTTTCTTTAGATTTCTTCCTAAAATTTATGCTAATAATGTGTATTGAACCTATAGGAGGTATTGTTATATTTCTTATAAGTATAGGGTCTTTCAAATTGAGCGGTTTTTTTAATTCTTGGATAAAACACAGATGGCATCGCGAACTTGCCTGGGTCTTATGACATTTAAGAAGTGTAATGTATGGGATTTATAAAAATGGAGTCGTATACAATATAACATTTAAATTGAGAATTATTGTATCTATTGTAATCTCCAGAAACGGTGATGTTAATTGGCCACCAAGATCATCATGTGATCTGACACCGTTGGACTATTTTCTCTGGGGTTACGTGAAAATCCAGGTCTATAATAATGACCCCCGATCAATTCCTGAGCTGAAGGATGAAATTATTCGCGTTATTGGTGAGTTAGAACCGCAATTATGCTAAAATATCATCGAAAATTTTGACAAAAGACTGGACATCTGCGGAGCTGCAAGAGGTGGACATTTGGCGGATATTGTTTATTGTGTTTAAATGGCATACATTATATGTTACTTCAATGACCAATAAAAAGTTTTTTGAAATCAAAGCAAATTGTGTGTTTTATTCAAGAGTTTATGAAAAACTGCTCAATTTGAAAGACCCTATATTTGTGAATTTTTACTATACACATAAACTCCCTTAACTCTAATTCTAAGGTACATTTATTACATAATGAGTAAAGATGGGAGGTTTAGATGGTTTATGAAGGGTCAGAGGGCGGAGGAAGTGGCCAAGGGGTCCTGGCGTTAGGTACGCCACTCTTTGTCACTTTATATCTCCCAGGGCCTTAGGAGGCTCAACGTGGAAGACTGGAGGAATAAAATATATGATCGAACAGTCTAGCGGAAGTTAGTATGGGAGGCTAACTGTATAAAAGTTGTACGGTCATCGGAAGTATGTCCGAAAATTGGAGGCAGTCTTTCCAATAATAATGGCCCGATCGATAGAACGCTTTATATTATTGAACACCTGGTTATTACATATTTCATTTTCAGACATCATTTCGCCTGAATTTATTTATTGGCATATATTAGATTTGTTGATATTTTGTTACGAGAGAGAAATTATACATTTATGACTAAATTGGGTATTTAATGTTACTGCACCACTGCTGCGAAACAAACTTCCTTTCGGGGTTTGAGTGGTTAACAACCTTTGTACATTTAACATATTAACTACTAAATAATATCTTTTAAAATCACATTTGATATTAATAAATTTGGCGATATTTGAAATTACCATTGAGCCACTACGGGCTCACTTATTTTTTTAATCTATCCAAATAAAATCACATAACATCGTTCCTGGCCCCATTAATCGAGCCTGAACTTAGAACTACCGCGCGCTTGAAGAGGCAGCTACAGACGCACATGTTTAGTGCGCGCGAGAATTCTCCGCAAACTGGGACCCCCGGTTGAAAGTCAATCGCATAATCGACTAGACCACGGAGATTGCCTGGCATAAAAGAGGATCGCAAAAGACTCGATAGTAAACAGCCCAAATTGTGAAATTCTTCATATTGTGAAATGACACATTGTAAAACTGACAATTAATGAATACAAAAAAAATACTAACCTAAGATAATAATAATTATGACAAATATTAGGAACAAAGTCACAATCAAAATAAAATTGAATTAATTTGTAATTATACAATCCAAAACGTATACCCAAGCATTCTATGCATTGAAAAGAAATGCAATTATTATATACACAATATTTGAAAAATAATAATAAAAAAAAAAACAATATTTTTTACCAAACATCTCTTCCACCGATGGCCGAATAAGACTAATTTTCAGTCGTAAAATAATTTATTATCCAATATTTATAATAATGGAAATTTTCATTTCTAACGCTTGTAATTCTTTTCAACAATACAGTCATCCCCTGTCCATCAACATTGATTGGCTATACAGAATGTTATCGACGAGCCTAGCCCATTGAGGACCACTTTACAGAAATGTGTCAAAATTTCAAATCAGACTGATGATCAGTAAAGTCTATAGCCATATGAGTATCTTGTAGCTGTGATGAAACATTTTTTTTTCTTGAATCTTCGAAAAGACTATAGTTTCACTTTGTGGTGCCATGTTTAGGAAAAATAAGTGAATAAAAAATTTATTTTATATTTTTGTGTTCACCACAGGTTTATTTTTAGGTTTACAACCGGTTTCGAAGACCAGCGTTTTCATCGTCAGGTGAAAATAAACTAAATTGCTAAAAATATATTTCCTGTACAAGTGTAAATAATATAATATAAGAGGAATGAGGTAGGGGTAGAGAAGCAGGGAGATATGTGATACAATGGTAAATGGGGCGGGGAAAAATGAAAGTGAATCTTTAGGGCAGGTCTAGTCTGGATATCCAGGGGGGGATTTTAAATAGGAAACATATTAAGCAGAGGGATATATGTTTCCTACTTAATATGTTTCCCCCCCTTTTTTTTAAATCCCCAACCCTGGATATCCAGACTTGACCTGCCCTAAAGATTCACTTTCATTTTTCTCCGCCCCATTTACCATTGTATCACATATCTCCCCGCTTCTCTACCCCTACCTCATTCCTCTTATATTATATTATTTATACTTGTACAGGAAATATATTTTTACCAATTCAGTTTATCTTCACCTGACGATGAAGACGGTGGTCTTCGAAACCGGTTGTAAACCTAAAAATAAACCTGTGGTGAACACAAAAATATAAAATAAGTTTTTTATTTACTTATTTTTCCTTTTACAGTGATCGAACTTGTTTAAGCTGTTTTCTAATTGATTTTAAACTAATTATAATGACACATTTTGCTTTTTTAATAATGCTACAAGATGTTTTGAAACCAAAGTTAAAAAAGCGTTTAAAAAGATTCCACCAATCTGCGAGAATGGATAAATGTATTTTTCAAGCAGATTTCTTAGGCACCGAATGCAATGTGGAAAATTGTCCAAGAAATAGGGGTAATTAAGTTTAACGAGGCTGAATATAAAATATAACTATCTAGCAATTGAAAATAGTGATTACCGGTAAAATATTACATTATTCTATAAACTACACATCGATCATTTTTAAGCATCGGTAATCATAATAAAACGGACAGTAATAAACAAGGAATGACTGTACAAAATAAAATTACGCATCTAAAAAAAACATAGGCATTATAATACTAAAAAAAAGTTATATTTCATAAGCCACAAATACAATACACAATAAATCTTAAAGAGAAACTGAGATTTGATATTTCATTTATGAGAAAATTAAAATAAAATACATTAAGATGAATCACAAGTAATTTCATGAATATTTATACATACTGTTATATTTATCACAAAGAAACGGAGTGTAAACATTTTTCAAGTTTATATTATGTGCGCAAATTATAAAATCTTCGCATCTATGGCTTAGGAAATACAGCTGATTTGTTTGACATGTAATTTATAGTGCATTTTAGGCTTTGGTTGATAATGTACTTTTAAAAATAAATAAAACAACACTGTTTTCATCGGTATGCGAAATTGTCAAAATTATTCTACATATACAGAGTGGCGCAGAAGAAACGCATGTTTTTTGAATGACTAGTATTTTGCAAAGAGAGGAAACGCATGTTTTTCATTTAAGCGTAACATCGTTTATTTTCAAGATAATTTTTTTATTAATACAGGTAAATAAAGTAATAATATTGCACCTTTAAATTAATTGTGAAAATAAATGTCAGGCAAGTGTGTTGCCCTTCTTCGCGGTCAAATATCTGCAGCCTCTCTTGAAAGTTACGCATCACTCTCACAAACATTTCTTCTGGTATTCTTTCGATTTCTCGACGAATAGAAACTTTCAGTGGGCGAAAAAGGGCAACACTTGCCTGACATTATTTTTCACAATTAATTTAAAGGTGCAATATTACTACTTTATTTACCTGTATTAATCAAAAAATTATCTTCAAAATAAACAATGTTACGCTTAAATGAAAAACATGCGTTTCCCTCTCTTTGCAAAATACTAGCCATTCAAAAAACATGCGTTTCCTCTGCGCCACCCTGTATATATGCCTATACAGTAATTCTCCATTGACTCGTGTAATTGGTTCCACGAGAACAGTGCCAAAATTAAAATCACATAAATAGAATACTATGTAAAATAGGTGATCTGTCCAGCTTGGTGCGAGACACGTGGATCCTCAACACTGGTCCATGTGTAACATGGATAGCTTCTTACAACAGATACAGAAATCGATCAATCATTGAGTATTTCCTAGTTTATTCTTGATTCATCATAAGTAGAGAGGCATCATCATGGAAGTTGAAACTCTTCAATATATGGCCGTGTGTAGTAAATAAATTTTTCTAAAAACATATTTCAGCAATCCATGAGAGCTATCACTACATTTATACAGTAGCTTTATTTGAATGAAATTTTAATATACAGTGTTGCTATGTTACTTTCAGTACAGAATCATTACACTCATCCAAATGTGATGAATTTTGAAATATTCACTTTGATTAAAATATTTTTCTCAATACACACCTATCCCTCAATATATATTTTAAAAGACAATCAATATCCACATTCATTGACTTTTGTTTAGTTAGTCATACATCTGGACAACTGTGCAATCCCCCCCCCCCCCCCATCAGTGTGCTAGGCACTAGTGTTCAGGTCGATGGAGGGAAAAACTAGCAACATAATAAATATTATACATGCAAAATTAAAATTATTAGTCATTACATTTTTTTTTCACTTTATTTTATTCCTACATATACCAGTGCCAGTGTAAGGGAAAATATTATTTTTACCGGTAAACAAAAAATCGTTCATTTCTTTCTTTGATTTTTATTAAGTCGGTAGACTCGTTTTACGTGTTATTAGGTACCATTATTCAACATTTATACGAGTTCTGTATTTCAATTTAAGTGGATTTCAATATTCTAGAATGTATCTTCCAATTTTAGTGGATTTCAATATTCTAGAATGTATCTCCCAATTTAAGTGGATTTCAATATTATATAATGTATCTTCCAATTTAAGTGGATTTTAATATTCTAGAATGTATCTTCCTATTTTAGTGGATATCAATATTCTAGAATGTATCTTCCAATTTAAGTGGATTTCAATATTCTAGAATGTATCTTCCAATTTAAGTGGATTTCAATATTCTAGAATGTATCTTCCAATTTAAGTGGATTTCAATATTCTAGAATGTATCTTCCAATTTAAGTGGATTTCAATATCCTAGAATGTATCTTCCAATTTTATATAAATTTTTTATTTGGACTTGCATGATTTGGATTTATACGATTTTTTTTGGGAAATAAATCAAGGGATGGGTGTATACGAAAAATTTAAATGAATATATCTCGGTATAATGACGTTGTTTCTTACTAAGTATTTAAAAACTCTAAAAAAGAAGTACAGATCATAAAGGATAAAAAATACAACAATTTTTATATACAAGCGTTATATCATTCCACTTAAATTTAGAATTTCAAATATATATTAAAATATAACAAAACTAAATTCATTTTAGGCAGACTTAGTCGTGTTAAAAAATTTAAAAGTTTAAAAATACATACATAGGTTTTCTCAAAATGGAATGCTTATTCAACAAAGTAATTAGAAATATAAATTAGTATTTTAAAAAAATCATTTTTAACTATTCTTATAATGGTTAATGGACATTACAGTTTGTGCATAGCATTGTGACATTTGGAGGAGTATTTATAAATACAAACTGCTGAAATGCGCATGCTAAGATGGTCAGCTGGTGTGTCCCTAAGAGACATGAAGCCTAGGTGTTACAGACATCAACAGTAAGATGGAGGAGAGGCGATTGAGATGGTATGGGCACGTTAGACGCAGAGCACCCGATCACATTGTGAACCAGGCAATCTCCATGGATCTTCCTCGAATAACAACCAGAGGAAGACCAAAGAATTCATGGGTGGTTCAAAAATATAACCTGATGCAGAGGCACGGCCTGGGGGACGTAGTCCGGGACAGAAGAGCATACAACCTGAGGACGAGGAGAGCTGACCCCAACAGTCTTCGCATACAGTAAGTTGGGATGGAGCCAGGGAGAAGGAGTATTTATTATATTATTGTATATTGTACACTCTAATTACATAAAGTATAATCTGGCAACTTTATCGCCTTTGTGTCAACCAACCAGACCAGAAAGGTGTTTGCCATGTTCACTGCTGAGGACAGATTTTTAAAAAGTCCTTTATAAAAAATTTGAGTAAGTCTCCTATATTGAGCCCCGGTAATATGACAAAATTCAGAGCCGTACAGTAAAATAAGTAGGATGCAGGGGCAAAGCAACCGACACTTGCGTCTTCAGACTAAAATATCAATATGCCATTAATATTGATAAAGGCACCACTAATTATGCCCGCCAAGAGTATTACTTGTAGATACAGGTCAAATCTCATTATAACCAATGCCCAAGTAACAATTTTTTTTAAATAATGAACGTACTTAAAATAATATTTTTAAAGAATCCTGTTTTAACAAAATGAATGTTTCATATATTATTTATAGTTAAGGGATTAACATTGTGGAGGTTTAACCCTTTTAATCCCAGCATATTTTGCATAAAATGTGCGAAAAATATCGGGATTTGACCTGAATTAATAATCTTATCTTTATGATATTTGTGGCCTGGTTGATGGGACGCTGGTCTTACACTCGGAGGTTTTGGGTTTGATCACTGATGGTATTCAAAAGAAAAAAGGGTACAAATCTGGTAAAAGAGTTAGTCTGCTAACAATTCAGGCATGTATTAGACATGTATGAATGTTTATGGCCTGTGCGTGAGAGGTTGTATTTCCAACACATATGAAACACGAACTGTGAGTTACTTACCTACTTTAGTGGTTCTAAACCCAAAAGCTCAATTACTGGGGGCCGAAGACAATACTGTTTCTTCAACATGTCCGTGATACTATTAGTTAATTAATAATGTGTTTTTATTTTATTGAATAAGCACTTCATTTTAAGACACATATATAGTGTTTCTTTTCAAACAAAACTATCAAAGGAAGAAGAAACTTAATCAAAAATACTCCTCAAATGCTAGGAGCCATGTCCGTCCCACTCGATGAGGTATTGAACATTACCACTGTCGGTCATCCTCCTCCCGATAAGCGTAAACTTTTCCCCAGACCCGATTCTATTCGCTGCACCAAAATAACTATGCACGGAACTCTTCAGATCATCGATGGAATCGGCTGAATTGACAGACGGTTGATTTTTGAATGGGCTCATTTTCTGTGGAGAGAGATTCAAAGTTCTGACACCGCACGCACTCGTTGCTGAATTTGAATTGTTTGAAACGTTTAAAGTAGTGTTAGCACTGTTGGCTTGGGAGATAGTCGCGTTATTGGAAGATGTCGAGCCTCTGCGGCCATCACAGTAGTTCTTCTCTTGCCTTTGTCGCAGGGTGCGGCCATTTTGTGTGTATTCCATGCACGTGTTCAGTTGCTGATTGTCCGAGGCTTGCGCTTGTTGCTTGTTACTTTCATCTTGGCCGAGAGAAGAGCGCAACGTCTTTTGGCGTTCGGTTATGATGCCATCTTTGGTTGTGACCAACTGATTCTGTAAATATTAAATCAAATAATATAACTTTATTGAAATTCCAACAATGTCAGTTGCATTTTAATAATCAGTCATAATAAAACTAAACACATAAAAGAGGAGTGACAAGCTTTTGGAGGTCTCCACATAGGTATATGAGTGAATGACTGATGCGAATTTAGAGCATGTGATGGAAAAGCTGCTACAGTTTATTAAGGAGTTTAATCCACAAGGATTATTCCGTGTGCTAGCGGTGATGCTCTTAAGAGCTCAGTTCATGAATACGGCATTGAAAACAATCTTAATTCTCGATGGCATAAATAATTGTCCAGTACATTAAACAAAAGTTTTTAAATCAACAAAAGGTTCGCTATTTTTCCTGTTAGTAATTTGTATACAATAGAGCATCGATTATCTAAAACAATTCGGGACTGGGTGTGTTCGGATAACTGATTTTTTGGACAACCGATCGTCACAAGTGAAGGCTCACACGCCACTAACCAAGCGAAGTTGCTCGCGTAGGCCAGTTGGCAGGGATAGGGAAAGCGCTGCAGCTCCACAGCAATTTGAAATTCTATACATACTATAAAACACGATAAGTTTTCATAAAATTGAATTTCTATACTAGCGGCCGTAAATTTGAACTTTCGGTTAACCTATGTTTCGGTTGATCGGAATTGGGAAAATCGATGATCTACTGTATGTATAAACATGTGAGTAGATCTCTTCTAATGCTTAAGAAGTAATATCCAATCATAACCATTAAAAATATGAGATACAGCCACGGGTAAAATCCATACTCTTTGTAATAAAGGTGTCACAGAAATCACTTTTGAACTATTAAGGAATTCTGGATTCCTCTCGGGTTCCGCGAACCAGTGAATTGAGATCTCATAACAGTGCCACCATCAAATGACCTAAAGCCATGCATATTTTACTTACAAAATCTCACTCGCTTAGAGGTTAACAGTGATGCGCTATAAGAATTTTTGATAAATATATATATACACAGCTACGGTTTCTCTGACTTTAAATATCCTTCATTCTAAATATCATCATCCTTGGTCCATCCATCCTTTCCTTGGTCTTCTTTTGCCTCGCTTTCTACTCACATTTGCACTGTATATTTAATTGACCTTTCTTCATTAATTTATTCTGCATGCCCAAACTATCTGTGCTCTTATTAATCTTATTCAATACATCGGACTTCGTACTCATCATACAGAGAAACATAAATTCAAATGTAAAATGGTCTAAGAGTCAAACCAGTCTGGAAGTGAACCCGCTAGGAATTGAATTTAGAATGCCCGCTTGTTAAGCTAGCTGATTGTTAAACCACGGGTGCCAACAAATACTTGTATTATGCCAAAGTCAATCCGCAATTTCAAGTTGGTCTTGAGTTAATTATTAAATCACTACCATTAATGTCTAAGGCCTCGGCCACACAGGAAGGAGCCTCGCTTGATGCTTAGAGCTATGTTGCGAGTTAGGCGACATATCCTAGCGAACCAACGTACCGCATACTATCGCAGTGGCCACACTGCACGCTTCGCGCCACGTTGCATGACGATTAGTCATCGAGTGAATCTCCTAGCGAACAGATGTGTTGGTTAATTTACAAGATGGCGGAAGTTTTAATGACAGCTGTGTATAAAAGGGAGACTGTGGAACCCATCGAGCAAATTACTGAAAAATGTACCTGTAATAAAATCACTTTGGAATGAAGTTGCACAGAAAGTAAATAAAGATGGTAAGTTGTAATGAAATTGGTTAGTTTTGAGAGTGACATCGTGTGTTGACTCAACCGCTTCCAACTGTCAAATGAATTTGTGCGTAGCACTTTGGTGTGGCCATGCATGAAGTCACCTAGTATATGAGTCACATAAAATCTAGCTTAGCACCAAACGAAGCATTTAGGTGTGGCCTCGGCCTAAATCATTGATCAAATGATATAACACTGAAATTTGAACAAACCTGTTGGTTCTTCCTGGGTCTTCGGTGCCTCCTTCTCTTGACCTCTCCGTTGGGCCCGATGACCAGGTCCTTCTCACTGAGCTGTCTCTTGAGCGGCTTGACTGGCGGGCTGATCACAGGGTTCAAGCTCACGGGCAGAGATATCCTTTGGTTTTTCACTACATTACTACTACAATTTGTTGCTAACTTCGACAGACTGTGTCTGTTGAACAATTTATTTGCTATAGAAAAGTTTCCCTTCTGCGTTCCTTGACTTGAACTAGACTGCAGATGAAACGGGTTGTTCTTCCCTTGGAAGTTGGCTGGCGGCGGTATGATCGAATCTAACGTGCCTCTGCTTGAAGTGTCGTCACCCGACGAATCGTGATCCATTTTAAATAATGAATATGAATCGTTCATGTGATGCAATGACATAATTTTGGAATGTTCTACGATATTTTTTGTGGATAGTTTAGATATTTCTAAATTGATCGCAGCCAATTTCATGCTAGTTGTGAATGCTCCGCAAAAAGACGGCGACTCTTTTTCCTTTTTAGGTTCTTTGTTTTTGTTTTTTGTTGGCGTCTTTTCGACTGAAGGAGCTTTGATGTTTTCGCTAGATGAAGAAGTTGATTGAACACTTTGATTGTCTTTAATCGTCACATCATTTGCATCTTGATCCGAGTCATATTGGATGGATTGCGATTTCTTAACAGGGCGGAAATCTGGAGGAACATCGTTTGAACTAGAGCTAGAACTAGGAATTGTTGTAGCTGGAGGGGTCGGTGGGGCCGAAACTGACGTAGGTGGCGTCGGGGGTAAAACAACGTCACTCTTAGATGATGTATCGTAATTACTTGTATCTTTGGAAACATTACTTCTATTATCTATCAATGTGAAAACACTCTCGTCTTCTACGGGCGGAGTGTTAGTCCCTATGGAGGAATGCGTTTTGACAGTGTGCATTTTGTCCTGTTTTGCCAGTCTGGTTCTCAACATTTTGGTCGATCTACTGATATCCTTATCTTTAACCAAGAAACCAGCATGTTTATCCTGTCTTTTGCACCTTTGTTTTAAAGAATTCAGAAGTTTCTTTCTTTTATTAAGCGTAGGGAAATTAGGGAATGGTACACTTTTCTTTACAAGTCCTCCATCTTGGTAGTCCATCTCATAAAACTTGTACTCTTTTCTCCTGACAGGTGGAGGCGAAGCTTTCTTATCCTCCACCCGGGAGTCCTCTGTGAACGTATAGGGAGATTCCTCTCTTTTGGGACTGAAGCTCGGATGGCTGGGGTAATTGTAGGAAGAGGTGTTGCAGAAGCTCTGCGAAGGGCTGAAATCCACAGGTGAAGGGCTGAAGTCTACAGGTGAAGGGCTAGAACGGACACTGTCATTGTCCGAGGAATTGGAGCTAGTCTGGAAGCGCTTGCCCATCATTACAGAAAGCCAATGATTGTCCACAGGTACTGTCATCTTTTGTTGACTTCCGGAATCTTGGGAGGAACTGGGACTGTTAAGAAATAATAATTGATTATTTTACATTATTTATTTAAGTGTTTCTCAATCTGTGGGTCGTGACCCACAGAAAATAAAAATAGCTTTTGTGTACAAAAGGAAAATAAGACATTTTCTGAAAACAAGATCAATAATAAATTAGTGTAACAATATCTTGACACTGGACTCTCTCTCGATACTGCCTGTTTCAAATACATCCAAAATTATAAGAATACCTCGCTCAAAGGAGAATAATAAGGGTGGCAGTGATAGGGAAAATAGAGGCAAGACAGAGAGGCAAGCGTATGATCTCAATTTGATGTGACTTGACCAGGTAGAGCAGAGGTTTTCAAAGTAAACTCCTTGGTGCACCATAGGATATTTGAAAATTAATTATTCCAGGCAATCAATCAAAACTCAATGTAGAACAGGATAGAGCATAACTGTGTCTAGTGTGATTCCAAGGTTTGAGAAACTGTGTGGCGAATAACAAGCTTACTCATCTCACTAATTAATGGGTAAGTTTTTTTTAGGGTGCTGTGAAAAATTCAGAAACTTATTGAGGATTATCAGGGATGAGTGAACCAGCAAACTTGAGGGAATTACGACGAACGAGTAAGATGCACATACCTGTCGGGCTCAGGTAAGAAGGAGAGCCGCGTGGCCAGCAGGTGTTCAGTGAGCGGGCCACGCGAGGGGAGCGGCGGCGTAATAGGAGGGGGCAGCGGGGGAGCACGCAACCTCAGGCCCCAGATGCTCACACGCTTCTTGATCTCACGCCCGCACTTGAAGCGGTTCCTGTTGGAGGTCAGCGCTGTGATAATGTGCTCGCGATGTTGCGCCGGTGTCACAGACTGCATCTGAGGGAAATAGGTTATGTAAGGTGTAAAAGATGTATTTTTATTTTACTACTACCATTGCTTACAATTTTTTTGGACCAAAATGTACATTTAGGAGACCAGTTAAAACTCCAAAACTAAATTCCACAATAATTCAAGGACACGTTGTTTTGCTGAGATATGGTGACGAAGACGAAGAAGCCTGCCTATGTGATGCCAATGGAAAGCAGACAGTAGAACATGTTCTGCTGGACTGCCCAGCAACGGAATTGGAACGATTTAAGAGTCTGTGCGAATTGGATCATCAGACCATGAGAATGAAAGATATCAGGAAATGACTGATAAACAAGGAGACCACAGAAGTAATTGAAGATTACATAAAGAAGGCAGTCAGGGCTGTGATAGAGATGAATTAAAGAGATAGAACGGACACAACAATAGAAACAAACACAGGGAGTAATGCTGAGGGCTGAATAATCACATCGGAAGGCCAGGGAGCCGGCCCTCCCGACTGAGCTAACTGCGATTCCTCAGTCATAAGGCAAATGCCAGGATGAGTCTCATAAAAGACGTGCGCAGAAGGATTCCTTCCTATCCCATACACTTCATCATGGGGAAAAAGCACAACACGTAGAGAGAACATACTGGGACAAAAATAAATCTGGGACAAAAGTGCGAGCCAGTTCGCACCGGGGGCAAAATATCATACTGATAAACCTTGTACATAATAATAAGCGAGGCAGCACACAGCTCACTCAAAAAAAAAAAGATATGATATCTTGGATCAAACAAACTGCTCAAAAGTGTAGTAAGTGCTATGATATTGAACTTGTTTAAAAACCATCTAGACAAGTTCCTAGATATAAACCCAGAAGTGCCGCTTTTTATAGTGTTTTGTATCCTTTGTTTATTATTTTAATTATCAATCTTTATGAATATGCGAGTTCATTAATAAGTTATGTAATCAAATGCGCGACCTAATAAAAACCAGTGACATCATCATACATTAAATTTCCCATCTGTCACTTTTCCCTTTGGACAGTATGTCCAAAGGGAAAAGTGACTGATGTGAAATTTAATACAAGACATTGTTTATTTTTAGTTTACATTACCTTTTATTCAAAATACACTTCTTGTGACTCAATACAATACTGTAAGCGGTTATAAAATTTTCTGAAGCAATCCTAAAACTCATTTTTCAGAGTTGCCTCCAAAATCGCGGTCGACGCCTTTTGGATGTCTGAAATCGTGTTGAAACGCTTTCATTTCGTTTCGGGAATAGCCAGAAGTCATATGGAGCCAAATCAGGTGAATACGGGTTATGATTGAGCACAATGATACTTTTTTTGGCTAAGAAATCGAGAAAACAATGACCATGCCCTTGTTCCTGGTATTCGGGTCGAACTCGAGGAATCCTGGCCCATAAACTATTCAAAACACCCAAGTACATATCGGCGTTCAAAATTTGACCTTCTGGCGTGAATTCCTTATGGATAATTCCTTTAGAATCAAAGAAAATGGTGAGCAGAGTCTTGATTCGGCTCTTTTGCATGTGAACTTTTTTCGGTTTCAGAGATTGTGGACCCTTTCATTCTGAGCTCTGGCTGCTAAGCTGATCAAACTGTCAATGATAGTCCAGGCAGTGGATCATCTTCAATGCTCTCTCTACCATCATGAAATCTTGCAAACCACTTAAAAACGTTCTTGTTTCACTACCATAAACAGTCTCATTGTTTCACTACCATAAACAGTTTGAATCATTTCAATAGTTTTTGTGGCATTTTTATCCAATTCAAAACAAAATTTAATGTTTGGCAATTTGCTGCATTGTTCCTTTTCCGACCAAGACTTAGAAGGTACTGTCAATTGTTACGTCATTACGAACGAACCAGCGATCCCAGCGCTTTGAAACTTTTACGGGAGATAGTCGAAATGTGTCACTAGTGAACTCATTATTTATCAACAGATGTCACTGGTGGTTACGAGAAAATCAAATCAATCCCCTTTCCCACTGGACAGACTGTATATATAGTATGTGTGCAAACGTAATGTTTACAATTAAATGTGTAAACAAATGAACATGTCAAATCAAATAAGTGGCAATTATAGTGGGTTTTTTTAAATTTGTATGTGTTGGCTACTCATTAACCCTGAGAGATCGGCGCACTGCTATAGCAGTGGAAGAAATTTGTTCAACCCTTGTATTCTTAATTGAATATCATTCATTTAGAATACAAGGGGACATATTCTAAAATATATTTATGTTGTAAAAATATTTGTTTTTTGTTTTTTTGTTGTTTAAAATAAATATTTATCACGAACGTCCGAATCGTAAATATATCTCAGCACTAGATAGACAATTATATTTTTTTCTCGTAGCACTCTCAGGGTTAAAAAATATTTATTTTTTATCATTATTACAATATCTCAATATTGTGGAAATATGTTGACAAAATATTCCTCATTGTTGGAAAGTGCCACGCAAATTCAAATAGTTTTTTTGTGATTGTGTGAATCTTAGTTGGAATTTTTTCGAGAAAATTTGGTCCCTTGAATTTTAAAATAACGGACTTTTACTGTAGTTATACAGACCTTCTCGGGCAGCTGCAATGCGTGCCAGTTGTCCATGATGTACGGGATGATGACGGTGTCCAGGTCATAGTACTTCTTGCAGTTGTAGGCCGTCAGGTTGAAGAGCATCAGGTGCACCAGGTCGGCCCACTTCAGTTCCAGCCGCCGCGCAAACTCGGTGCCGTAGTTACACAGTGAGCAAGCAAACACATAGAACCTGAAATTCAATTTATCATTAGAAATAAACGGTATTGAAGGTTTGAGATGAGACTGCATAGATCAATATTAATTATTTAGTTTGTGCTATTATTATTAGGAGTACAAATTAGATCGGTCCGTTTCCAAAAGATGGCTCTGGCTGTTATGAATGGTTTATAGTGACAGCCGATTTTGGCAGTTTCAGTAAGGGTAGACATCTGCCAATCATATTCAGTTTATATCGCTTTGAGTTTCATGCAAAAACCTTGTTTTGTACAGTGTTGAAAATGTCGAATTTTGTGTTAACCAAGCAGCATTTGCGGGAGGTTTTAATTTTCTGCTTTAATAGGAAGAAAAGTGCAGCTGAAGCCCATCGAATGCTTGTCGAAGTTTATGGTGACGCTGCTCCAACTGATAAATCATGTAGGGAATGGTTTCGACGTTTCAAGGATGGAGATTTCAGCGTCGAAGACAAGCCTCGCTCTGAACAGCCCAAAAAAATGCGAGGACAAAGAATTAGAGGCATCACTCGAAGAAGATCAGAATCAAACGCAAGAGGAGCTTGCAGAATCATTGAGAGTGACTCAACAAGCCGTTTCCGTACGATTGAGAGCCATGGGAATGATTCAAAAACAAGGAAATAGGGTGCCTTATGAACTGAAACCGAGAGACGTTGAAAGGCGATTTTTCACTTGCGAGCAGTTGATTCAAAGGCAACAAAGAAAAGGTTTTTTGCATCGGATTGTAACGAGATGAGAAGTGAATATTCTACGACAACCCCAAGAAGAAATAATACTACGCTAAGCCCGGTCAATCGTTGCCATCGACCTCAACATCAACACCAAAACAGAACATACATGGTTCGAAGATCATGCTCTGTATCTGGTGGGACCAAAGGGGTGTTGTTTACTATGAGGTGCTGAAACCTGGCGATTCCATTACGGGCGATCGGTATCGGCTACAATAAATTCGTTTGAGCCGTGCATTGCGAGAAAAACGGCCGGAATACGAGCAAAGACATGATAAAGTTATTCTTCTTCATGACAACGCTCGGCCTCATGTCACAAAAGTCGTAAAAAATTATTTGAAAACGCTCAAATGGGATGTTTTACCGCACCCGCTGTATTCCCCGGACATTGCTCCTTCTGATTACTGGTTGTTCCGAAGGATGCAGCACAATTTGGCAGGTCACCGGTTCACTTCTTTCGTAGAAACCGAAAATTGGCTCCAAACTTGGATCGCCTCAAAAGACGAGTCATTTTTCGAGATGGAATTCGAAAATTGCCTGAGATGGGAAAAAGTACAGTGGAACCTCTCATAATGAGAATAATTCGTTCCAGAATCTTACTCGTTATTTGAAACACTCGTTAAGCGAAACAATTTTTCCCATATAAATCTATGTAAAATACGATAATGCGTTCCATGCCGAAAAAAATACTCAATTTTTTTTATTTTTAACGTTTATCAAATAAAATTACATACTTATAAATTGTTAAGGAGCGTAACAACCCGGAATGCGATTTCGATTTGCAAAAAACAGTAAAAAAATCGAAATAACTAGTTTTTTATTTATGAATTTATGACAAATAATTAATTCTTTTTTACTAGAAGTAAAATCCGGTAGCCCTCAGAATCTACGAGCTTCTTATAGTCGCTAATGAAGTTCTCTGCTGTCTTTGTGTCAGAGCTTGCTGCTTCACCGTGCCTCACAACGCTGTGGATGCCGGTTCTTCTCTTAAATTTCTCGAACCATCCATGACTTCCCTTAAATTGTACTTCTTTTTCGGCAGTTGATGATCCTGGCGTCTTCTTAACGAGGTCGGCGAAAATAACTTTCGACTTCTCACAAATTATGTTTTCGTTAATAGTATCGCCTTGCAATTACTTTTCGTTTATCCATATGAGAAGCAACCTTTCAACATCGTCAAGAATAGGTAACCGTTTCGTAGACATTCTTGACACTCCCTTTGAAGCATCTATCTTCTTAATTTTGTCCTTGTTCTTGAGGATAGTGCAAATCGTTGATGTAGACCGATTGTATGTGCGCTCTAGATCAGCCACGCTCACACCTCGTTCTCGCTTTTCAATGATTTTACGTTTCATTTGTACAGTTACTTTTATTCTCTTATGGCTGTCTTCTTGTGGCTTTTTCTTCAGGGACATTTTTGCAAGGGTTATTAAACTTGGCACAAAAAAATTACAAATAATGTCTGAACACAAGTTTGGAAAAATGTATGATCACATGTGACACTAACGTGCTAGCGCAACGAGTGCTAATCAGAGACTGGCGCGGAAGTCCCGGCTCACAAGTGAGTGACGTGAAGATGTGACTTCCCCTTTCTGCGTCACTCGTTATGCGAAATGTCGCTCGTTAAGGGAGCATTTATTTCACAATCTGTTTAGCTCGTTATGCGAATTACTCGTTATGAGAGGTGCTCGTTATGAGAGGTTCCACTGTAGTAGCGAGCGATGGACAATACTTAAATTGATCTGTCCATTCATTTTGTTTAGAAATAAATGCATTTTTGAATACAAAAAAACGGACCCAACTAATTTGTACACCCAATATAATACATGAATTTGTGATACAGAACCTGGCAGGTTTACTGCCATGATAAAATCTCTTCCAACCCACTAAAAAGATGACAAAGTGAAAACCCAACTGGGCCTTTTTTTTATTTTAATACTGCTGATGACAGGTGTCTTGTCAATTAAGTCACAGGTCATCTTCCTGGTTGGTGAGAAGAGATTGCCACATGGTAATAAACCAGCCAGATTGTATTGTATATAGTCGACCCGTGGTTAGTAAAAATTCCAGAAAGCTAATACATACAATGTTTTCTTCTGATAGCTTATTCACAAATGTTATTTTTCTACTCCCTAAACGCGAGCATGCAAGTGGGTTTTTCAAGAGATATTAGTAACATTTAGAAAAAAACATACATACCATCGCGTCATTTCCCTGTCAGGGCAGGCAGAGAGGAGAGCATAACACTTTCCTATATTGACGCACACATTCGCCTCTTCTACATCAATACAACTTCTTTATACAGCCTCTTATGTTTCTTTCTTTCAAAATATCATTCAATTGATCAAACCATATTTTCCTTGGTTTTCCTCTGCCATGCCTTCCACTCAGATTTGCATTATATATTTATTTTGCAGTAAAATTTATTAAGACGAAAAAATGAACAGATGATGACGTATCAAAAATACAATGTAACTTCAATGATTTACTCGTTAAACAGGAATGATACATGGGGTAGGTGCAAGGTACCTGTCTCCGGTGTAGAGGGGGTACTTGAGGCAGGAGACACAGTGCTGGTGAAACCACTGACGGCAGCGCGTGCACTGTATCATCTGAGCGAACCAGTCCCCGGCCTTGCCACAGTAGCAGTACATCTTCTCCGTGTTGGAGCGGTGCTGCGGGTCCCAGTGCAAGGAGTTTATCTAGGGGGAAATCAAATAGTTAGGATCACAAATGTTATACAACATACATACATAAAAACTGTTTTTTAAAAGTTTCAAAACATAGGTCAAAATATGTTACAACCCAGTATAACACATCGATCAATAAGTCCCGGGACTAACTACTAAAACAACATTTGTTTGCCAAAATTCTTCTTTATTCATCAACATAGTCTCCTTCAAGAGCAATACATTCATTCCAACGCTTTTCTAACTTTTCTATGCCAGCCGTGTAGAATGATTTATCTTTGGTTTCAAAATAGGCGTTAGTTTCGGCAATCACTTCTTCATTGGAGCCAAATCTCTTTCCCTGGAGCATCTTTTTGAGGTCTGCGAACAGCCAATAGTCGCTGGGGCCAAATCTGGAGAATACGGTGAGTGTGGAAGCAATTCGAAGTTCAACTCATGCAATTTGGCCATCGTTACCATCGACTTGTGACACGGTGCATTGTCCTGATGAAAGAAAACTTTTTTCTTCTTCATATGGGGCCGTTTTTTTGCAATTTCTGCCTTCAAACGTTGCAACAACGCCATGTAATATTCGCTATTGATGGTTTTTCCCTTTTCAAGGTGATCAATGAATATTATACCATGCGCATCCCAAAATAAGGAGGCCATAACCTTCTCGGCCGACTGTTGAGTTTTTGGTCGCTTCGGACGACTTTCATCGGCTGCTCTCCACTCAGCTGATTGCCGATTTGATTCTGGAGTATAGTGGTGGATCCAAGTTTCATCCATTGTTAGATACCAACGCAAAAACTCCTGTTTATTTCGCGTAAACAGTGCCAAACAGCGCTCTGAATCATCAATGCGTTGTTGTTTCTGTTGTGAGCAAACGCGGCACCCGTTTCGAAAAAAGCTTTTTCATGACCAAATGTTCATGCAAAATAGTGTTAACACTATCAAATTATATCTTCAGGATGTCAGCTATCTCACGCAACTTTACTTCGCCATTTTCCATCACGATTTTGAGGGTTTTTTTTTTATGTTTTCTGGTGAAACAGCCTCATTTGGACGACCAGAGCATTCAGCATCATTTGTGTCTGTACGACCGCGTTTGAAATCAGCATAACACCGACAAATAGTTGTTTTCGACGGAACAGAGCCCGTATAACACTTTTCAAGCCATCGCTGAGTTGGAACGGTATTTTTTCCCATTAAAAAGCAACGTTTTATCAACACACGAAATTCGGTTTTTTCCATTGTTTTGAAAATAGCAAAAGTAGTCACTTAAACCACTGTAACTCAATGACACAATGTCGGAATGTCATGAAAGTTTAACATGTAACTTCTAAAGATTGGTACTAACTGAGAATGGTATGGATTTGTTATTAGAGGCGCCATATGCTGGTTAGTTCCGGGACTTATTGATCAATGTGTACTTGTTAATGTCTTTTCACAGCCCATTCTATCCATGTGGTCTATCACCATCTCAAAATTCCTTTCAATATTCTAATTATCACATCCGTCTTTAAGGAACAGTTATCGTTTATCTCAGGGCTGCCTGAGCTTTTTGTACAAGTGTTGGAGTTTTGAAGGCCATAATTGCAATCTACTAATGTATAGAAAAAAATACAAAATTACATTCAAATATAATAATTGAATATTTATTATGAACAAAAAAATTATGCAGTACAGGCGGCCCTCGACTTTCGCACAATTCGCTATTTCGAACATTTTTTTAATTAAAATTTTTAAAGATTTTTGTCAATAATGCAAAAATTGTTCGCTTCCATACAGTCGCTCCCACTATAATATATGGAACGCAATAAACAATATTGGAGACTCATGGGCTGAAATAAAAGAGTCGACAATGAAAGGTTCCTAGAAACAATTATGCCCACAAATGATGAGTGATTTTATAAATTATGAAGAAACTCCGGAAACTATCACAGATGAAATAGTTAGCCTAATGAATGAACTAAACTTGGGATGTCAACAACGAACATGTTAATGAGATGATTGAATCTCACTCAGTACATCTGTCAAATGAATACTTAATTGAGTAACAAGAGTTAAATGAAATACACAATGGAAGTGAGGAAGAAGCTGATAAAATCGTCAAGACTTTGACAATCGAAATTATGAATGAAGCCTTCATGCACCTTGACAAATTTTTTACTATCATGGAAAGAATGTGATCCCAATGGAGAACGTATATCTCAAGTACGTAGAGTGATTGAGAAAGACACAGCATGTTATAGAACTCTTTATCAAGAAAAGAAAAAAAAGGGTGGTATTCAACTAACTCTTGACAAGTTTATAAAGAAAATACCTGAAAGCACTTAAACACGTCTCGTTAACTTAATTATGTATATTGATAAATAAAGATTTTTAATATATTATTGATAAATAAATATTTGAAAATAGAATTTTTGTTTTTTTACATCCCTCTACTTTCGAACATTCAACATTCGCAGACATTTTCAGGAACCAATTATGTGCGAAAGTCGAGAGCCGCCTGCATTCATTTACACATTGATTATATTATGATGAAAAAATACTCAGGAACACAATATACTTGTAATGGAAGAAAAAGTAAAGATTTACATAAAAGCATACTGCGACAATTGGTAGATCTCGATCGACTGGTTGGGTGCCCCTGTTCAATAATCCGTATTCTATAATACCAGATATTATTTATGTTTAAAAAAAATGGTAAAATATTTCCAACTATAAAAACTCCACTTTAATTGTATACAATGAAATCTTGTGGGTTCATCACATAAATTATTTCGACCAACCAAAACAGGGCACCTTTGAATAGAAGATAAGCTTTCTACGTCTATACTATGGAAATCAGCATATTGTATTATTTTTTTATGTATATCAATCTCTTACGGCCAACCAGAAAGGTGTTGAACATATCATAAATGAAACCAGACTGGAATTCTTTTTAAATAATCTGGGTTCCAACGGGCACCAAATCCGCACACTTCGGCTGCTCAATAGACATATTACTAATTAGGTCCCGGAGGTCGTCGAGCATATTAAATAAAATATTTTATCTATGATTGGCCAGTCTGCCAAACATCTAATCTATGATTTTTTTATGAACAGAATGGTGTGTCACACTCACATTGTACTGCAGTTTGTCAGGCGGCCTCACAATCTGCTTCATTTTGAGGATCTCTCTCTTGAGCGCCCTGTTTTCTGAAGCCGCCACCTTGTACCTCTGGTCCACGCACCTGCGGCACTGCCACGATACACCTGTAATGCATTACATAACTTTACCATTATTTGTTACTAATGTGAGTTTCTTTGTGAGGTGCTTAGCCGCGCGGTAACACACTGGACTTCCGGGTTGAAGGTCATCGGTTCGAACCCTGCACTGTCCTACTCCCCTCAAATTACATAGGCAGTTTTTCGCCTAGTGTTCGAAGGTATAAGGATACCTATGATTTCAGTCATATACATTATTTAAAGAAGTATTTAAAGAAAGTAAAGTTTCTAAAGCCAGTATGGTTAGTAGAATGTAGATCAAGCTCAATGGGAACATCATTTGTTTCTAATGCCAGTATGGTTAGTAGTGTAGTTCGCATCAAATGGAAACAAAAAGAAAGCTCCACATGGGAACATAGAAAGAGATGCTCTGTTCCTAATAGTCATTAATATCTCACCAGGTATATGAGAATTTGGTGGTGTGGGCGTGTGGCACTTCCTGTGATAGCCACGGCCGCATTGGTCGCATGCTAGCACCTCTGCGCTGCCTCCTCGCAGCTTGCACACAACGCACAGTGCCGCCTCGTCCGCATCCCCCGCCGGCGTGCTCAGGGGTCGCAGCTCCGATCCACTGGCCCAACGCTCCGTCTCATCCCCGAACCTGACCAACCATCTCTCGCCACCGGGGGACGATCTCATCACAGTTCCTGAAAAATTTAATTATTATTATTATAGACAGAAAGCATGAATGTTGTTAATATCTATATCAAGTTTATAGTCATAAGGAAAAAGTAAGAAAAAAGCAAAAGAAATTACTATAAAATGCCTCCATGCAGGTCGGTTCACAGAGACCCTATCATACTTGGTGTATGGTGCCTAAATTATTGAGTCCCTTGCAGCTGATAAAATATAAATATTCAAAAATATTATCATTATTATACAGGGAGCATCTATGCTTTTAATATCTATATCAAGTTTAATTACAGTTCATAAAGAGAAATAATCAAAGCAAATAAAACAGCATTTCTAGGTTTGTGTTTAAGAAGCTGTTTAGACAGTTTTTAAACCGGGTCAATATAACAACACCCGCAACACTAATGGGCAGAGATTGTTTGCTCCAAGGTTCCACAACTCGTTTATCAAAACAATGTTTCATCAGATTATTGTGGAATTTAGTATTAGCAAGTTTGAACTGTCTTCTCAAATGTGTGTTTTAATTAAGAAAAATAGTTGGTGAAGTTCCGAGCAATCATGGTTTGCCCTGAGATTGAGTTAATAACTCTATTCTTAATTTGTTAAAATAGGTCCACGTAAGAGCTACACCATTTATTTATATGAAAAAAAAATAATTAAAGAACTTACAATTTGCTGCCACTCTCGCTGGACGATGGTTATTGTTGCCGCTTTTACATACATACATACCATCACGCCATTTCCCCGTCAGGATAGGCAGAGAGGACAGAGGGCAATATTTTCTTATCTCAACACACATCTTTCGCCTCTTCCACACCCATACACTTTATCATATAGCTCCTATGATTTATCTGACTTACCTTTCCTTCTATCAAAATATCATTCACTCGATTCAACCATACTTTTAATTCTTGGTCTTCCTAGAGGAAGTGGTAGACCACACCTTCCACTCACATTTGTTTTGTTAGCGTTTCTTCATTCATTCGTTCTACACGTCCAAACCATTTTCTCCAGAGTTCTAATCTTCATCTTACTCTCAAAACATGAGCTTTAAGTTCACATTTATTCTAATCACTTATTTCCGTTTTCTGTGATACATTGTCACCCCATGTATCCTTCAGTATTTATTCGGCTCCTTTTAGTCTTTTTCCAGTTGTAGCAAAACAAGAAACTATATAATACGATGTTGCCAGTAGCAAAAACTACAGATTTAGAAGCCAAAACATTGCTTAATAGATGTCACTATTATGCATTTAAAATTTTAAACAGGGTAAATTGCATCAAAGTGAATTTGCATAAATGGAGACAATGATTAAAATGAGGGTTCACTGAATATGAAATTTGCGATATCTCATGCAATGTTAAGGATAAAGACTCACCAAGATAATATCTTCCATCCTTCTGCTTGACAAAGACATCGTCACCCGATGTGAAGGACAGCTTCCCTTCGAGCTGCGACGTGGTGGAGTCCGGCGCCAACATTTGCTGTTCCTCAGCGGGCGTCTTGGGCCTCGCCTCAGTACTAATGCTATTTGGCGTAGCCTTCTCCAATGCTCCACTACCATCCGTGGAAGTGTGGACTTTCTCTTCGGAGCCAGATATCTTGCGCTGAGACTCTTGACGCATATTCACTATGAGTAACTTCTTGCTGAAATCTGAAAAAAAAAAAAAAAAAATGAAACAGCAGCAAAAGCTGATGCAACAGGACTTGGGTAGCATTTGGTAACCTGTCTTATAATTAAGATGACCTCCATGGCCTACTTGGTAAAACTTCTTGAAAGTCTCTACGTTATCATTCAACCTATACTCCAGAGGAAATCTTTTCCATATTAAAATAATAACAAAAAGATCATTTATATAGCCCCGTTAGAGAGCAAATTGTCAACTCGGGAATCAAACCCATTCTTATTGACGGTTTAACTCTTCGCACTCCTGAATTACTATTTTTTACCTATCACTAACTCCTTAATTAATTTACAAAATAAACAAAAAAGGGGTCTCAATAAAGTGTTGTATTGGAACAGTGTAGTGTATTTTTTTTAAATTTATGTTAAGTAGTAAGGTAGTAAATAAATAAAAATGTATAGACTCAAATAAAATATTTACTAGTATTATTTGTTTTGTAATTTATTTTTATCAAACACTGTTTATTCCACTTTTTTTGTAACGGTATAACCCTACCGGTTTCAAGGCTTTCACCCAGGGCTGTGGAGTCGCTTAAAAAAAAACACGACTCCGACTCCGATTCCTATATTTACCAACAATACGACTCCGACTCCACAGCTCCGACTCCACGACTCCGACTCTACAACTCCGACTCAAAAAAGCTCAATTTTAGCAGGTTGTTTCCTACCTTTGCATATAGCCATTTTTTTCATGTTATAGGGATAAAAATAAAACAAGATCAAACTTTAATAATTATTTATTAGAATTTATTCTTAAAAACATTGCTTCTATTAAATATGTATTCGTAGAGGCTCTCAAATCAGAATTGAGAATTTTAAGAGCGGAAAATAACCGCTCTACGGATACTTGGGTTGGGGGTAATGCTGTAACGATCAATGCTGAATCTTTTACGATTTCTAGATACCGCTGTATTGCCATGTCAACATTTAACTTATAAGTTCGGTCAATTTTTTCCATTATTTTCAATGCATCATAAAATTCAATTTAAAATTTTGAAATAGAGTCTCCTTCATCTATATTGGGACTGTGATTCAAACGAGGACGTTTTAGTTTATCTTGTTAATTGAGATATTTTTCAAAATCGTCTTCAGATTCAGCGGTGTCGGATGAAGATGATGATACTTCGTGTACGCTGCCTGCTGTCGTCTCTTTTTCTAGTCGAAGGCCTTTCATACGAACGGTTAATTCAAACAGAGCGTTTTTAGCTCTATTTATTTGTTCTTCCGTCAATATGGATCGAACCAAGGGGTTAACATAGATCCCAGCCAACAGAATTTTCTTTCAACGTGAGAAAGAAGGAGACAAACACATTTTCGTAGACTTTATGCATTAAATGGATCTCGGTGAATCACCATATCGGCGCGACTTGCGCCTGCAAGTTTAATATTCGTGCACAATACACATTCATTATAATAATTTAAAAAAAAATGTATTTTAAATTTTAACGAAAAATTAGTCGGAGTCGCTCGTTTTTTACGACTCCTACTCCGACTCCGACTCCGGCCCAAACACCGCGACTCCGACTCCACAGCCCTGATTTCACCTCATCTTCAGGGGAGCACAAACAAGACTAAATTCTGTTCGAACTGGTACCGATATACATGCTTCAACGGTTGGGGGGTGAGGGAGGCATGGGACGATTTCGGCCAAGAGCGGAGAGATTTTTGGGATAAATTTTCCAAGAATGGTACTTATTAAAATTTTAAATAAATAAATAAATAATAGGTTTATTGATAGCAACATAGTATGTACAGATTATATTTAAATAACACTTCTAAAACACATAAATTGCAGATAATACATTAAATACAGAAGCTATCAAAAGGTCTGGGCTCATCTAATAGCATCCCCTTGGCCAAGATACACCCTACCAATATAGGGTGAACCCAGCCACGAGGACACCAGATGTTTTTCAGCCCACACCCTTAAACACGTAGAACAAGAATATATAAAAAAAATAAACACAGAAAATAAATAGATGACAAAAAAAAATACATTCAAGAGAGAAGACACTAAAAGGTCCGGGCTCATCCCACAAACATTCCCCCGGGCGAGATACACCCCACCAATGTAGGGCGAGCCCGACCGCAAGGGCATCAGGGGGCTTCCATCCCACACCCCCGCATATCTAGATTAAATAATAAATAGAAAAAAAAGAAAAAAACAAAAACGTATGGCAGAAAACAAAATAAAAAGTAAACCCACATATACCACCTCAGGTTAACACGTTCCGTGCCGCAGTACATTTTGAGAAAATAAGTACCTGCGCCACTAAACAAATTATAGTTTATATTATGTATACATATATAGGCTTCATAAATAATGATTTATTTTTAAAAATAAACTGATTTTAGGTGATATTGTGAGCGTAGGTCACCGGTGACCTACGCGGCTTCGTATGGTAATACATGTATATACAACATAAACTTTTGTAGTCGAAAAAAATTGTAGCATGCCTAATTTATTACTTTTTATATTTTTTATTTATTTATGTAACATGCTATAGTGTTATGCCATAACATAATAATCTCTTATGATTACTGAGACAATAGCTCCAAAAAAAAGGGTCACAATGTTGCATAGACAATGCACCCTCATAAATTTCCAGAGTGTGACAAATGGATGGTCCCATTCATTATGTTATCCCTGGAATCTCTTCTATACCCCCTAGCCTAATTGTAGAGGCTAGTTTATCCTTGAAAAAAATAAACCGTTATATTATTTTTCGCTTAGAAAATAGGATTTGCTGCAGAGATAAGAAATAATGGATGCAAACAAATAATTGTAATTTTGTAAAACCTAATTAGTAATTACTATGGTAGATATTGTTTTGCTTTTCTTGTGATAATTTTGGGTTTGGTTTGTACTCCGTTTTATTATCTTTTCTGTATTTTCTTTATTTTTGTAACTAATTTTACCTTATAAATGGTCCTTCAATTCTAAATATCGATATTTTATTTATTTAAAAAAATGTGTTTCGATGAATGTTATATACCCATACCCTTCAAAATTTTTTTTTTCGCCAAATGTGTTTTAACTTTTTTCGTACAGTGCATATACATGGCAGCAATCATTTATATAACTTGCTCATGTACACCTGGAGGTTTATTAAAAATAATTGCATTTTCAAACAAAATTTTGGAAGTTTTTATGTGCATTATATTCAGGGGCGCCGTATAGGTCACATTCAATGTTAAAATTCGTAGTAAATGTGACCGCTGGCGCACTGGGACTGTTTATAAAAAAAAAAAAAAACACGTAAGTCATCAGTGACCTATGTGGCGCCCTGGTCAAAAACATGGTAGGTCACCGGTGACCTACGCGGCGCGGAACGTGTTAACTGTCAGCAAGAGCGAGAAAAAAAAAAAAAAAGAAAAGCCTCAGGAGTCCAAATTTTACATAATGAAAAATGGGAAGTAAGATAGTTGAGACAACATTTAAATAGTTAGGCAGTAATACATTGAAATAGATAAGCAGTTTTAAAAGAATTAATGAGGAAATAACGCACAAACACGTATGCACAATCCTCGATTCACCACCAGCGAAAAGAGAGAAAAGAAAGAAAATAAGAAAAGAAAAGCAAACAAGAGACCCATAAACCACCCAGAAGATAACGCTTTAGAGCATCTCTGAAGGTATAACTATTCACCCGCTCCTTCAAGGCCTGGGGCAACTCATTCCAGCATTTGCTGGCTGAGTATAAGAAGGATCCCCTGAACAGTGTTAGATTAACGTTTGGGATAAGTAAAAAAGTCTCTCTGCCTCTAGTTTCGTAGCCGTGAAAGTTTCTAGCCCAATTCAGTTTTTCGAAGAGATAAAGTGGCATTTTTGTACTGGTAATTTTATGCATGAGTACGCTTAAGTGAAGAAACCGTCTTTGTTTCATGTCAATAATTTTAAAAGCTCTCAAAAAAGAGGTGATGTGTCCTCTGGGGGGAATGTTGAAACAATACCTACAGCAAGCATTTTGCAATCTTTGCAATTTCCCTTCGGTTCTCCTTAGAAGGCACGGTCCATAGATGCAATCACCATACTCAACTATTGGGATAATGAGCGCGTCGATTATTCTACGTCTAGCCTCAATGGATAGGTTTTGACGGATGCGATAAATATTTCCTGGATGAAGGCTGGGCTTCCTATCACAAGTATCACAAAATAATGTAATTTATTTTCACCCTCCTTTGACCTTCCAAATGGAGCACACCATCCAGTCCTGCAATCCTTTTCGATTGGTCATAATTGTTCCAGTAAGAAAACAACCAGTCTTTAGAAGTTCTGCAGCTAAAGTGGGATTGTATAAAACCTGTCAGTAAATATATGATATCCTTCGGCTTCAGGAATCGAATCTTCTAAAATTTTGGTAGAGTTGCAACACAATTCTGCTAGTAAAAGTAAGATCTTGTCTTATCAAGACATCTGTTGTAATGTTACCATAATATGGTATAAATGAATACATGTAACCTCTTTCAGAATCCGCTAACACATAAACTCGTAAGTCCCCATTTTGTTGGTTTTTTGGGGTTATATATGAAAAAGTTTAGTAATGAAAATTTAAAATAGCAATGTAAAATAGTAATGAAATTTTTTGTACAAAATGCAAATTTTTTCAAAAAAACAAGAATTGTTTTATGCTCAGTCATTCTATGGTTGTGGCAATAGGGTGTCTTTATTTTAGCTTATAGCTTTATGTGCTATTTCTAAATTCATTATTTGTCAAGTATGTAAAATGTTAATTTTACTTTCTTTATAATTGTGATTTTTCTCTATAATATGATATGCAAATTTTGAAAAATTGTTATTAGTTCGACACCGTTCATATTTTTGTATTTAATGCAATTTTTCTCTGTCATAAGTACAATATATGCAGAGATGCTCTTAAGTGTTATCTTCTAAGTGGTTAATAGGTCTCTTATTTGCTTTTTTTTTTCTTTTTTTTTCTCTCTTTTCGCTGGTGGTGAATCGGGGATTGTACGTGCGTGTTTGCGAGTTATCTTCTCATTTATTTTTATATTACTGCTCAACTATTTCAATGTACTGTGTCATGGTTTTTTTTATGTGTGAACATCATTTCCCATTTGTCATTTTACTTTTATAAAATTTGGACTCCTTTGAGGCTTTTCTTTTTTTCGTTCTTGCTGACAGTTAACCTGAGGTGGTATATGTGGGTTTACATTTTATTTTGTTTTCTGCCATACATTTTGTTTTTTTTTTTAATCTATATATACGGGGGTGTGGGCTGAAAGCCCCCCGATGTCCATGCGGTCGGGCTCGCCCTACATTAGTGGGGTGTATCTCGGCCGAGAGAATGTTTGTGGGATGAGCCCGGACCTTTCAATGTCTTCTCTCTTTAATATTTTTCTGCCATCTATTTATTTTCTGTTTTTTTTCTTTCCCTTCTTCTTAATCTACATGTGCAAGGGGGTGGGCTGAAAAACATCTGGTGTCCCCGTGGCTGGGTTTGCCCTATATTGGTGGGGTGTATCTTGGCCGGGGGAATATTTTTAGATGAGCCCAGACCTTTTGATACATAGCTTCTGTCTTTAATGTGTTCTCTGCAATTTATGTGTTCTTGAAGTATATTTAAATGTGTTATGTACATACTATGTTGCTATCAATAAACCTATATTTATTTATATTTATAAGTTTCTTTGATTATTAAATCAAATTTAGTAATTCTCTCTTTTAATGTATGAAGTATTTGGATATACCTTGTATCACTGTTACAATAAAATAAATAAAAACAGACGGTAAGCTGGAATAGTTACCATTGTGCATCACGTCCTCGATGACGAGCTTCCTGCACTGCACCGTGGGGCTCATGAGGGGCAGCGAGGCCCGACGCTGAAGCGAGAGCGGGCATGAGGAGGCGGAGGGCCGCTTGGCCGGCACCACCGCCAAGCTGGACGGGACGCTACCGTGCGACATGCCGCCGCCACAAGATGCAACACTGCGACGCACAACTCATTCGAGCTAGAATGAACATTAGACTTATTATTACTCAAAAGGATCAAGAAAATTATTAGAACTAGAATATAAAATCCATTCATTATATATTTTACATATCGGAGAGGCTATTAAATGTTTGTGTTCGATTCATTTTTGATAAACAAACAATATGATCATTTATCTGGATATCATAAAAAAAATTGAACGGCTCAAAATAGGACATGGGAGAAATCTTCATGTTTTGTCAACCTATATTAGAGAGTTGAACAATGCAAGCTGTCCTCAATATCTATTTGCATAGATAATTCAATTTTCTTTCTGAACATGGACTGTCCCTCCGATTTGGTGACAGCAGAATCCTTTTAATAGCAATATATCCCTGTTGCGGTTCATAAGATTTGAATTCAGATTCATCTTCCTGGCTCAATCAGATGTGCTTCATCCTATACATATCATTACGTCGTGTCTCTTGCAGGGTAGGCAGAGAGAACAGATCTCCAAACTTTTCTATCCAAGCACACCACTTTTGCCTCCTCAACATTCATACATTCTGTCATGTATAATCTTCTATTATTCATACTTCTCACTTAACCTTCTTTCAAAATCTGGTCAATTTGATCCAGTCTTCGTTTTGCATGCTCTACCTCTTCCACGCATATCTTATACTTCTGACATGTACTCTCTTAGTCATTCTTTTGTCATTCATTCTCCCCACATATCCAAGCCATCTTAAAGTTCCTTTCTTCATTTTACTTAAAATATCCATTTTATCCATGCATTCATTTCCGATATCTTTATTCCACCTTCTGTCATACATTGACACCCCACAAATGTTCCTTAGTGCACGCATCTCCACAGTATTAGTCTTACTCTTATCCTTCTTCTGCCAAGTCCAAGTTTCACTTCATTATAATGTATTGTCCTTTTCAACTACACAATATAATGTATTGTTATTTTAGCTACTGTTGATATTGTGCGGTTGTTTTATATTAGTTTTACATTGAGTGCTCCGTTTACCCTCTTCTTTATCGCTACCCTTATTTCGATGTCCCTTTTAACTCGCCCATCACACGAAAACATACTGCCCAGATAACAGAACTCATCAACCTGCTCCAGTTTCTTCGAGTTAACCATACATTGCACACACTTTTCACCACATCTCTTCTGATAACCATAAACTTTGATTTTGCTACATTTATTTTCAAACCTTTTACTAGGCATCTCTCATATCATACTTCCTTATCCTTTCCTTTAGTTCTACCATAATTGTTAAAAGATTCGTCATTTTTTTTTACATACATGTATACCCTCTCATCATTTTCCTGTCGGAATATGAGTTTGTTTTGACTCTTTAATTTAAACATTTTTTTTTTATAAAATCCAATATGGATTAAAATAACTTAATGTATCCAATATGAGTTAAATTGTTGGAAGAAATTGCTATACAGCCATAAGTTCGCCAGTTCCTTATCAATAATTTTATTTTTAATGCACTCTCAGACGACAGCTCCATCAGACTCTTTTCCTATACCGACTTAGGTCAGGTGGAGATTATATACCATGTATAACAGGTCTGTACATATGAAACCGAAATTTGCTCATAGATAGCTCTAGTTGTCAATGTAGTGACTGTCAAACCGCGTCATTGGCGTCTTTTTCTTGTGTTTACATTTATCAAAGACTTTTAACTCACAATACAAGTTTAATTCAACTTCATATGTTTTCATAGCGTTGAACATGTCTGTTTTTGTGCCTGAAAACTACGATTTGCGGACAGCATTGATTTTCTGTTACCATTTGAAGAAAACTGCTGCAAAATCGCATCGAATGCTTGTCAAAGCTTACGGTGAGCGTGCTCTTGGTAAATCACAGTGCTTTGAGTGGTTTAAAAAATTCAAAAGTGGCGATTTTGACGTGAGAAACGAAGAACGTGGAAGACCACAGAGAAAGTTTGAAGACACCGAATTGCAAGCATTGTTGGATGAGGATGACGCTCAAACGCAACAACTCAAGGATCAATTAAATGTGACACGAGAAGCCGTCTCCATACGTTTGAAAGCCATGGGAAAGATTCAGATGGTGGGAAAATGGGTTCCACATGAACTGAATGAAAGACAGCAGGAAAACCGTAAAACCACTTGTGAAATGCTGCTCGCCAGGTATAAAAGAAAAATCATTTCTCCATCCAATTGTGACTGGCCATGAAAAATGGATATATTTCGAGAATCCTAAGCATAAAAGATCATGGGTAACTCCAAGCAAACCAGCGACATCGACTGCAAGGCCAAATCGCTATGGACGGAAGACAATGCTCTGTGTTTGGTGGGATTAGAAGGGTGTTATCTATTATGAGCCGCTAAAACCTGGTGAAACTGTTAATACTGAACGCTACCGACAACAAATGATGGATTTGAACCGAGCATTGCGTTAAAAACGACCAAAATATCAAGAGGCAACACAAAGTGATTTTGCTTCATGATA
The DNA here is from genome assembly GCA_949825065.1 of Odontocerum albicorne. Lineage (NCBI taxonomy): Eukaryota > Metazoa > Arthropoda > Insecta > Trichoptera > Odontoceridae > Odontocerum > Odontocerum albicorne. Next base: position 6,060,311 of record OX463861.1, read on the forward strand.
ATGCACCATCGCACACAGTAAAACCGGTCAAGGAAAGGATTGAGGCGTTTAGTTGGCAAATACTTTCGCATGCGGCTTACTCACCAGACTTGGCTCCATTCGATTACTACTTATTTGCATCGATGGGACACGCACTTGCTGAGCAGCGCTTCACTTCTTACGAAAATGGCTCGATGATTGGTTTGCCTCAAAAGAGCAACAGTTTTTTTGGCGTGGCATCCACAAATTGCCAGATAGATGGGAAAAATGTGTAGCTAGTGATGGGCAATACTTTGAATAAAATATTTTTTACGATTTTCATACAATAAATGTGTATTTTCTATTAAAAAAATACGGTTTCATATTTACAGACCTGATATACCGCCAGATAAACCATTTATAATCATGTACACAAAAGAATAAATAAACAATGCCCTTTTTTCCAGTTACAGACTTCCCATAAGCTGTCAATTCTATAAAGCTAACATATACCAAATTATTCAATTTGAAATAATAATTCTTATTTATCAAAAGAATCTTTCTAAAAATACACATACAAAAATTTTATATTTTAAAGCGAAAATATTACTTACAACTTCTGAAAATGTGTAGTTAATTTTACATTCAATTATACAAAAATGTCGAAATATTACGTGGAAAACAATGTCCTTTATATGTACACTGGAATAAGTTATCATTCCTAGCTTATAATTCGTACAGTTCTGTGAAAAGACAAATTAATATTTTGATAATTTTATCGAAGAACTATACATTTTGGTGCAATTAAATAAAAATAAAAATTGTCGACGCACGCTCATGTCAAATTAACTCGATGCACATCAGAATTTACATATTTATTTCCTAGAATATAAGGGATAAAATAACAATTTGAAGTTTAAACGACTAAAATAATACGTTTAAGATATTATTTCAGATTAAAAAAATGCCGGTAACGAATTATTTAATAACGAAAATAATAATTAACAGCTGAGAGACAGAATAAAAATACAATGTGGCAGCTGGCTAAAAAAATTCCCTCCGATTTTGAAAAAGTATTTGGTAACTTTCTAGGGAAGAATTTTGATCGCATTCATTATTAAATAAATGGACAATGTTTCATAAGAATATATCAAAGAATACTTGAACCTTTATTTATTTTTTTTATTAATAAAAAGCTTCATAGATTTGTTTGACATGGGTGTGGAGATAGACGGGCCGGTCGCGAACTACCGATAAAAAAAGTACTAGTCATTTTCAAGAACTAGAAAACTTAGAAGTTGTTTTGAAAATGTGGTTCATTCTACGAACAAAATGTTTTAACTTGGTGTATATCGCAGTTACTTCTGCTTTCATACTTTTCTATAACTATAATTTCGCAACATTCATTCTCATGTATTTGCATCTCTCATACAATTTACTTAATAAAATGAGAAGCGTATTCTGCGATGATAACCTAAACTTGAAACTTCGACAACGGTTAGTCAAATGTTACGTTTTGGTCAGTGTTATTGCATGGAATAGAATAATGGACCCTCAAAGTTGGTAGTATGAACCGACTGGAAGTATTCGAAATGTGGATGCACCGGAAAACGCTACGGATACCCTGGACGGATATGGTCAGCAGCACAAGGGTTCTTCAAAGAGCCAAAGTTGATAGAGAGTTGCTGACTAATATTAAAATTCGAAAGGTGTCCTACTTGGGACATGTACTTAAAGGAGCAAAGTACAAATTACTACACCTGATCATCCAAGGCAAAATACTATAGAAGGCCGAAGAGGTGTTGGCAGGAGGCAAATCTCCTGGCTCCGCAATATATGTGATTGGACTGGCATAAGGGGCGTTGGAGATCTTTTTCGGGCTGCCGGGGACAAAGGTGCCTACTCTCAACATTGGGGGGACCTGACATGACACTGGGAAGAAGAAGAAGAATCTTAAAAATAAATACCCTCTTTAAATATGACTTTTACCATGTTTCTATTAAATTTTTAATACCCCTTTTATAAAAACCTACCAAGGTTACGAATGAAAAAAGGTAAACACTCCCTTCTCCACATCACTTACGTTATCAAATTTTTTTCCATCCAAGTAGTATTGCATGGAATTAAAAAAATAGTCAGAAAGGGCAAAATCGGACGAGTATGGCAGATGAGATATCCCTTTCCATCCCAATTCCTTAATTTGTCCATCGTAAGTTTAGCAGAGTGCTGTCGTGTGATCTCATTTCTCCGAACACTTCTGGCAAACAAATGGTGGTGTACCATTTAGAATTGACCGTACGACGTTCCACTAAAGGCACTGTTGCGACATGACCATTTATACCGAACAAACAAGTCACCATTTGCTTCGAAGTGCTTTGTGCGCGAACAACTTTTGTTGGATTTGGCTCATCTTGAAAGACCCATACTGTCGACTGCTGTTAAATTTCTGGCGCATATACATAGATCCATGATTCGTCGCCTGTCACGATCTTATAGACGTCTTTCGAGCACCGCGATCGAATTTTTCAACATTTCTTTGGACCAATCGACACGAGCCTTTTTTTGAGCGATTGTCAAATTATGCGGTATCCAACGCGAACAAATATTTTTGACGCCCAAATGTTCATGCAATATTGAATGTATGCAAGTGGAACTAATGACCAAACATGCCTCAATCTCACGATAAGTCACATGACGATCTTGCAATATCATTTCACGCCCAGCATCGACGTTTTCTGGCACAACAGCCGATTTTGAACGACCTTCACAAAATTCGTCCTGAAGCGAACTACGACCACGATTGAATTCGAAAAACCAGCGAAACACAGTGATCCGAGATGGTGCTTCATCACCAAAAGTAGAAGCGAATTAATCGGCACACTGTTGTTGAGTTAGTCCACGTCGAAAATCATAGAAAATGTTCACGATTTAATTCCATTTTTGAATCACGATTTAATTCCGAGATGAATTTTTCAAGTAACTGTAAACAACACAAATAGCACTCGTATGACAAAACTTTCTGAGCACGTATACCATTAAAAACGTCAAACTTTACTATGCTGATGTCAGATTTGACGTATCTACACTGGTGTTGCCATATCTCAAAACTTAAGTAGCAGCCCTCGTATTCCATATAGATACATATTAATGTGCATGACGTGTTCCACGAGGGAAAAAATCGATGAAATATTTGATACAAGTGTATTCTTAAATATGTACAATAGAACAGAAAATACAAAGAAATAATCACAAGATTAAGAATTAGAATATTCCATATTACAATGTCTACTGGGGAGCAGAAACTGGGCGGAAATATCTATTCAAAGTTTGTTGCTTTGAATATTTCCTCTTTTCGAAAACCCAATTGAGCTGTTTTGTGACAGAGCATTAAAAACAAAATAATTGGATTTCGATAGAATATGAATATCCTCTGCTGAGTGCTAAAACTTGGCGAATTCTTGTTTCGTAAGGCCCCGGCCACACAGGTAGGAGCATCGCTTGGTGCTTAGAACTACGCTACTAGGTGACTATAATAGTCACGTAGCGTGGCGCGAAGCGTGCAGTGTGGCCATTGCGATAGTATGCGGTGCGTTGGTTCGCTAGGATATGTCATCTAGCACGCAGCGAGGCTCTAAGCACCAACAAGCGAGGCTCCTAACTGTGTGGCCGAGGCCTAAGTGATGCGGGCTGGGTTTTCGGCAGTAACTATAATAAAAACCATATATCGCTCAAAACTCAACATCTAGGAGCAAATGAGAGTAGTTGCGTTTATTGGTTTAATTTCAAGATTTGAGAAACTGTGTAGTCAATAATAAGCTCACCCCTCCACTATTTGGTATATGGTATGTTTTTAACACGTTCACTGCGTCGAACACGGCTCTCGTGTCCATACAAAATAGCCTTGAATGTTGAGTGCACTCATAAACGTCTCCCGATAAGGATTCGTCGCCGGTTTCATGTGTTTTGAAGACACGAAGGAATACACTTGTATATGATGTTTCAATAGAAAGTAGAATTTGATTTTTAACAAAGTTATGGGTTTTAAAAAATTAGCGAATTTTCAGCATCTCTGTATGACATTTTATACGCAGTGAACGTGTTAAGGTTACCGTGAAAAATCTGCAGAACTAAGTGCGTCGTGAAACTAAAAAGTTTGAAAATTACGATAATAAAACGTTCGAAAGAACATTTCTATGTATGGAGGATATATACTATAGTAGGTATTTTGGTATATTTTAGAAAGTGGCTAGAAATAGTTGGCAAATTATAAAATGACAACTGATAATAATGAATGGGCTAATTGAAGCAAATTTCACTTTCCCCGAATAATGATAAAGAGCTACTCCTCTGGGGAATGAAATACGGAAGTAAAGAGGCGCACTGGCAATTTCAGTAGGCCTGTGAAATCGGTCGGTTTTTATGCCAAATATTTTGCGCACCAACATCGATTTTGTTTTACACTAGACCAGCGATTCTAAACCTTTCCACAAATGCTTACCACCAAATCCGAAATTCAAACATTTCAAAACCACCAACAAACTATGACTCGTATACAAATAGGAAGTCAAGACTATCCAATCAAGTTATTGTCGAACGACTATACAATCAAGTTAAAAATAACGAAAATGATAAACATTGGCAAATACGATTTACTAACGATGTGATTATTGATAAACAAAATTATTTGATGTGATACTCGGGCTTGTTTGACAGAAATTAGTTTCTTTGCATCTGGTTCTATTTTACTTGATTTTAAACGTAAAAATACGCTTTCAACATTCCACGCTAGTTATTCAAGAGTTGAGGCAACTGCCCATACTAAACATTATAAATAAGCATTACTATTAAATAGTAACATTTTTATACTGCATATTGTATAAATTATCCGCATATTCAAGCGATACACGTACAACTGGTCGCTATTTAATAATTTGCTTTTTGAATGTTTGTTACATAATCATTAGTAATCTTGCTCAGATCTTTTCAACAAGACATATCACGAACGATCTGGGATGCGATTGAGTTTCGTGATAGGTATAGGATATATTTTAACTTGGAAAAGGCCTCTCGCGAGATACACGTATTGACGAAAGGGTTAATAAATATTTATAAGCTATAAAACGTGCTCATAGGCCAGCGAATGCAAGTTAAATTTCTGCAGAACTTAAAAGCAACGCACTAAGCAGTATTTACATGATTCTAGTCTAATTTCCTCGCAATGTTAGTGTGAATTTCGTCATCAAGTGTGACGCGTTTATCCGGAAGAATAGTCAGTTCTTACGCTCTCTTCGTGGAACTATTCCTGAATTTTAATATCGATATTACAGGCTGGTGATCATATAAGGGGTGTTTTGGTTCTTTAAACATGTTTTGTTCCTGTCACTTGAATATTTCGGCCCATTTGCACATCGGCTCACCGGGAAATTCCCCACCGGACCAGTCCGCCTCTGCGGAAGCATGTAGGAACGATGGATAGAATGCTGATGAGAGCATTCTTTCATGCAGTAGAATGATATAGATTGAACAAGAATATTAATTATTCAACACTTTCACGCAAACATATCTGGCGGGTTTCTTAATGATTATCTAAATAGTCTAGTTGGTAAGAGACGTGTGAGGGTGGTGGTGTCTATTCAAATGCGGGGTAGTATTGCCAAAATATGCGACGACGAACCGTGAGTTCCTTGTCTATTCCAGCAGTTCTACACCCGAAGGTTCAATAACTGCTACCGAAAAAAATGTTGTATCCCGGCCACGCTTTCCAATGAGTCCGAATCACCAATTTGGACACAAATGAAAAATTGTTTTTAAGATGTTTTTTTCCCAATCGGCTAGCTTTTGTTTCATAATTATTACCGATATCCATGACCGTCTCTTTAACTAAGTAAATGAAAGTAATGTTTGAGAAAAAAAATTAAAGGATAATACAAATACAATTACTAGAAAATAGGATTAAGGGCGAGGTTTCATTATTTTCTGGAATATTGATATAACGTGGATAAGGAAAATCAACAAAGGATAAATAGGGAATTTTAAATAAAATAGTACGATATTGGATTTGAATAGAAAAAGGTATCTTACTAACAAAAATAGGACAAGGGTCATTTTTTTATTTTGTTCATGAAATAACATTGGTTCGTAGTCACTTCATTGAGCAGCGATGAACTATACAAAACAGAACTAATGAAAAAAAAAAACTGAAATTCCCATCTCTAGTTTGGAGTCAGATAAACTGGCGTTTGCCGCCGTAAACAGTATTGTCTTTAGAAAGCTTATAAACGAAATTAAATAATAAGAAATATACTAACGAACTTACACAAAATGTCAACGTCTCCATTGAATAGCAAACACCGACACCGCCTGATAACAGAGCGGCCATTAAAGAAACATTTTTCAACAGCTCAACAAAGTCAGTTTTCCCGCGGCTCGATTTACACAAATATATAAGTAAAAAAACACAACACTTACAACATAAATATGTCACATAAGATAATACACTAAATTATGGCCACATTATAATTTATTGTGAAGGGGCAATAATGTTAAATTTTATGATTTATTGGCGATTTTATGGTATCATTTGACGGCGATTCAAACGCTATCGCCTACCATTTTGAAAACCATAGCATAGATTTCCAGACATACTGAAGTATGCATGTTGCGGTAAACAGTGGAACTAATTTTGAGAAATTTACAAAGACCTTGTAGGTACTTTTTAGTAGCTTGTACTACCCAGATGCAAAACTATTTGAATGCTATTTATTTCATATGCGCGTTGTCTGTTAGATGACCTTAAAAAATTCAATTTCAAAATATCTGATAGCTTTGGATTTTTTTCTTATGAGAAATCCAAATTTCGAAAATATGTATTGATTGAAAAATTACGTTTAAAGTAAGTATTTGGATGACTAAGCTTTTCAAAATGTTAAATTGTATGCAGAAGAAGTGCGTGCACGAGATTTATCAACAAAGTCAAAATAAAACTTGCTCAAAGATGGAATATGGAAATGTCTAAATAATTTCCTATAAGAGCATTGGTTTTGTTAAGATGACATTGAAGATGTGGAAATCATTTTGAATGATTTTTTAATAGCAACATACAGCAAAAAATGTCAGTGGCATTACAAAAGATGGATCTAAAAAATAGGATACGTAGTGGAATAACAATTTTAAGGACCGCGTGAAAGAAAAAATAAAGCATGCAGAGTATTTATCGAAGCAAGAATAGAAAATAATGATAAACCAATAAAAAGAAAACGAAAGAAGATTAAAATTGGTTGAGAAAAATCAGAAGGAACTTAGAGAAGAAGGCTAAATGTTAGGTATGAATGTGAAGAAAAATATGAAAATGTTTTGGAATAAAGAAGTACGCAGAAGAAAAAAGATTGACTAGTGAAATCAAAGATCGAAATAGAAGATTTGTCAGAAGAAGAAATTGTTCTGACAAATCTTCGATTTTGTAAAAGAAGGAATGTTTTGAAGAACTGTACGAATGTGATAGCAGTAGAAATAACGATAAGTTTAGTTAAATTGAGAATGACGAGCATTTGGAAAATGTGAATAAGACTAATCTAGAAGAAGTACAAATGGTTGTAAAAGCCACGAAAAAAGAGAAATAGTCAGGTTGTGATTGCAGAACTAACAATGTATGGAGGTGGGCTAATGATCGAGTGGCTGACAAATTTTTAACAAATGTTGGGAAGCTTAGTACGCACCGAAATGAAATACTAGAGGAGCACAGTTATAGTTTCATTATATAAAGGTATGAGAAAGAATGAGAAGAAAGACTGAAAATGAACTGTGGGATGCTCAGCCTGCATTTGTAAGTGTAAGAGGTTGTATACGTTAGATTTTCTCTTTGCGTATGGACAAAAAAAGGATATGATAAAAATTAATCTGTATAAAATATTAAATGAATATGGTACTGAATGTACGTTAATACGTGTTATTGTGTAATTATACTCAAATGTTAAGAGTATAGCATGTATTAGAGCAGCCCTGGGCAAATTACGGACCGCGGGCCATACTTGGCCCGCCTCGTATTTTGACATAGCCCACCAAGAACTATTTTTAATTTACATTGACTGTTTTTATTGTTTATGCAATTATACGTGTTTTTTTTTATTATAATCCGTATCTACCAAAACATCGTACTTTTTATTCCGCCAAGTAATATATTTTTTACTTAGCATACATTGACTATTTTTGTTTTGTTTATATTATAATTATACATATTTTTTAATTAAAATCGGTGTCTAGTGAAAAATCGTCTTTTTTAGTTCGAATTAAATTATAAGAATGAACGTGAGTACGGCCTGTGATGCACAACCATTTAAAACACGACGAATTTGTATTTCGTAATTTGTATACATAAATGCTAAATCACCAATATACTTTCACTCAAAGTAAAGTATTTAGACGTTTTATTTTTATTTGGGTATATCATTTTATTTTTATCATAATACATTTTTCTATAAACAATCGTCTTTTATCTGGCAATCCGTTATTTTTTTTGAATTTTCAATGCGGTCCTTCAGCCAAAATATTTGCGAAGGCGTGTATTAGAGTGAATGGTTGAATATTTTAAAAGGGGTAAAGCAATGATGTATTATGTAATTTTGATTGTTTAATATTTATGGTATATAGATTCATGTGTGAAGAATCTAGAGGTTAATGAGTGACATGCGAATGGGAATCTATATGACTGATCGCATGGTAATGTTAGCGGAGAAAGGAATGAATTAGAGTCTGATAAGTAAATTATATGAGAGATATTAAGAGAAACACCTAAGAATTAATGTTGCGAAATTCTAAGTCATAGGTATAGAACAGTGTGAAAGGGAAAACGATATATGGATGAACAATGAAAGATTGGAATACGTGGGGTGTAAATGTATGCGAAGATACGGAATGAAGCGATCAGTGATAAATACGATCTTAGTATTGATATGTTGAGAAGATCGCTCTTAAGTGGTTTGGGTTATGGAATGAATGAATGAAAAAATAATAACAAAACAAACGTATAGAGCAAATGTGAGTGAAGGGCGTGATGGAAGAAGACCGAGGAAAGTATGGTTGGATTATGTGAATGACATTTAGAAAGAAGGAAAAATAAGATAAATCATAGATGTAGAAGAGGCTAAGAATATGTGTAGAGATAGGAAAGTCTGGCACTCCGTCTACCCCAACAGGGAAACGGCGTGATAATTTGTAATGTATATAAATAGTATGTAAAATTACTACATATTTTTAAATTTTAATCAATACCACCTATGCAAAATCGATAGAAATTTTAATCAATGTTATATAAGTAAAATGAGTGAAGGATTTTAACATATTTAGTAATTTATTTAGAGTAAATTTTTTTTTAAATGAAGTATTGAGTTTATTAATATTATTCAATATTTGCCAAAAAAAACTAGGTATTTTTTAACTATCATTCAATTTAATCTTTGCAAAACTAGTAAAGGATTTATTGAAATGATAGTGATCTTTGAATAGTCGAGTTTTATCAATGACCTTGATTTTTTTTTTTCATCCAAGTAGTATTGCATTCCATGCAATACTACTTGGATGGAAAAAAAAATGATAACGTAAGTGATGTGGAGAAGGTAGTGTTGACCTTTTTTCATTCATAACCTCGGTAGTTTTTATAAAAGGGGTATTAAAAATTTAATAGAAACATGGTAAAAGTCATATTTAAAGAGGGTATTTATTTTTAAGATTCTTCTTCTTCCCAGTGTCATGTCAGGTCCCCCCAATGTTGAATATCACCTGAGAGTAGACATCTTTGTCCCCTTGAAAAAGATCTCCAATGCCCCTTATGCCAGTCCAATCACGTATATTGCGGAGCCAGGAGACTTGCCTCTTGCCAACACCTCTTCGGCCTTCTATTTTGCCTTGGATGATCAGGTGCAGTAATTTGTACTTTGCTCCTTTAAGTACATGACCCAAGTAGGACACCTTTCGGATTTTAATATTAGTCAGCAACTCTCTATCAAGTTTGGCTCTTTGAACAACCCTTGTGTTGCTGACCATATCCGTCCAGGGTATCCATAGCATTCTCCGGTGCATCCACATTTCGAATGATTCCAGTCGGTTCATACTACTAACTTTGAGGGTCTATGATTCTACTCCATGCAATAACACTGACCAAACGTAGCATTTGACTAACCATTTTCTAAGTTTCAAGTTTAGATTATCATCGCAGAATACGTTTCTCATTTTATTAAAAGCCGCACGAGATGATTCAATTCTGCACTTGACTTCGGTTTCTGGGTCGAGGTCTTCCACTAGGATACTTCCGAGGTATTTAAATTTTTTCACTCTCTCCATATAAGCACCGTTCAATGTAAGACGTGCTCCAGCGTGATAAAAAAAAATACCATCGTAGTGCTTCATTAAAAAAACGACACTATTTTCCTAATAACCCTCATAATAAGATGAAATAGTAATAGATTATAAGAAAAAATAATAAAAAACTCATAATAAAACTTTATTATCAATTTCCTTAAATATATCACAAAGTTTAAAAAAACTATTTAAAATATTCCCCAAACTTCTTCGAAAGCAGAACACAATTTTGTACACGCTAATGCTCCAGATAACGGATAATTACTTATTGACTTCAAATCATCCGAATAATCAATTTGGACTTTTCCATGAGCCATAGCTCCCACGATTATCACTATTGGTTCTTCTTCCTTGGGTACCAGATCTCGAGGATTGACAACTTCCTTTGCACTGTAAGACATTGTGATTTTGTTCACTCCGACTGGAAGATGTTTTGTCAATGGATTGGCAATCACTTTGAGTAATTTCAATGAACCATCTGTTGCACGAATGGAGAACTTGTGAAGAAGTTGCACTAGAAAAAAATATAAAAACAAAGTGAGTAATGTTTTTGGTTTATGGTTTTGCATAACAATTTTCCTGTAATCATTGACTCACCGTGGTCAACCAAACCAAATTTAATAATAGTCTGCTTAATATGTTTCCTATTTAAAATCCACCCCTGGATATCCAGACCCTAGCCTGCCCGAAAGATTCATTTTCATTTTTTCCCCGCCCCATTTACCATTGAATCACATCTCTTCCCCCTTCTCTCCCCTTACCTAACTCCTCTTACATTATTTACACTTGTACAGGAAATGTATTTTTAGCAATTTAGTTTATCTTCACCTGACGATGAAGACGGTGGTCTTCGAAACCGGTAGTAAGCCCAAAAATAAACCTGTGGTGAACACAAAAATATAAAATAAGTTTTTTATTTACTTATTTTTCCTTTTACATAAAACATGGCACCACAAAGTGAAACTATAGTCTTTTCGAAGATTTATGAAAGAATTTATAAGAGTTTTTATCTCTTTTGTTGGAAGACATTGAAGCACAAATTTTAACTCGGTAAGATTATAGAAGCCCGAAGAAACCGTATAACCTATTTGCCTATTGAAGGAGAGTTTACTATCAAGATAAACATCAAGGAATAATACTATCTTTCAGAAAAATACTAATGTTCATAACTCATGACTCCCCATCAAGAAAGTGTTGTGAAGAAATCATACAATTTTTAGCGCGTCTTATTTGACAACTTGCATCAGCTTAATTCACTATGAGAATGTTTGTTATCTCGATGTAAGTGAGGCGTTATTGGATGGACTGAAGAGGCTCTAATACATTTTTTATTCACTTTCAATTTAAAAAATTATCATATATCTGAATGTTTAAGACTCCAATTGCTTCAAATAACACATTGAATAAATCTCCACATTCTATATTATAATACCTCTTTGGAGTGTTGACAATCAAAACTGTCCTCAGTATCTATGTGAAAAATTCAATTTTCTTTCATATAATGGATTGTCCCTTCGATCTGGTGATGGCAGAATCCTTTTTATATCCATGTATCACACATCATCTTATGCTTTTCACTAAACTCGAATTTGGAATAATCTTCCTAAGCTAAATCAGATGTGCCATCGATATTTGAAAATAAACTAAACAAGTACCAACTCCCGTACAATTTCCAGCCTAACCTCTGTTTAACTTCAAATTTGTCTTGAATTTCAATTTTTGTTTCGAAACAAAAGCTGATTGATTGGTAGACATTGCTTTAAAGCGATAAAGTGTTATAATATCAATTCAACAAATCGGAAACATTTAATACATTATTTAAAATTGTGGCTCCACAAAACCACTTTAACCCTTTGACAACCGCCATGTTAAAACTGAAACTGACCACTCAAACAAGCATGTTTTTGTCTATTTCTCTAGTCAAATGACATCATGCTTTAAACATTTAATAAGAAATCACACAGGGGTCTGATTTGAGAAAAATAAAGACTTACTTACTTAACAATAATCCTGAATTCATATTCATATAGGCAATATGCTTATTTGGCTCCCATTACATACAATGGCGTGCCGACTTCAATAAAAGTAAAGGTAGGAAAACCATTTAGACAGTCGATCGGAGCGTGGTTGTTATTGCGACAGAATTTTGAGTACTTGGGCTTTCAGGATGAATGACGAGTGGAAAGGATTTATGTGAGCTCGTGAGTGTGGGTCTCTTATTATTGTTTTAATTTTGGTTGTTATTGTATTTGTGTTTCTGTGTGTTTTTCTTTTTTTTGTTTTGATTTTTATTCTTATGATTGTGTGCAGTATATTGTGGGATGAATATTTTTGGTCTTTCTGGAGCGATAATGTGTGAGGAGTTGAGTTTCGCAGGATGTTTCCAGTTGTAGTTGAGTGTCACTGTTTGTCAGGTTGATGAGAGCGTGCAACGGGGTTTTTTGTGTTATCAAAAATCGGAAAGAAGTATCGATTTATTTTTTCATGCTAAATATCTTCAGTGAGATACAGGCAAAAGCCTAGTTTACTGGGGATACGACAAATGAAAGGCAACAAACCCAGATCCATTAAAATTATATGTCCAAATCAAATTACCTGTTGTTTTTTCTCAAATTGTGTATATTTCTTGTCATGTGTAATAATAAAAAATAAAATAAAAAAATATGTTTATATGAGATTCAAAAAATATTTTGATTAACTTGTCGGGAGGCAGTCAAAAATGAAATAATAATTAAAATACAATGATAATTTTGTAATTTTTTTCTTCACATATGAAAAAAATACACAATAAAAACATAAAATAAAAAAAACACAAATATTTTGAAAAATCATTTTTACAATGGAAATCAATGAAGCAATCTTCATTATGTAGAGAGACCTGGCATATCTTGCATTCCCACCGACACTCCTTGTTCAGGCCTTTGGCCTTACATACTATACATTTTCTGGTAACATACTTTTTCCCACCAGCATTGCCACGGATTTTATAAGGAAAGTGGGAGTTTCTTCCTTGTAGCCTGAGAGGTGTCGGAGGTCCCTATTTATCGGCCATTTTGAATATTGAGTTAATAAATCGATCTTTGTACTATGAATTTCTTTATTTTTTTGTTTGAATCCTTGCTAAACTAAAAATTTACCATTAAGCTGTAGTGTTTTTGCAGTAGATGTCAATTAGTGTTTTTGCGGTAGATGTCAAAGTAAGTCAGAAAAAAAATATACATTATGACATTGTCATAGCTCGAGAATTTCTCGGGCACGGTAGGGAATGCATGATTGTTTTGCCCGAGAATTCTCGGGCTTGGTTGTTAACGGGTTAAAGATGTTGTGGGTTTATCATACGATGCTATTTTCATGAAATGAAGACTGGGAAAGGTTTTATTATCTTGGGTTTTAGTAATACAAGGGAGACATGCATACAAACCTATAAGTCCAGAAAATCTTTTGAATGTCCTCGGTATCCTGGTTTGTGGATTTATTTCAATAAGAACATTCTTTTCAGTGTGGATGTAAACTTGAAGCAACCCCGCACGGTTCAGTGGGGAATCCATCAACATCAACAAGCATTGATGGGTTATGTCAGGGCGACACGAGCCTGGATCTCTACCATTCTTCTTTAATATGTTTGCGTGGTCATCACAGTTGAGGAGTTCAAAGTTTTTACCAGCCTGTAAATTAATAAATAAATTTAAATACAAAAAATGTGAAATTTCAACTTATATGTTAAACTTTGACATTCAGATCACAATATACGATAAAAATATTTTCAATAATAGAGTAGAACATTACACCAAATACCTCGCTTCAAACCCGTGAGTTTGCGCTTTCTGAGAAACTGCTCTAATTGTTGAGTTATTGCAGGTTATTATTACACTGTCAATATTTAAGTAAGACATTAATTTCCACATTTACTCTTTGTGCAGCCCAAAATTATCCGTGATCAACTTCGGGCATAAGCCAGCCTCAGGAGCATAAGCCAGCCTCATGGCAGGTTAAATTTTTGTACCGACCGAAGTTTGATTAATTGCCCCTTGGAGAGCAGGAGACACCCACGTGCATTGATAGAATGTGATTTAGACATCTTATGATACTCCCCAATAAAACCATCTTCGTATCTCCACTAAGTCCCAAGTGCCAAGACCTAGCCTAAATTTTACAATGTAATCAAAATAAACTATGACGGCCCGGATATGAAGACCTAGCTTAAATTTTACAATTTAATCAAAATAAACTATGACGGTCCGGATACCGGACATATCCGCCCGCGGCATTTGCAGACCCCTGGCTTACGTCACTGATTTTTCAGTTCCTAAAAAAAAATATTTTACGGAAGAGATATAGTCTAAAACTGGATATCCTTTTTTTGACTTACAATTCAATTTATTTTCGGAATCAGTTTTATTAATGCTCGAAAATTACTTAGCAAACAAAATGGGAAAAACGTGCAGTAGGTTTCTGCTTACCGTGATGCTATTTACGATGATATTTGTATTACCGTGATTCACTTTTTGGAACGTATTAACTAAATTTGATCTAGTGCGCAAAACTGTGATTTTAAGAATTGACAATTTTTTACTAAGACTAGTTTCTTTCTTCTCATTTTAAGAGAAATTTACATCTGACATCAAATAAATGGATTTTATAGACCCATTTTTTGTTAGTAACTTAAATTACCTAGTATTTGCCAAAAACTATTTTTATTAGTAATATGAACATATGGTTTCATTATATTTGTTGTAGTTGTGAGGTTTTTAGATACATACATCTCAATCATCACACCATTACCATGCTGGGGTTGTTGGCTATTTACGAGGTGAGGTCAATAAATTCGCGAAATGTAGGTGTTAAGGGAGGAGGCGGTAGTGCACATGCACATGTTCCGATAATATAACTCATTATTAATGTATTCACCAAGTTTTAGTCTAATTCTGACAGTATTGTTTTAGATATCGTCGGAAGAGTATGTCAAACGTTAATATTGGGTATACAAATTAGTTGGGTCCGTATTTTTGTGTCCAAAAATGCATTTATTTCTAAACAAAATGAATGAACAGATCAATTAAAGTATTGTCCATCGCTGGCTACTACTTTTTCCCATCTCTCAGGTAATTTTCGAATTCCATCTCGAAAAAATGACTCGTCTTTTGAGGCGATCCAAGTTTGGAGCCAATTTTCGGTTTCTACGAAAGAAGTGAACCGGTGACCTGCCAAATCGTGTTGCATCCTTTGGGACAACCAGTAATCAGAAGGAGCAATTTCCAAAGAATATAGCGGGTGCGGTAAAACATCCCATTTGAGCGTTTCCAAATATTTTTTTACGACTTTTGCGACATGAGGCAGAGCGTTGTCATGAAGAAGAATAACTTTATCATGTCATAAAATTCGACATTTTCAACACTGTACAAAACAAGATTTTTGCATGAAACTCAAAGCGATATAAACTGAATATTATTGGCAGATGTCTAACCTCTCTGAAACCGCCAAAATCGGTTGTCACTATGAACCATTCATAACAGCCAGAGCCATCTTTTGGAAACGGACCGATCTAATTTGTACTCCTAATAACATCCCAAGTATGGAAAAAATTAAGTATCGCGTCAGCAATAAGTTTCTCACAAAACAAGGAAAAACACCTCAAATCATTTTGGAAGAGATGTTAGTGGTTTATGGAGACTGTTGCCCTAGAAAAACGATGATTTACAAGTGTCATAATATTTTTAAACAAGGGAGATAATCGATTAAAGGCGACCTCCGACCAGGAGGGCTTGTTGAGGCCACTTCTTCAAACATAGTCAAAAGCGTAGAAAAGCTTGTTACTGGAAGAGGTCCGCATAAACAGCTTACAGAGATGATTTAAGTATTAACTACTCTTACAATAATTTTGAATATCCTCCATTAGTATCTAGGGATGTTAAAAGTCAGTGTAACGTGGGTACCCAGAATGGTCACACCACTTCAAGAACAACAACGCGTCGAATGTTCCAGACAGTTTTTGGACCTTTGCAGACAAAAAAAAAACCAGGTTTTGAGCCGAATTGTTACTGAAGATGAAGGCTGGGAGCAGAGAAGGCTGGGCTGAAGTCTGGGAGCAGAGAAGACAGAACGTCAGACTTTCTTATTTCAACGTACATATTCCAAGTATTCTTCTAAATGTACACATTTCTACAGCATTTATTGGGCTTTTTTCAGTTATTTTCCACTCTCATACATTCAAGAGGTACTGTAACGGACGGGGCACAAAGACTGTAGATAGGCACGTTGGTTGCCGCGTAGCACTCAGAGAATCGACGACGCGAATTCCGTAGCGAAGATCCAGTAGAAGAAGGTAGCAGGGAGAGATTCCTCTCAGGCAGTCGAAGTAGGGTAGCAGGTCTCTAGTAAAACGCAGTATAGTCGGTAGTACTGAGAATATATTTTTCGCAATCAGGAGGCCCTCTATATTAATGGTCAGTCGGCCGTCACAAGCGCCCATTGCCCGCGAAATACAACAACTTTCGGGGTTTGGGCCTTGCTTGGGCCCCGACCTACTCCGATCGCACCGCCCCGCAAGTCACTTATTTCTATTGCGGTCGCGAACGTGATCGGATATAAACTATGTCAAACAAACATACATTTTACATCGTTTCCAAAATATAGCAAACGTATAGAAACAGATCAAATGAATTATTACAAAATATAAGAATGATTATAACATACAACATATAAGTTCAATATACAGATCAACACACAATGTCCTTTTCATTATACCGCATGCACACACACACAAGGGTGACAGCACACGTCCGATACAGGTACTAAACTATTGTTGTGGACTAATCATCGTAGAAGATTTTGATACTGTCTGGTTCAGGTATATATGTTTAAGTGCCCCCTTGACTCTGTGTCTTATCGCTACACACCGTTCAATATCCCTCGTCACTCGACCATCATCTGAGAAATGACTATCTAAATAGAATAATTCTTCAACTTGTTCTAATCTTTCATTACTCACCCATATATCTCATTTATTTTTCTTTTCACATTTTTCTATCCCCATGACTGGATTTAGCAGCACTCATTCCCTTTGCATCTCAAAATTAACTTATCAGACTACATCCTCATTCTCCGCTTTTTAATGCTTATCAATTATAAATCGATGGATAAAATATCAGTTGTATACTAATATACAACAAATGTATGTCTATTAAAAACAAAATATTATTCCCTTATTATTGGCTGATTGTGAAATTCTCGTTAATCACGGTAAGCGAACACATTCTAACATATATAGGTTATGAAATACACAAATGGTTACTAATCATTGATTCGCCACGAAATTGGCATAAAACAACATCTTATGAAAACTAAAAAAAGTTAAAATAATGAAGAAATATTTCAATACCTTGACACTTTCGAGTTGAGCACCTTCTAAAACTACTATAAGACGCTTTTCTTGATTTTTGACATGCTTAGCGACCAAATGTCTGGGAGTAGGCTCAAATTCGTTATTGTCTTCGCTGATTTCTCCCAATTTGCGTTTCTTTCCCATAATTATATATTTTGAACTTGTTAATAATTCAAATGAAACGTGAGAACACGTGTTATTCAGAAATTGACAATCACAACGGGACTGACATAATATTTTATAAACAAAAACAAATCATAGACAAAAATGATATTTCTTAACTGCTGAATACCCACAGCGCAGTTATGAAAGAGCTTTAACTGCTCCTGAGCGCACTCAAGAATATATTTCCTTCTCTTTCTCTCCACCGTTTTCTAGAGAGAGATATATTTTTGAGCTAGATATAAATATTATATATACCATATATAAAAAGAACCAACCCGCATTTGACCTCTTGATATATAATATTTTACGAAAACGTGTAAGCGTATATCTAATCTAAAAATTAATATGTAATTTAAATTAACTATTAAATATCAATTTACTGGCATGACATTTTAGACATATAAATTTGCATAAATACATACTCGTACATATGTAAAGAAATTTAATATTACTATGAATGACGAGTGGAAAGGATTTATGTGAGCTCGTGAGTGTGGGTCTCTTATTGTTGTTTTAATTTTGGTTGTTTTTGTATTTGTGTTTCTGTGTGTTTTTCTTTTTTTTCTTCTTTTTTTTTGTTTTGAATTTGTTTTTGTTTTTATTCTTATGATTGTGTGCAGTATATTGTGGGATGAATATTTTTGGTCTTTCTGGAGCGATAATGTGTGAGGAGTTGAGTTTCGCAAAATGTTTCCAGTTGTAGTTAAGTGTCACTGTTTGTCAGGTTGATGAGAGCGTGCAACGGGGTTTTTTGTGTTATCAAAAATCGGAAAGAAGTATCGATTTATTTTTTCATGCTAAATATCCTCAGTGAGATACAGGCAAAAGCCTAGTTTACTGGGGATACGACAAATGAAAGGCAACAAACCCAGATCCATTAAAATTATATGTCCAAATCAAATTACCTGTTGTTTTTTCTCAAATTGTGTATATTTCTTGTCATGTGTAATAATAAAATAATAATAATAAAATAAATAAACCAGAAAAATATGAGGCTTTGTCCATTTTTTATATCCACATCCAACTAATACACCGCGCACGAGAACTCGATTTATTGCATTACTATCTATGATATACTAACAAATGCACAGCCGAGTAATAAATATTCATTAAGCATTTGTTATTTATTAAAGACTTTCTTTTAAATTCAATTTACCTTGACACTTAAGTAACTTTGCAGCCCAAAAAATACTGTTTTGGTATATCTGAAATATGGAATTAATAATAATAAAAAGAACAATTTATATTGCGCCTTTTAGAGAGCAGATTCTCTTATCCGGTACGCAATATACTCGAATATTATCCGTAAAAATAAATTTCATGAATAAACATGATTTTCATTCTGTACGAGTTCACGTACGGCTACGATATTATGTTTCTTAAAATATTATTTAAAAACAAATTTGATTAAATTTGTTTTGAAATACCGAATTAATGAAATAAATTTGAAATAAACAACATTTAATGTTGGCGATGAGCATATGATCCAGGGCAAGATAGCCAATGGGCCGAGCGCATAGCACAATAGTCTTTCCATTCTCTTCGTCCATATTATTGTCAGATATCTTCCTTATTTACTAGGGCTTGCGTTAAGTACTCAGCCGAGTAATCAACGGTGTAAATAAAACAAATGGGTCATACCGTATTGGTGAGTGCACCCCGTAATTATACATTCATCAGTATAATTTTTATAATTAAATTATGTAAGTGTTGAAATAATTTTGAGATGGAAATATTTTTTTTCTATAGATTGTGTCTAATCGTTTATCACCGAATAGGGGGATTATTGATTTGTTATCTATAATTATAATTTGAATTTTATTTTTCTACTTTAAAATATTTTCTTTGGCTCAAGTGCCGCCAATGAAATAATTTCAAACTTTGTTTCTTTCCATTCAACTCCCTTAATAGAATATATCCATTGTGTCTTTCGAATATGTTTCTAAAATATGTTCCTTCGGAGAAGAGTAGAATTTTAAGGTCGATTTTGTCTTCGAATAAATTGATAGTATCAATATGACAGGGGTTAATTAGACCGAATGTAATACTTTTTTATTTTGAATTATTAATATTCTTTGGCATATTTTATAGGTTTGAAAGTAATGCCCAATCAAATATTTTTATGAATGAAATACACATTTAGCAAAAAAGTACACAACACTTTTCTTAAGAGTTATCTCATTCAATTAAATCTGAAAAGTCAAGCTTATTTCTTCGAACGCAAAATATAAGCTACAATAATTTAAGGCATTTTTATTAAACAATAGTAAAGTACTCTTTTAAACTCATATCTTATAAATAAAATACATACACAATGTCCAAGCAATTATTTTCATAATCATAACATCTAATAAAGCATTTTGAGATTCATCAGACTGAATAAGCATTAAAAAAATCTTCGAGACCGTTATTTAATTTTTTCGACTTCACTTTTTTAATATGTATGAATGCCACTTTATCTCACATTTTGATTCATTCGGTACCTACTCACATAAGAAATGTTTGTTTTGTAATCACAACAGAAAAATATGAATGACATTGAACGATTTTTTTTCGAGAATGTGATGGTCAATATCTGAATTTCAGGCGAGCTTCGGTAAGAATTTTATTAATTTGGAGATTAAGGTTTATCTGTTTTGTTTATTTTACAAAACATTTGGATATTTAAGTAATAAAGATTACTCATCATTTCATGGTTTGCCATTACAGTCGTGAACAAATCGAAGTCATTAGAAAAACGGCCGTAAGAGATGATAATTATAGTTCTAGTTTTTACAGTTCAAAGTAAAAGTTGAGATTTCTTCGAACAATAAAAAAAAACAACCTATAACGTGCTACTTCGTGACAGCCTAAAAGCATTCTGTTATGCAGCTACGAAGTACTAGTACAGAAAATATTGCAGATGTTAAAAAAAGTAAAAGCCTTGAAATTGAATGAAATTTCGAAGTAAGCATCGGTGAATTGAACTTAAGAAGTTTTAGCGAGCATGCTTACCAGGCCATGCTATCTTACTTAATTTTTTATATATAGTACCTTCCATACTGCAACTGAATATTTTTATTTAAATTATAGAAAAACAATTTTAAATCTTGAATATTTTTCAAAGAAATATGGTGAAATAGCAAAATTTAGTTGAATGGATTTTTCGTTTAGTTTAAATTTTTTAAAATTTGTATTAAAAAATTATCACGCTTTGTTGATTTTGTATTTGGAAGAAAACCCATAGACAGCGATATACCCTAAGTTTTCTAGTTCTAATAATTAACAGTTAGCGACCGACCGATTTCTAGTTGACGCTCAGTTAGTACTTGAAATGGACGCATGTGGCGCTATAGTCGGTCGCCATTTGCCCTTTCGTTAGCGGCGGTTTTCTCATTCCTATTAATCCATCAAAATAAATGTTTTCATGTGTCATCCACTTGTAATAATAGTCGCTAAATGATTTTTATTCTCTAAATTAGTTTCATCAATTGTTATTTTTGCATATGTCGGTGAATGGTGATTTTTGAGACAATTTGTTCTGGACGCCAGTCGCATACGTCCGCCATCTCTGAAGCCTGTCTCGGCTAGACACGTAAAGTGACCTGTGTTGTGTCTCCTTGTGTTTTTTCTAGTTTTTATGAAGATAATCCCTCAAAGGAGTGCAGGTAATTAGTGGAGAACTATTTACGTTGCATTATTAATATTTAAAACTTATAAATTTACACGGTTAACCGTTTTAATTGTCAAAATTTAAGATGTTTGCATGCAAACCTCGTATTTTTAGCGCTTGTTGGCCCGCCATATTGGGTTTAAAAGCTACACTAGTTCTTTTTCGCCTTTGTGTATCGTTATATTTGCGTTGTTACGTGCAATTTTGGCGAAAAAACGGCTTAAATGGTGTGTTTAACGTCTTGGCATAGTTTTTCCCGCGTTCTTGACGTCAGTATAGCGGGTACGTAGTATTTTTTGTAACTGACGAAATAACCGTTTTGTGAGTTTGGTTTTGCCGTTCAGGAAATTCAGTCTCGATTTTTCTATCACCTGTTTGTGATGATTTGGTCGTAGCATTATCGCAGACTCATGCAACTGAGAGGTGTACGTGCTGCTTTGCCAAAAATCTTTTCTCCATTTTACCGCTCGCAGTCGAGTTCTGAGGCACACCCACAATATATATCCCTTTTCGCCCATGGTGAAGACGAGACCTTTAGTTGTTTAGTGGGTCTAGTGTAGTGGTATTTGAAACTGGTAAATAGATATATATGTATCAAATTAGAATTGTTGACTCGAAAAAAACCACGTAAGTCTGAGATATCCCCTTTTTAATTACCAACATTTAGTATTCATATCGACCTTCTGACATTTACAAGAAATTGTTGAATTTCATCGTATGAGAATATTTTAAATTCTTTATTGAAGTTAATTTTGGGATAAACAACCCTTCTAATCGACTAATTTCTCAGAAAAAACCATAAAATATTGTTTGAAACTGAGTAAGCTACATTTCTGCCTATACGATGATACTGTTATAGATGATTTCAACTATTTTAGCACGTATCTAAACACATTTTATCAACTTCAAACCTTTGCAAGTTGTCATGTCTTATATTTTTTTCTGTAAATAACTCCAAAGTTTTCCAGTAAAGCATTATCCCATCCACTAGTTGATTTTCCTCACCAACTGTTGCAGTTTAGTTCTTATCAGATGTATATTTTCGAATTATCTTACATTAAATTTAATTTGATGGTGTCAGAAAATGTTCATTGTTTATTATTCTAGGTATACAAACAGCTAGTGTGCATATTGATACTACCACAACTTTCTCTTTCACTTATTTGTTTTATGTACACTCCACTCCATTGTTCATTTGTAAACTGCAGGGTTTTAAAATAAATCAAACTTTGGAACTTGAAGGGATGTTTTTAATCAATTTTCAATGTTGAATAATAAATTATATTCTCATAGTTTTCTAGCAGAAAAATCAGCGTAAGATACTAAATAATTGATCCCACAGTACAAAAGATGCTCATTTTCCTATTTTGCTAAAATACATATAGTACGTCTATAGCAGATTATATGATTATCTTATTTCTGGGTGTTTTGTAGAAGTTGAATTATTTTCGTCACTTTCATATCACTTGAGCATATTACTATCAGGCTATTTGGTTTCCAGCAATGTAGCATACATATTAGTGGTTTTGAATAAAAAAAATATATTTCACGACCCGTTGCAATAATTAATTAGCCTTTTTTTATTTTGATTTTTTAGAATGATACACAAACTTTTTACGATATTACTCAATTTATATAAATGCACCTTTTCTGTAGTTTTAGACATGATTTATTCAAAAATGGCGATATTTGGTTGTACGATCAATATATGTGGCCCTATATTTTATGTATCCCTTTTTGGTTCTAATTGGCATAACTTAAATCCGATTTTTAAATTCAGATTTATATGTATCCTTAAATAAATATGTTAAAAATAATATGAAAATGCAATAATGTAATATCAACTCATAACTTATAAAATATACCATAAAAATATTATATAAATTACTTACTAGAAACTTTTAAGACGAATCACAAATTTGTTCATGTTGACAACACCAGATAGATATCCTATCAGCCCAGAAGTATCAAACTGTGATAGTTTCATCAGGCCTTTTTCCGAGCAGCTAATGGAGTGCAGTGGGAAAACTCAGGTGTGACATTTATGACACACTCGAGACATTCATATTGGTTTTACACATGAATTAAATATTAAGTGCGCATCATTAATAGTCCAGATTTGTCTCATATATACAATAATACTATTGAGTATGACCTGATACTCCATTTAACTTGGCTGGTAATACTAGTGTCTAATTTTACACAATGAATGATGCTAAATTTCAATGTTTGATATTAATCACTTCGTTAATACTCCTTGTACCTCTAATTTTATACTTAAATTATTTCATACTTTTTTCACAGGTTTTGAACAGAATGAATTTTTTTATCACAACTTATTTTTTCTTCGTGTTTTGTAAAATAAAATAAGTTTTATGAAGCGGAAATATTTTATTGAAAAAATTATATAAAGACAAAAATATTTTCTTGTTAGCATACTCACATCTCATTCCACTTGTGGAGTTATTGTTTTTTTTTCTTTTCCAGCATTTTTTAGCGCAACATTTCTCCTTTATCAAGAAATATGAAACAACGAATAAAGGAACAACATATCAATTGTTAAAATCTATTTGATATATTTTGATCTGTTGTTTCTCAAACATATTTTTTTATCTGTGCTTCATAAACACTGCTACTTCTAAAAATAATGTTTTCCTCTTAACAAGACAATTTTAAAACTATAATATTAATCAAAACATTTAACTCTTCATTTTTAGTTACATTTTAATATTTAATATCTATTGGATATTATTCACCTGCACTTCTGAAATGTTATAAATAAACATTTTGGAAATTTGTCAAGCAGGGAAACGTTTTAAATTGATTTTCACTTATTTCAAGTTTAAATATTTGTCAGCATCTTACATGTATGTGAGCAATTTGGATTTAATCAGCAAAACCTACTACTTAATGATTGAAAAATTATAAAAACAAATGGAAGAGAGAAATCTTGTCAATCCTGTAACTATCCCTGGATATTTTTTCTTTTACTTACCTTGTTTTGTATACTAGTAATAGATATCTTACCAATATTTTGTTTCAATATTGTAGGGTTGTGGTTGTATGAAATATAATTAAGGACTAGTTATAAACATAAGTATGGTTCTATTGGTGGAGGTTGTAGTTTTCTTTGATATTGTATTTGATTAATAAAAAGCAGATGCATTTATCTTTAAAAATCTACCAAATATGCATAATAATTATAATTTTGTATGAAAGATTGGGTAACATGTAAAACTCCTTGGTTACACTTTCGCAGGTGTGTATTAATTAATTAATTTCACCGTCTCGACATTTTATTTCCTGTACGCATATTTTGGATTTAAACAAATTTAAGTAAAACTCATTATTTTCTCTAAGTGCCATGAATTTTTTTAGGAACATCTTGAACAAGCCACTGCTTTATATTTATTACTTTCATTATATAACAATAACTACATTATTTAACAATAAATATTTAACGAAATTCACATTATTTTTGTATTTTGTTTTTCTAGATTTTATTCTTTTTGTAAACAGCAAATGTATATTTATATTAATTAAATTTATTTGGAATCTTGTATTTTTTGTCTTCAGAATTCGCATTGTTTTTTTTTCTCAAACAGATTTTCTTCAAGGAATCTTTTTTTTGTAACTCAATGTAAGTTAGGTCAATATTGACAGAATTAACTGAAACATTGTATATTTATAATTATTAAAGTAATTTTACATACGAAACACGAAAAGTATTTTTATTTATCTATTTTGTTCATCAAATTACTTATTTAGTACCCTTTTTCAATCAAAACATCAACGGAGATAGGATAAATCCTGATTAACCTTAAAAACATTCATAAAGATTGTAAAATTGATAAGTTATTTAAATCAGAATTTGGCATATTCGTGAATATAAATAAAAAGAAATCTGATAATTACTCAACATATATTAGAAATATATTCGCAAGAATTGAAAATATGCGATTTCAACTTCACAAATCAAAATTTATGATTAAGAAGAAGTGATCTCCACTTCTGATGGTGTTTTTATTATTTGAGCATTGTGCATAAGGTTTCTGATTACTAGGATACTACCTTGATCAAAAGGTTTAAGGACTTTATTCATAAAATCGAAAATACAAGTTTATTCATCAAAATCGATATGGTCCCTTTCAAAGTACACTCTCCATTGACTGCAACGCACTTACGCCAGCGCTTGATCCAATCCTCGAAACACCGCTGGTACTCAATTTTCAGTTTGTCCATCAGAGCCGTCTTCGATTTTTTCATGACATCCTCTCGGGTGCTGTAACGCGTTCTGCGAAGCGGTTTTTTAAGTCGGTTGAACAGGAAAAAGTTGCAGGGAGCCAGATCAGGTGAATTCAAAGGCTGCTGGATAGTATTTGTGTTGTTTTTGGTCAAAAACTCATAGAAATCATGTCTTTCGCGATTTCAACGCGGTCCTTTTTTTGCATGAAATTGAGGTCTTTCAGCACCAGTTTTGCAGCAACATGTCTGAGGTCCAAATCATTAAACAAAATGTCTTGAGCGGATCCATAAGCGATATTCAAGTCCTCGGCCAGCTCTCTGATGGTTAGTTTGCGGTTTTCAGCCAACATTTTGATTTTATTGATGTTTTCATCGGTTTTCGACTGTCACTGCGTTCGTCATCCTCGACTGACTCACGATCACTTCTGAAGCGTTCGAGCCACCAAAAAACACTTCTCCAACATTTCCAAGGTCTGCGGACCATTAAATCCGTTTTTCACACAAAATTTAATGCAAACTCGTTGATGCACAGTTGATGCCATTTTCAAACTTGTAAAAAATCGTAAACACGCACAAAGGTAGATGTACTCAGTACAGCGCAACTTACAAATGTCAAGCTATGATGCCGAAATTCTGAGGGAAGTGTCAATGATAGATGTGGTAACCTAACAAAAAAAAAAAAGAATCCAATCAGGTGACTGACAGCGCCACACGGTGGCCAGTCCTAAAACTTTTTGACCAAGTTAGTATTTGTCATGGGACCCGTCAGTTCTGGGGGAATTCGGAAACGGAAACATTCTGGTGTCAGATAAACCAGGAAAGAAAATGGGGAACTGTTTTGATTAAGAGATGATAAGTTATTGCCGCAATACAATAATCCGTTTTTTAATTTATCTAAAATAAAATTAACGCTGTCAACTGAAATTTATACTATTTCAAATTCAACTCATTTTATCAGGATTAGATTGAGGTTACTTCGCAAATCACTTGAATCATTAGAACCTTCTATAATTTAAATATGGATTGGCAAAGCACTTGTTCTATTATTTCTTTGCTCTTCAATTACTAGTCAACTAAATTAAGAAATTTTTTTTTGAATGGGTTGAATTATGGAAATAATCAATGAAAGGAAATAAACAATTTTGTGAACAGTAGTTATTAATTTCCAAATGTGGAACATTTATAGAATGGAAGTTGAACTTTCTTGGGAGGTAAAGAAATGTTTTGAGATACTCAAAGCTAGATGATCTGATGAATGTGATGAAATCTTATGAAATCAATGTATTCAGAAATCGTGAAAAAAAATAATTTGTGAATCGTGAAGATAATTTGAGTAGTAGTGCTACGTAATTAGCCTGATTAATAATAAAATACAAAATTACTTTAAAAACTGGGGTAAAAAGCAAGTAATATACATTTTTTTGAAGAAAAAAAAAACTATGAGGGCTACACACTTGGTCTAGCGATTTTCCAATGTTTTCACCCCATCTGAAAAATATGTTTTTGTCGAACTCGGCAGAATTGACAATGACATCATGATAATGAAAATTCCTTCCAACCAAACAAAATGTTTATTTCCGTAACAGGAAGAAGTTGGACGAGGCCAAGTCCTGCGAATATGGTGGGTGAGGATTCGATTCAATGTCAAATTTATGGACTGCCATTGCTTTGGTCCTGGTAGAAGCATACATTTTTTGCGCACCAATCTAGTCTTTTTTTCCTTCAATTCTTCTTTCAAACAGTCCAATAATGTCGCAAATAGCTTTTCTTAGAAATCCCTAAAAAAACAGTGACGTCACCTTCCCAGCTGACAACGTTTTTTACCTTCTTCAGCGTACTTTCACCAGTTGTCTATTGTTTTCATTCGTATGTAGTGGTGGAGTCATGTTTTGTCCACAGTCATGAATCGATGCAAAAGTCCTTCAGATTGCGATTCTGCGATTTCACTGCGTTCTTTTGAGTGCGTTTTTGGTTGACAGATTTTTTAGATTCAATACATTTTTCATGTAGGATATTGTGCACCTGTGTTCTCTTGAGATGTCCACAGTCTCTGCAATCTGGCCCATATGCACTCCCTGGTCTTCCATTATGATACCATGGATTTTTTCAATGATTTGCTCCTTGGTGGATGCAATTAGGCGTCCAGAAACGCGATTCATGTTCGATACGTGTATGGCGACATTATAATTAATTCTTAAACACTGTCAAACCACGCCACCAGAAATAAACATTCTGAAACACTGGTGCATAGTCCCTGTGATTTTCATCCAATTCAGTTTTGACCTGCGCAACTGTTAACTTCAAATAAAAATGTTTTATGATGGTACAGAACTTGTTTTTCCACTGGTGTGGCAAATTTCAAAGTGTTCGATTTAGATTACTGTCAAACGTCAACTACGATCGCATCTTGCTGAAATTTTGACAGGTCGTTTGAGGAATGTTTGTCAGCAGTATGAATTGTGGTGCCATCTCATGGAAATTTATCAAACTACCCTCGTAAATAGTTCAATAGATTATTCAGGATCAGAATGAATCTAGAGTCTTCCTCAAACCTGGAATTAGTTTAAAGATTTGAAGACCATTCATTTCACATTACACTTAGTACATCTGTTGAGTTTATAACTCTTCTGCAACTTCGTCAAGTCAACCAGTTTTAGTTCAATATATATTTTATTCATAACCTAGTTAACATTTTTCCTGTCAGGCATCGAGTAATTAGTGAGGCCAGATTTTTTGACTTATTTATTTTTGTTTTAAAGAATATTTAAAGCTTTATAATAAGCAGAAAGTTGATTACTCACGGTTTGTTGACATTCTGTTTTATAGTATCCCTCTTTTTGCTAAAATTCAATGAAATTTTATTGTCGTGAAATAAAATTCAGGGTTGTCACTACACTAAGAAATTAAATTATATAACGCAGTGCAATTTTTTTTTTGTTGGTCGAAAGATACATTTTTTTTCATACACTCAAATAGAATTCTGTACACAAAAGTTGGTTTTTAATAAATTGAAAGCATTCACTCAATTTCCAAAGAGATATACCATGTAATTATATCAACTATCAAGAACTAAGGAGTCCTCAAATATGTTTTGCATATAGTTTAGCAAAACTAAAATAAAAACTAAGCTTAACCTCTAAAGGAGTATGGCCGTACGGTGTACGGCGAGTGAATTTTTACCTCAAGAGAGTATGGACGTATACGGTACGTCCGTTCCCGAATACATGAATTTATCCATAAAACGGACAAGGCTCAAATGTTTTTATCTATTCAATTATTTTGTATATAGCGGCCGCAATTACGTTTTATATACTACTTACAAAATCAATTTTTTATTTTACTTACAAAATCTCACTCGCTTAGAGGTTAATGTGTGATATAAATCAAATGGCTACCATTTATCAAATGCACTTGTTGAGATTAGTTAACAAGTTGACTGCGGTATGTATTTATAGAATAGTGTAGAGGTACTGAAAAAAATCATATTTTCGAAACCTTAAAATCTTACGGTATTTTCGAAACCTTAAAATCTTACGGAAACCTTAAAATCTTAAAATATTTGGTACCATACAAACAAAGAGAATCGAATGAAGCGCAACGGGCGTCATCAGCGTCTCTACAAAAAATGTGATGACGCCCATGGGCGTCTTTAGCAGCGAACGTGTTAACTAGCTCATAAATATTAACCATAAATTGTCTAACATGTCAAATTTTAAAACATAATATCTAAATTATCAGAAACTATCTCAAGATAGAAGATAGTAATTTGATTTTACTAAATCAATTCTATTAGTTTTTCTTTTATTCCTACATTACCTTGCACTGAATTATGAAACAGCACTTTCAGTCAATGGTGCACTTTTATATAGGATTATATTAATACCAAAATTCTTCACATTTGATATAATTGGTATGATAAAGTTCACTTCAGGTATTCCCTCAAAGTCTAACAGTCTTCTTCAAAACATTACAGGTGTAACTTTTGATAATATAAAAATTATCACCTGAAATTTTAACACCTAATATGTTAATACAGTTAAACCCCGTCATTCTTTTCGAAATCATTTAAGTTACAATTATCTTTTATAAAATTATTTTTATTGGTGTGTATTAACCCTTCATGGACTGTTTAATAGAAAAACAAACTCAAATGGCCTTGTCCTCTTTTTAATTGAAATATCAAATAGTCATACATGTGATCAACTATAAAATATGAACGCAGAGCAAGAAGAAATTGGTTTCATAGAATTATTTTTTCAATATTTATTACCAGTAAATAGGGCTCAGCAGAAAAAAATGATTTCGATGACTTGTGACTAACATGACCTAGTTTTTCTAACAATATCAACACAATTAGCTATAGTGGCTTGGAATAAAATATTTCACATTTTAATTTGGATACAACACAATACAAATTTAATAACATAACACAAATTTCATTCATATGTAACCAAAAGATGTATAAGAAATGTGTTTTTGTTGCATTAAAGATTTTTTAAACATCAACACCTAAAAATATGTTTAATTAGTGTTAAAATTTACAAATTTTAATAAAAAAAATTTAACACAAAATAAATGGTGTCAAAATATATTGCGACACAAACAACTAATAAATACACTTTTTGAACAACTATAAACATTAAAAACTAACGACTGTCAAACGGATCACTTAAGAAAAATATGTTTTGAGACTCTCGCGATTCTTCGTTGTATAAAATCTTTCGGAGTGTGTACAACATTGGAAAAATCTTTTACAACTGATGACTATATCTCGATCAGATATAACAAGTGACAAAAATATTCATAATCTTCTACAGAGATGGCAGTATCTGTACTAATTAGAAAATATACTATAAGCGTGTGTCAAATTGTCAAAATAAACTTAATAATATGAACTCTGATATAACCACGATTGGCCTGTACGGTATGAATTAATTATGCGGATAATTTAGTTAAAAATTATAATACCAATGTATGGATGGAATTGTATTCAAAATGGAATGGTAATTGTAGGATCATTAAAATGAAACATTCTATGAGCTGTAATTTATTTTCAATTCCTTATAAACATTAGATCACTACTTGAAATGTTTTTATTAGAACTTGGATATATCAGATATCCAAATTAAAATGTGGAATATTTTATTCCAAGCCACTCTAGAGCTAATTGTGTTGATATTACACTATACTTGAGAAATTGTAGCATGACCCCTTGACAGTTCACAAATTTGCCCCAATACAACCTTGTAACGACGTTCAATAATTTTAATTATTTTATCAACTTTAATATAAGCCTCGATTCTAATAAATAGCAAGTTATTTAAGTAAATACATTTACATAAATCTAACAATAATGACAAATTAATACATCTTGTTACAAACAAGCAAAAATGTGGCAGTTAGTTAAAATCAAATAATTTGGTGACGTTTGTCAAAAGTCACTACGTTAGTCTGCATTGGTTAGCGATGGGGTATTCGATAATTGGATTTTTTATTTTTTTATACCTAAAATTAAAAGTTCGTAATTAGTTTTAATTCATAGTGGATCTTGGCCTATTTAAAGATAGATACAATCATACAATACATTATAAAGTCAGTATAATGAAAATTAGGAATTTAAACGTCAGTTTAGAGATAAACAATTTTTTGATTTATAAAAAAACTATTCAATTTGTAAAAAAAAAAACGATTTTACCCCATCCCTTTGAGACATGACATTTCAAATGTCACAGGAAGCATCCTACATTTTCTCAAGTATAGCATTTTCATTTCAAGTTATTGTCAGAAAAACTAGGTCATGTTAGTCACAAGTCATCGAAATCATTTTTTTCTGCAGTCCTATTACTGGTAATAAATATTGGAAAAATTATTCTATGAAATCTATTTCTTTTTGCTCTGCGTGCATATTTTATAGTTGATCAGATGTATGACTATTTGATTTTCTATTAAAAAGAGGACAAGCCCATTTTAGTTTGTTTTTCTATTAAAAAATCATGAAGGGTCAATACACACCACACACCAATAAAAATAATAAAAGATAATGGTAACTAAAATGATTTCGAAAAAAATGACGGGGTTTAACTGTATTAACATATTAGGTGTTAAAATTTCAGGTGATAATTTTTATATTATCAAAAGTTACACCTGTAATGTTTTGAAGAAGACTGTTAGACTTTGAGTGAATACCTGAAGTGAACTTTATCATACCAATTTGATATATGTGAAGAATTTTGGTATTAATATAATCCTATATAAAAGTGCACCATTGACTGAAAGTGCTGTTTCATAATTCAGTGCAAGGTAATGTAGGAATAAAAAAATAACCAATAGAATCGATTCAGTAAAATTAAATTACTATCTTCTATCTTGAGATAGTTTCTGATAATTTAGATATGTTTTAAAATTTGTCATGTTAGACATTTTACGGTTAATATTTATGAGCTATAGTTAGGAAAATCTAGGATGAGTCCTGTGACAGGTCACAAATTTGCCCCAATACAACCTTGTAACGATGTTCAGTAATTTTAATTATTTTATCAACTTTAATATAAGCCTCAATTCTAATAAATAGCAAGTTATTTAGGTAAATACATTACATTAGGTTGTATTGAGGCAAATTTGTGAGCTGTCACAGGACTCATCCTAGAATTTCCGAACTATAGTACACGAATCTCAAGTGCATTTGATAAATGGTAGCCATTTGATTTATATCACACATTGAGCTTAGTTTTTATTTTAGTTTTGCTAAGCTATGTGCAAAACACATTTGAGGACTCTTTAGTTTTTGACAGTTGGTCTAATTGCATGGTACGAGGGTAGTCTCAAAAGTACCCGACCTAACAAAGAAAACAAAAAATTTGGGAAAAAATATTTTTATTTCTCAACATAGTCTCCTTTCAGCTCGACACACTTTTCCCAGTGATTTTCAATAGCTTTGATACCCTGTTTATAGTGAGAACCGTCGAGCGCCTCAAAATAGCCATCAACCGCAGATTCCACCTCTTCATTGTTGGCAAATCTTTTACCACCGAGCTATTTCTTCAAGTTTGGATAAAGAAAATAATCCAAAAGGGCTAAATCTGGCGAATAGGGTGTGTGAGGAAGCAATTCGAACTTTATTTAATTCATTGATTTTGGCCACCGCGATAACGGATGTGTGAACTGGTGCATTGTCTTGGCGAAACGACACTTTCTTTTTCGCCAAATGCGGCCGTTATTTCTTGATTTCATCACTCAAACGCTGCAATAAGTTCGCATAATACTCGCCGTTGATTGTTTTTCCTTTTTGAAGATAATCAATGAAAATTATCCCACGCGCATCCCAAAAAACTGACGCCATGACCTTGCCTGCAGATGGAACTCTCTTTGCCTTTTTTGGAGCCGATTCTCCCCTTTCAGTCCATTGTTTTGACTGTTCCTTCGTCTCAGGTGTGAAGTGATGGACCCATGTTTCATCCATGGTTATGAATCGACGCAAAAACTCTGTTTTATTGCTGTGAAACATCGCCAAACACTCGATTGAAACATCCTCATGACGCTGTTTTTGTTCCATTGTGAGCAAACGCGGCACGCATCTTGCGCACAGCTTTCTCATGTCCAAATTTTCAGTCAATATGCGATGTACAGCACTTTTTGAAATGCCTACCATGTCTGCTAGCTTGCGCACTTTCAATCGACGGTCATCCAATACCATTTTGTGGATTTTTTTACCATTTCTGGCGTGGTCACCTCATTTGGTCGACCACTGCGATGTTCGTCTTGGCAGCTCGTACGGCCTCGTTTTAACTCTGCCACCCAATATTTTACTGTTATAAACGAAGGAGCAGACTCCCCCAGAGTAGAATCTAGCTCGGCTTTGATATTGGTTGGACTTAGACCTTTGAAATGAAAGTATAGTATTGTGTCACATAACGATGACCAATTTTTTCCATGTTTACAAATTCACTGATAGCGTTCACTATTGATGGCTGCCAAACAAATACTAAACAACGTTACGTCTTAAAACTTGAAACTTAAGCTTTATAAGTTTAGTACTTTCTACCATAGTAATTTTTTAAAGCAACCGTCATCTATAAATCAGGTCGGGTTCTTCTGGGATCACCCTCGTATATCTCTGAAAATTGAATGAATGCTTTCAATTTATTAAAAAATTACTTTTGTGTACATAATTCTATTTGAGTGTATGAAAAAAAATGTATCTTTCGACCTATGTCAAATTGACTAATTTTGTATAAATTGGAAATCAACTAGACTACAGATAAGGAAGGTTTATGTAATGTTCGTAAACGTCTCGAATACATCGAGGTTATTAAACTGAAATAAATTGAGTCATGTATATGGAAGCATGAGAGAAAAGAAATAGGGCACGGTTTGTATTGGGTTTTCTGAAAAGTTATTTCATATTTTTAGGTCAAATTCAAATGCTTGTTGATGGTGGTTTTCAACATTTTCCGTATCTGGGCAATCTTTCGTGTTTTAGAATGCTGATTATTCTCGACCAAAGCTTTGTTTTAGTCATTTTAGTAATAGGCCTTCCACAGTCGTCACCATACACCGTACTTATTTATTTTTCATTTGTAGTAGTATAAACTCGTCAAACTCAAAAAAAACTTATTTTGTTCCATATTCAACATGATGCCAAAAAAGCTGCACAAGCTATTTGGGTAAACAATGACTGAAAAAATGTGCTCGACATTTTGTCTTAACTACGTCTCCGAGAAATACAAAAAAAATTCTAGACAAGATGTTTATTGCATTTTAAAAATTAGTGATTAATTTCATTCATATTGTAAAATAAACTTTTCATTTCGTCCATTTTGCGAACATGGAAACGCTTTCTCCTCCATATCAGTACGCCATGTGGCCGAATTCCCTAATTTAAAACAAAATATAAATATCATAGCAGAGTGATAAGAAAAATGGGAAGTTTATTGGATTCATAAAAGGGATAATTTAAGAGATTGAAATAGTCCCATGTTATGGATATATTCCTTACAATTAAGTTGCATTTCTTCTGTAAAAAAAATGCATATTGTAGATTAGATTGTGTTGGACACATTGTTGACAAATCTGCATATTCCAGATAACATTTAGGTAGTTCATTTGAGATATTTATTATAAACAAGGCTTATCAGCTAGTAAATATCACCACAGCCCTTCTCTAAATCTGGTTGTTGGATGAAAAACATTTTGGAAGTTATATTCATGTGCATTAGTTGCAGTTTAATAGTCGCATATTATTCCTTGGAAGTGTTTTTAAAAGTTCGAAAATATAAATATAATAAATGCCACGACCTAATGTAAAAAATACTAATTTTCAAGGAACAAGCTTGTTACTTTTTTGAGACAATATATCTAATTATATAGTAAGTTGAAAGATCTACTTACATTTTTGATAGTTCTTTGGTCTTCTGTTCTGTGGGCATGACTTGATACTACGATACAAAATTAGTAGAGAATAGATTTTCACATTTTATCTGAGCCAAGCTGGAATTTCAAAAGCACTATTGTTGTTTATTTATTAAATACTGTTCAACAAAATCATTTCATCGATAAATTTATAAGTCAAACAAAACCTTTGAAAGTCTTGAATTGACGTGTGGTTAATTAATTCTGACAGTCACATATTCCTTTCCCGTACCCTTTGTAAGCAAAAATGTTAAATCTCTCAGGTGGATAATTTTTTAGACTCTTCCACCTTGATGGTGCCACGTCAAATTGCCACTTTGTGATTCCAATTATTACTATTGGGCGGCGTTGTTTTATCCTTGTAGCAGAACTATCAGACGTTCACCGTTAGTACTGTATTAGCTATCTAGTTATTGACATACCTTGGAAACTTCTCTGTATTTTGGTGACGGTTTATTGTGCTTGATAGTTTTAAATTCATTTACTATAAATGAACTAACATAACACCATTTTCGTCTGTATTATTTTATCATATATATTAAAGAAAATAAAATATTTTTAAAGGGGGATGTTAACAGTCGTAGTG
This sequence comes from Odontocerum albicorne, assembly GCA_949825065.1. Classification (NCBI taxonomy): domain Eukaryota; kingdom Metazoa; phylum Arthropoda; class Insecta; order Trichoptera; family Odontoceridae; genus Odontocerum; species Odontocerum albicorne. The sequence continues at coordinate 6,096,059 of OX463861.1, forward strand.
GTGAATTTGGATTCATGACATTAAACCTGCAAGAATAGTACAGATTTTATATAAATTGTGTGTGTACACTTATACTAAACCATGATAAAAGCAATTTGTTCAAAAGTTATTACATACATACACTACCACCCATAAGTCTTTGTCACTGTGTTGTTAGCTTCGCACGGTGTTGTTAACCAGTCGAAAATTAACGGTTTTCATATTTGAATGTCATTGGATAGATTTTTTTAGCGTGCATCGAACCATCAAAGAGATTCTAGAAATTTCAGCTATTAAAAGGCTGTAATGTAAAAAAATTAATCACCGCACAAGTCCGTTTCCTCGACAACACCGCTCAAGTCTTCATTCCGTCATCATATTGTGTACGATTTGCAACTTTTTGTTCCTTCAAAAGTCGTGTTCTCAGTGATGTTCCCTATTACGGGGATGTGGGGGAAAATAAACAACGCCAAAATAAGGCTACAAAGAATCCAAATAAATGGCAACGAAAACTAAATAAAGAGCTAAGGATGAAAGGTGAGAGTTATTTAGGATACAGATGAGACAGAAAGGCAAGTCAAGATGACAAATTTAAAGTGATACAAGACGTGTTCAAGCCTGCTCGGTCTATGGAACCACCATGCAATTATTCGTTTTGCAATAAACCGAAACTCAGAAAACATGGAATAATAAGTGAAAAGTCACGAAAACAGTTATTTACATTCTGGAATAATATGAATAGGGACCAACGGAGAGCATTTGTATGCTCTCATATTTTGAAAATTGAAAAGAAGATAACAAAAAATCAAGAAACGAAAAGAACTGAAAGCCGTACATATTTTCTCACTATCGATAAACGTTACCAAGTACGTAAAAAGTGTTCTTGGCTACGTTTGGCTACAAGGAGTGGTTCATTAGATACTGGTAGGAAAAAACTAATTGTGCCATGCCTCCAGATTCTACAACTTCTCAGAAAGGACGAAGAGCACCGAAGTAAAGTGATGCTCAAGAATATTTAGAGAACTTCTTAGCAGGTCTTCCGAAGATGCCGTCCCATTACTGCCGCACAAGTACATTGAGAGAATATTTGGATCCAATTTTCCAAAACATGACTGTCTTGTATAATAATTACAAAGAGATGTGTGAGTTCGAGACCAAAGAGTGTGTTGTAGCCATAAAACTGGAAACATTACTGACGAAGAGTACGTGCAACACAACAAAAAAAGATCAAGACAGGAAAAAAAATACACTGATAAATCATATGCACAAGCAGAAATATGTCATGTGTTCACACAGTCGATCTTCAAGCTAGTGCTATTTATTATAAAACTAAACTATGTGTCCACAATTTCACATTGTACAACTTGGCAAACAATGAAGTGATGCGCTATTGGTTTGATGAATCGAACAGCATGCTTGAAGCCTCAGTATTTGCATCTTGCTTACTTGATCATTTAGATGAGCTTTTAGGTAAAATAAAATTGCCTATCATTATTTTCTGATGGATGCTGTGCTCAGAATCGCAATTCCACTTTGAGCAATGCCCTTTTGCGCTTCTCAATAGAAAAAAAGTTGTTATTACTCAAAAGTACCTAGAGAAAGGTCACACCCATGTGGAATGCGATTCTGTGCACAGCGCCATTGAATGTAAACTGAAAGGTAAAGAAATTTATTTACCGGACCAACATATGCGTCTATAACCAAGAGGGCCAGGAATCTATAACCAAGGCGACCAGCCTTACGAATCGCAACTTTTGGAATACTCTTTCTTCACCGATTTAACGAAAGATTTGGTTTATAAATCTATTCGTCCGGGTAAGAAGGCCGGTGACCCTGTGGTTATAGATTTATGCATGTTGGAGTACAGACCTAATGGCACAATATGGTATAAACTTAATTTCGATGGTGAATAACAGCCTTTACCGCAACGTCCCAAATTAATTCACAATATCAAGTCAATAATTCAACTTCCGAAATTGTACACATCTTGATTACCCATTTCAGACCGAAAATACCGAGACTTGCAAGATTTAAAAAGCGTATTGCCATCTAGATATCATTCTTTCTAAGATGAATGAAGACATACTTAATAAATATTATGTAATGATAATTTTATTTTTTAAATTAAACTATTCCTTCGAGTTTTTAATTTGTTTAACTTAAAGGAACGACTGAAAAATGCTAGTGAACTGATTGAACTAATTTTCGACTAGTGAGAAGACAAGATATAATTTTACTAAGTCATTTAAATAATCATTTTAATAGATTTTTCTGTTTTTAAAATTACGTTACCTACTCTCGATAATGTTATTTAGAGAAAAAGTTCTTTATCTACCATTATATAAAGTGATTACGAGTAAACAATTGATCTCAATGTGATTGTACACGTAGTTCCTAAACCTAGTTTGTAAGTGTAAGAGTTACGTTACAATATTACTTATTATGTATGTAGGTACTTTCCTAGTTTGTAAGTGTAAGAGTTACGTTACAATATTACTTATTATGTATGTAGGTACTTTCCTAGTTTGTAAGTGTAAGAGTTACGTTACAATATTACTTATTATGTATGTAGGTACTTTCCTAATTTGTGTAAGCAGATAGAATACTCGCACCTGCTGTTGGAAACAAAATACTGGATAGAAAATAAAAGTAATGTTTGAATTTTATACATTTTTGGTAGCATCACCGCTTAGTGTCATCCTACAGATAACACAGCTTAAGTCTTTTATTTTCAGTTAACACAGCTCAAGTAGAAATGAAGCACGAAGCTCAACTAAAGTATGCCTTTAAATGTATTGAAATGAAATGTTTATCCATAAATGTCGCACCTATTAAAACTGCAGTCCAATTCCTCTTGAATTCTATAAAATAAGCAGTTTTTTCGTCGTCCTGTAAAATTAACAAAAATGACTTACGCGGTGCTGTTAGCTAAATGACGATATGTATAAAGTTTTGTCTGGTCATTAACCTATTAATAGTTAGATTAAAATGAATCATGTCGGATGCATATGTTAATATATCGAATGTGTTCTGTTGTCGGCAGGCTCAGGGTGAGGCACTGGCACATGCAAGAAGAAAGGGGAGCAGCAGCGCGCAGCAGAGAGAAGTGATTATGTTGGCAGAGGTGGAGAGAGCTCCAGCGGAGGACAGCTGATGCCGCTCAGTCAGGAATACGACGAGCCGCTCGTTACTTTTGAGGTATTTCCATTAACTGTCGCGCTACATTCATTATGTAATTCTGAGAAACCATCGACACCCAGTGGAGAAAACTCAATCAAGATGGTTAGGTCACTGTGTACTGCTGTGATAGTAGGAAAAGAGATCTAAGAGGACATGGAGTGTTTGGCAAGATGACATTTTTTCAAAGTACTTGCTTGGGATTGAAATGGAAGGAAGCGAGGGATACTGCTGAGAACTGGAATAGACGTGGGATAATTCTGACATCACTGCAAATTCTGGATGAGGGAAAGAAAGAGTGTACATACTCGTATTATCTGCATTTTTGATGATTTGAGTTATAGTTCAGAAAATGTAGGATGAGTCGTGTGACAGATCACAAATTTGCCCCAATACAACCTTGTAACGACATTCGGTAATTTTAATTATTTTATCAACTTTAATACAAGCCTCGATTCTAATAAATAGCAAGTTATTTAGGTAAATACATTACAAAAAACTAACAATAATGACAAATTAATACATCTTGTTACAAATTAGCAAAAATGTGGCAGTTTGTAAAAATCAAATAATATTTGGTGACGTTTTTCAAAAGTCACTACGTTAGTCCGCATTGGCTAGGGATGTGGTATTCAATAATTGGGTTTTCGATTTTTTTTATACCTAAAATTAAATGTTCGTAATTAGTATTAATTCATTGTGGATCTTGGCCTATTTAAACATAGATAAAATCATACAATACATTAGAAAGTCAGTATAATGAAAATTAGGAATTAAAACGTCAGTTTATAGAAAAACAATTGTTCGATTTATAATAAAACTATTCGATTTGTAAAAAAAAAACGATTTTACCCCATCCCTTTGTGGCATGACGTTTTAAACGCCGCACGACTCATCCTAGACTTTCTGAAGTATAGTGATAATTAATTTGAATGTTAAATACAAATTGCACTTACAAGATAAATACTCTTTCAACACCACTTAATAAGTACTTCTGATATTTGTGATCTAATATTTATGAGTGTGATAGCATATCCCTTTCCCCTTCCTGTAATCAAATTATTTCAAAGAATTATGTAGATTACAGGACCATCAAATTACATTTACCCTTGTTGACATCACAAGGGTAAGTGTAATTTTATAGTGCTGTATGGATGCATGTATATGTTTAATATCGGGATAGGAAGATAGTGGCTGAGGCCATTAGTTTATGTATTTTCCTGTATCTGCATAGGTTCAGAAGACAAACTAAAATGTTAAAGAATGACATTGAATAGAGATGTGTATGAAATCAATGCAGACACAGTGCTGTGGTCATAGTGAATGTCAGGTTCCGTGTCAATAAGCCTCTGCAAGTTCATAGTGAACATTTTATTTGAGCACCTGTTTAAATAACTTATTTTCACATGGTGACTTTTGATTTTTCTATTTATAAAATCATTCTATACACACAATACAGGAACACTTGGTCACAGTAACATTTTTATGTTTTTTACATAAAGATGAAAAAAATTTCATACTTTAATTTGGATTCCATTAAATATCTTATTTTTATAATAATGTATGCAAATAGAGTATTTTCTTACTGTGTTCGGGATTTTAATGATTTTAGTGTTCGACTGATGATATATTTATATATAGTGAGTGGTGTTGAATTTGAATGAATATTAGAATTAAGTATTGTATACTGAGATTTTTTCTTGATAAATAATATGACATTTAAAGTATTGAATTTTCAACCTTCAGTAAAAAAAACTCAATTTTGTTTGCACAGATGTCACTTATATTGGTAAACTTTTAAATAAAGCAATTTGATGGAATATACCAAATAAAAAAATCAAGCAAACAAATATGTTGACCCAATAGTTTCCATGCCTAGAAATTTTGAAACATTCATAGTCTGACTCCTCATTTAGTTTCATGTAATATACCATTAAATAGATCATGTGGTTTTAGGCTGTCATTTCAGTTTACTCGACTCTTATGACAGCATTTTTACTTTTTACTAACAGTGAAGACACAAATTATTCTATCATAGGTGGTTTTTGTACCTAAAAAGTCGATACTATTAAAAATATATATTAGGGGGACCGGAAAGTAATCAAAATTTGTTATCATTTGCAAGACATTGAAAAAAAAAACTTAAAACTTATTTAAACTTATTTATAAGATAATTTCCATACTTTTCTATCACTTTTTGCCACAATTCGGACAATTTTCCAATCCCATTTTTAAATACACTTACATTTTTCTTTGAAAAATGTGTCTATATGATTTTTTATCTCAATATTATTTTAAAAAAAAAAATACGTAATGAGTGTTCTAAGGACCTAAACAAATGGTAATCAGAGGATGCGATATCCGGCGAATAAGGTGGATGGGGTAGAAGTTCTAAACCAAGCTCCATTATTTTTTCTTGTGTCAATTTTGCAGAATGAGACCTAGCGTTATCTTGTTGAAGTATTCTTTTTGTTATTGACTAAAACTGATAGTTTTTTATTGGCTCTTGTTTCATTCGCTCTAATTGTTGACAGTATACAATTGTTGTAATTGTCTGACCAGGTTTAAGTAATTTAAAATGGATAACTCCGGTGGTATCCCTTCTTTGTTGACAATTCACTGGGAACCCAAATTTCTTGGTTATTTATTTTACCTATACGATGAAGGTGCTCCTGAACTGTTGACCATGGACAATCTAGCTTAGTTGATAATTCCCCGATTGTTTGACAAAGATCTGATTTCACTTATGACGTCAGCACATCATCCAATATATGGGTCCTTCCCGTTCAAGGAATATCCCTGAGGTTTCTATCGCCATTTTTTTTTAATTTTTTAGCCACCTTATGACTGACACTCAGTTTTAAAACATCTCCGTACATATTTGTATTTTTTTGTGACTTCATTTACCTTCATTCTCTGGTCGAATAAAAACATGCAATGGCGCAAATGCTCTTCATCGATTGTTGAACTTGACATTGTTTATAAATAAGGGTAAAAACATTCAAAACAAAAACAATAAATGCACAACTCTCACTTTCTAATGGTAACAAAATATATGTGTTTCCTTAACCCTATCTCGAGACAAACTGACTAAAAGGGTACCTCCCAAAAAAATTATTACTTTCCTGTACCCCTAATACAGGTAATATAATAAAAAATATATATTAGCATATTAAAATAAAATAACAGAAAACAAGGTTGTAAAAATATAAGGAAAATAATAGAAATAGCAAGCTATTTGTAAAAAGCGCCAATTGTCATTTTGACTCCTCATAAGTGTTATTTTCCTCCTTCATTTTGTTCTATTTTCATAGTTGTTTATTCAAGACAAAAAGTATAGTCTAGAATAATTGTGTTAACTTTCCCCTTCGAATACTGATCTTGGTATTTAACTTTGTGCTAAATTTAAGTGTTCAGATATTGGTATCTTTAGGTGTGGTTGGTTTTATTGCCTCTGTTGAAGTTTCCTGGTTAGTGGACTGTCGAGAAATATAGTTATAGGTTTGATATAGATGTTATTACCGTAATAAATATGGCAGTGTGATTTTGGCAGGTAGATTGCAGACTCTAGCACCATGCAGCAAGCTGTGGACCCTCTGGCCACCACCAGTACGGTGAGTTTACTATATTTTTTTATTTCATTTGAGAAATTTGTAATCATGCTTAATACAATTCAGAAATCAATGTTTCTATAAAATTATGTATGTATTTAAAAAAAAGTGACTAACATAAATTTGGCATTCAGTTATATTCTGTAAATATAAGAACTGAAATCTAACATTATTTCTCAACAAAATAATGCTCCAAGATAACTGCAAAAATTCATGTATATTGCTGTTTTTTCCAAGTGGTGCTTTTTCACTGGGAAATTAAGCTAACCATGCAGGCAAAAGCTACAAATATTTTGTATGATTGCTCGCTGAGTGAATTATGCATCTTTACTCAATATGTCAGGGTGCACAGCAGCAGCAAATGTAGATTGAGAATTCACCTAAACATGTCCCATGTACCATGGAAATGTATTTTGAAATAAGTCTACTTAGTCAAGTGCACTGGTACGCTGGTAAGTTAGATGTGATGGATAAAAAAGTGCAAAAAGAGTTTGGTTGCTATCTCTGGCTTTATTCTATCAGGTCTGTAAATATGAAACCGGAATTTGCTTATAGATGGCTCTAGTTTTCAATGTATTGACTCAAACTGCGTCATTGGCGCCTTTTTCTTGTGTTTACATTTGTCAAAGACTTTTAACTCACAATACATTTTTCATCGCCAGTCACAATTCGATGGAGAAATGATTTTCTTTTGTACCTGGCGAGCAGCATTTCGCAAGTGGTTTTTCAGTTTTCCTGCTGTCTTTCATTCAGTTCATGTGGAACCCATTTTCCCACCTTCTGGATCTTTCCCATGGCTTTCAAACGTATGGAGACGGCTTCTCGTGTCACATTTAATTGATCCGCCAGTTGTTGCGTTTGAGCGTCATCCTTATCCAACAATGCTTGCAATTCGGCGTCCTTAAACTTTCTCGGTGGTCTTCCACGTTCTTCGTTTCTCACGTCAAAATCGCCATTTTTGAATTTTTTAAACCACTCGAAGCACTGTGATTTACTAAGAGCATGTTCACCGTAAGCTTCGACAAGCATTCAATGCGATTCTGCAGCAGTTTTCTTCAAATGGTAACAGAAAATCAATGCTGTCCGCAAATCGTAGTTTTCAGGCACAAAAACAGACATGTTCAACGCTATGAAAATATATGAAGTTGTACTAAATTTGTATTGTTGTGAGTTAAAAGTCTTTGACAAATGTAAACACAAGAAAAAGGCGCCAATGATGCGGTTTGACAGTCACTACATTGACAACTAGAACCACCTATGAGCAAATTCCGGTTTCATGTTTACAGACCTGGTAAAATAAATGATGAAATAGTTAGTGATAGAAGTGTTCTCTCTTATAGCCTGGAGTGGAGGCTGTTAACGGCACTCCTAACGCGACTCCGCACCGACAAGGGCGGATGACCAATCAGCTTGCCGTGAGTATATTTTCTTTATTTATTATTTCAAACATTCCAGCCCCGATAAACATAATATTCATCATCATCAGCTTCATAACCCTGGGTGATATGAATACAACCTACAGCATCTCTTCCGATACACCCCCAGCGCACAGCGTTATAACCCTGGATGATATGAATAGATCCTACAGCATCTCTTCCAATTACCCCCCAGTTCACATTTTGCCTTTCACACACTTAACACTACATTGGATAATAGAGCCCTGATACACAACTTGTATATATATTGTCAAGGTTTCCAGCATGTAATAGAAAATGTTCAAAATTAAGAATATTCTTAAGTTCAAACATGTTTTCATTACGCCATCCTGCTTTATACGATTTCGCTATATTGATCTAAATAAAATTAAGGGAAAAAATTACAAAAAGCCAATGAGTTTCGCAATCGCCCTGTAAGCAATCAAGTTTGTACAGTATAGATGATTCACATACAGTGTATTAGATTCGGCCTCACTAGTTTCATTGACAATTTTTTTTTTAAATACCAAGTGTGTACCTCCCGATCCAGAGCATTTAATGCAGGAGAATGTTGAGCCAGGTCCACCAGATCCACCCGATCCAGTTAATTCATTAAAATTCATTAAAGAATAAGCTATGTAAGCCTGAAAATAAAAGTTATAGTGTTTTTTTATACTATTTTTAGGTTAGTGTTTTTGTTTGGAACCAATTTCGATCTCACCCAGATTAAAATGAATTTGCTCGATGTGTTTTAAGTTATGCAATTTTAGAACCGATTAACCACATAATGAAGTGTATAATTTAAAGTATAATATATACATAACAGATTTTGACTATTTCAGTTCCTTCAAAAGAACGTGATGAAAGCAGTATGGAAGCATCAGTTTGCCTGGCCGTTCCACCAACCGGTGGACGCCAAAAAACTAAATCTGCCGGTGAGTCTTTAATTTTTGTTTTATTACTTTCAATGTTTTTTTTATCATTACCCCCATAATATAATTACACTGTGTGGTATTCTTTTGTAACTAATTACACTGTGTTGTCTTCTTTTGTATAACTGTTTGTACATCTCTGAAATCTAGTTGGTACAATTCTTGTTTTTCAGTCGAAGGTTTTAGTGCTGGTACCCAAAAAAATTTTTTTTATTAGTTTTGTTTCTTTAGAAATAGTAAATTACCTTGCCTTTCTTAATTTCTACCATGATCATCAATAATGTAATTTATACAAAGAAAGGAGCATTGATCAAAGCTTCTAATATACCACTGTTACTTGCTATTTTTTTCAAAAGATCTGCTTTTCAAATGCAAACTTTACAGCAATCTACTTGAAAGAGATTTCAGCATTAAAAATTATATTACAATGTTTCTCGCACTATAAATACTAGGTATTTTAATAGAATATAAGCTAAATCTATTGCTCAAATATTGTCCTCCAATCGCTACAATTCTTCACCTAGAGAAATAAGAAATTTCTTGATTTAGTTGATTGATCAGATCACTGAATCCCTGCTTAACCACCTGATGTCAGTGTACATGAGCAGTTCAGCATGTGCGAGACTAGCATTTTCTTTTGTATCTTAAAATGTCGTTTATGGAGACTTCTTGTTAAAATTTAATTTGCATACTTGAATGATGTATCTATAATGTCTTTCTTGTTAACAATTTTAGCACATAATCATGAATGATGCAATGACAAAATAAGAAACTGGGGAAGTCATCATCATTTCGATAATGAGTAAAAAAGCTTATTTTACTATTTCACTGGTGATCAACTTTGAATTATTACAGTATCGAACTTATAGGGGGCACCATTGTCTTGTATAAAAAATGGATAGTTTTATAGAAAAATATTCTTAATATTAACAATTAAGGCAATTGTAATGTTTTGATCTTAGTCAAACTCACAGACCAGCTTACTTTGTCGAGTTTTGAAATAAAACATTTTTAGAAGTTATCGAGTAAAAATTTCACTTTCTGTAAGCACTGCCACTGCCAAGGTATTATGTTTGGACATTTCTTAATGGGTTAATGTTTGAATGCAGGACTACCATAAGATAATCAAGCAACCGATGGACCTGGGCACAATCAAGAAGCGGCTGGAGCAAAACTACTACTACTCGTCCAAGGAATGCATTCAAGACTTTAACACCATGTTCACCAACTGCTACGTGTACAACAAGCCCGGCGAGGATGTAGTCGTCATGGCGCAAACCCTCGAGAAACTCTTTCTCTCCAAGGTAAAACATGTTCTTTTACACGGATATTCTCTGTAAGTTCAGAAGATATTTCAGAATCACTGCACTGCATCGCATTGTTTATATGTTTTAAAAGCTTTTCTGACCATCTCCATGAAGATTAATCCCACAACACCTTCAAAATGTCATACTTCTTTCAAGCTACATAATCTCAGTAGATAAATGCTAGTCATCTTATGCTCGAATATTTCATTTCATATGACCCAATATATTAGGGGTACCCATAAGTAATGTCGTTTTTGTAGATGCGCCATCTTTAAAATATTAGGCAGTAAGGACGTGTTATAAGTTTCTCTTGTGTAGCGGCTACCTGCTCGTGGCCTTGAGACAAAAAAAATGTTTTCTTTTATCCCTCTGAAGACAATGGAAGAGACGTGTCCGTCGGAACAACATCTGCGGAGCTGTATATTTTTTCAATATCATTTGAAAAAGAAAGTGACAGAGGCTACGAAGGATATCTGCGAGATAGGCTACGAAGGATATCACCATAAGTGACATATTGAATGTCAGGAAATGCCAACGATGGTTCAAAAAATTTAAATCTAGTGATTTGTGTTTGGAAAACGAGCCTCGAAGTGGACGACCCGTCCAGGCGAATGAAGCAGCCCTGAAGTCTGCAATCAAAGACGATCCGATGCTGACCATTGAAAAATTATCGGAAAAGGTCGGTACATCCTGGTTCAGTACTCTGAGGATCCTAAAGAAGTTGGGCAAGATTCAAAAAGAAGGTGTTTGGGTCCCACACGCATTGACCGACCGCAACATGGTTCAACGGCTCAGCATCAGCAGATTATTGCAAGAAAAAGAACAATTAAATCCATTTCTTTGTGACTTAGTGACTGGTGATGAGAAATGGGGTTCTATTCAAACGTAACGAAAAAAAAAACAATGGTTAAAATGCAGACAAAAGGCTGTTTCAATCCCTAAATGGTCATTGTATTCTAAAAAAGTGTTATTATGTGTATGGTGGGATTCTAAAGGAATAATTTACTTCGAACTATTGCCACAAGGTCGGACAGTGTCGGCAGAGTTATACTGTCAACAGTTGGATAGATTGAATGAAACGCTGCATCAAAAGAGGCCAGCTTTGGTGAATAGACGCACCATAACTCTTCAGCACGATAACGCGCAACCTCATGTTGCGAAATTGACGCGTGAAAAACTTCAGGATCTTGATTGGGTCACCCTGTTGCATCCTCCATACTCGCTGGATCTCGCACCATCTGATTTTCACTTATTTCGTTCTATGGAACATTTTCTAAGAGATCAAAATTAAAAATTCCTTAGAACAGGTGAATACAGCCCTTTTAGACTATTTTCAGTTAAAACCTGCTGACTTTTACGAGAAGGGCATGGATGACTTGAAAGAAAGGTGGCAGAAGGTTATAGATAATATGGGGAATTATTTTGTATAAGAAAAGTTAAATAAAGTATAAGAAAAATTGTTTTGAATTTCATTGAAAAAAACGACATTTCTTATGGGTACCCCTAATAGTTAAGGAAAACAGTGGAAGAGAAAGTTTTAGATTGTTATGAATTCCTAGTCACCCCTCTATTTCAGCACTGTATAAATGAAAACCATGTAATTGGACTCATTAAATGTATTAAATAGGCGAGTTTTTTAAAATTATACATATTCCCAGATAATCTATGCTTACTTAGTTAAAAAAGCTTTAGTTATTATTTTTCAATAAGTCTGTATAAGTAATTACTCATACTAATAAACCACATTTTGACAATAGTTGTATGATTTATTTATACAAAGAAAAAAGTACAATTTTGCTATTAGAAAACCTTAAAATATTGATTTATTAATTAAATTATGAATAGATGTCACTATTATGCATTTAAAATTTCAAACAGAGTAAACTGCGTTAAAGTGAATTTGCACATTCCAATTATCGTATCTATAGCCCTTATACAAACAAAAACTTGCAAATTTATGAAGATCATCTCAATTTGAATACGGAGTTTATAAAGGTTGACAAATATTCATTAACTGTTTCATTGAGTTGTTGATATTGAATGTGCTGCTGGAGAAAATCCAAAAATCACAATCAATATGTACATTTTTGTAGTGCACTTGCTGATATTTATTTCGTCTACTATTGATCCAACCCCAAAATAATATCCATTAACTTTTTTTATGCAATCAACCAATCAATGGAATTGAAGCTGTTAAAAATATAAATTGTATCATGTCTAGTAGAGTGGGCTTTAGTGGCCATTTAAATTATTGAACTAGGAATACTTTGGGTGTGACTGTATGATGAAGTGAGAAATTTTGTGTTAGTCACTTCATCTTGTCCAGTGGGAATATTGTCTCATTCTTCAGATATCATGTCATATCTTCAGAGTCCCAGGTGTCTTTATATTATAAGTGGCCTTTCAAGAACACCAAATCACTAGGATGCTGAATGCAGCACAATGTTAATAAATATGGGAAATTTTAATCCATCATAAAAATTAATCCATCATAAAACGAAAACAAAATAAATAGCCATCAAAATAATTTAATTTATCTTTGAGCTACTAGATTCACATCTCCATCACACAGAAGCAGCTGAAACACAGAAATTCCAAATTTTCTTCATGAAAGTTGTGGGACTCTTGAGGTGTCCATCCTTGGTGCATTACACGCTGTTTTATATATCTTCCAACAAATTACAATTAATTATCTTGTTATAATGGCAGGTTGCCCAAATGGACAAGGAGGAGAAGGAGCTCGAAACCCCGTCAAGTAAGGGGGCCAAGGGGGGGCTGGGCGCTGGGAGTGTTAAGAAGCGGACAGTTGGTGCGACTGTGTCACCCGGGGCGCGTGGCGCAGGCGCCCGACCCGCAGCGCTGCCCGCCACACCCACCACTCCTGTCGTGCCCACCACCCCCGCACCCACCGTGGGTTCCACCAACACCACCACCACAGCGCACCTTGTCGCGCAGCCGACCACCACCAGCGTTACGCACACAGGATTGCCACAACAGGTATATACAGTGAAACACTTTATACAGTATGTTGTACCGTTCCATATCTACATTGAGGAATCCATTAAATTATTGTATTGAGAATAGCCTCATTGTATGATGATACATAATTTAGAACAATAGTTATTAAGGATGAATCGGAATCAATGATGATGTTTTGGATGAAAAATTTGCATTAATACCAAACCAATTTATCATGGGAAAGTGAATGGGAAACGTGGCAAAAGATGACATTGAAAAGTTTGCTTGCTTTGCTTCTTTCCAAATACTAGCAGCCTTTAAGAGCTCAGCCAAATATTGTTTATTGGCAGCCTTCTATGCTCCACAAGGATGGCGATAGCCAACAAATGGAGCAAGGAGATGGTCACAATCAAGCCAGCAAAGGTGCTCGATCATCTGGGAGATGAGAGGTTGCTGTATTATCTTTTTAGCATATTTCTACAATAGCACTGACTATGTATGTGTATGAGTACTTTAATTAAAATGGGATATCTTTAATTTCACTGCCCTGATGTACTAAGGTTATGTCAAACAAAAATACCAAATGAAGAAGTTAACAAGTTTTGCTAACTATTTTATATAAGAGATATCACATCACCTTTGTTTACAGATATGTTTTTTATAATCATGGTACCTTTTTGTTTGACATATAAATTTGCTTTAATTTAATTACTTAGTTTTTTCACAGACACTTGTAACAGTTATACTAAGGCATTGTGTTGATTGTTCTGGTTGTGTAATATAAGAAGTCTGGTGTGTTGGCGCAGGTGGCCACCCAGCCCCCCGGTTTCCACGTGGCGCAGCCGGCCGCACAACAGGGTGCACCCACCATCACAACAGTACAGCTCCCGCAGACGCAACCCGCCAAGGTACAATTCCACTCTGGTCTAGACATTTTGGGCTGGATATCGTATTTCCGTTCTTATTTGAAATCTTCAACATTATATTTGAGGTCCGATTCCCACTTGACTACTGTGATACCCGCGAGCTTGCTTGTGCTAACTTCACAATATTCAGCTGTTTAAAAAGCTGCAGGTAGGCAATCGAACAATCGGTCCTGATGTACTGTCAAAAACATCTGTATTTTTTGCCCAGTCATATTGTGAGCATGCTTCGTTCAGTTCGAGGTCAACCGACATGCAGCTCATGAGCAGCTGCCTGTGTAACCCCAATCAAATGGGAATCCAGCCTGAAATATTAATTAAAATAATTTATTTTCATTCCGTTAATTAAACTTTTTTGTTAAGAAAAAATGAGAGAAAAAGTATTTTTACTAAGTGTTCAATTTTATTGAATTGGTTTAGTAAAATAATATTGATTTTTTTAAAAGTTAATTGTTAGATTCTGCAAACAAGTACATTTAGTGTCATCAAAGTTTCATTAGTATTATATACATATATATCTCCTCGTCTTGAAACCCATCACTGAGCGGTTCTACAAATTAAAAGGAGTAGAGGAGGAAAGAGATAAAGAAAATCAGTTCTACTTAGGCCACACCTCTCATATGCACATAATAAGGATAGGGCAAGAACTGTATTTGTCTCTTAAATTATAGCTTGGCACTGCCTAATTTGGAAAGACTCCTGATGAATTCCAAAGAGATTTAGCATCTCTGTTCTGTTACTCTATGCTTCACTCCTATAAAATTGTCTAAAATATACATATCATTGATTTGAATCATTGATTTTGAAACATACAAATTTTTACATTAAAAAGGATATTTAATAAGATGAAACATTATTTTTGATTAAGTTAATGAATATGGATTGTATGCTGACTGTATGATTTTTACCTTCCCCCATTTGCATAAGGTGAAAAAGGGCGTGAAGAGAAAGGCGGATACGACGACGCCCATGGGCAGCTCGTTTGAGGGCGCGGGCGGTGGGGGTGGGGGTGGTGGCACTGGTGGGGCGGCTGGGGGGTACACAGGAGGAGCACTCTCGCAGCCTGCACCCAAGTCTGCAAAGATCAGCACGCGCAGGGAAAGCGGCCGCCAGATCAAGAAGGTAACTATAATTGTACTATTTAATTCAGGGACTATAAAAATATCTTCCACTGTTCAGATCAATTGTCCAGGTCAATATGTAAAACTATTCTGTCCTTAAAAAATTACTATAGAGTTTATTTACTCAGTAGCTAAAAGCTCTATAACTTCCATACTCCCTTTCCTTTGCATAAAGGAACTATCCCTGCGCTACATTTGGGGATACAACCTGATTTCTAATTTTATACTTCTCAAAACAATTAGCGATTTAGTCAACTGTTAACCACAGTCAAGAGACATGATTAAGAAAAAGCGCCATTGTGTGATGAACTAAGTTTGGAATTGAGTATGAACAATTCTTACAAAATACGGGTTTTCCATAACGGGTAATTAAAAATCATTGAAATAGTGTGTATTTGATTTTACGACATTAAGATACAGGCAGATAACTACTAGGTTAGTCAAAAAGTTTTGAAAGCGACATCTATGGAGCAGTAGAAAACCAAAATTTCTACACCATTTTAATATTTCATCTTTCATAAGAACACGTTCGAATGCGACTTTCTGAGCAACATTTGGAGCAATTTCGAAAGGATAAAAGGATTTTCTGCGTCGATTCATCACTATGGATGAGACTTGGGTCTACCACCATGATCCTGAATCAAAACAAGAGGCTAAGGAGTGGTGTGAACCAGGCACTTTGGCTCCGAAGCGAGTTCGTGTCCAGAAATCGGCCAAGAAGGTGTTGGCGTCAGTTTTTTGGGATGCAAAAGGAATTTTATTGATAGATTATCTCCAAACTGGTAAGACAATCAACTCCGATTATTATTGTGACCTTTTGGACCAGTTGGATGAAAAAATTTGTGAAAAAAGACCCGGTTTGCAGAAGAAAAAAATCATTTTTCATCAAGACAATACACCTGCTCACACAGCTCAAAAAACCATCGCGAAAATCAGTGAATTGGGGTACGGATTGTTGCAGCATCCACCCTATTCGTCAGATTTAGCTCCCTCTGACTTCTGGCTGTTCTCACACCTCAAAAAATTCCTTCGTGGAAAGCATTTTTCATCAAACGAAGAGGTTATAGCCGTCGTAGAGGAGTATTTTGCTGGCCTTCCAGAAAGTCACTTCCGTGATGTGACAACGAAGTTGGAAGATCGTTGGACCAAGTGTATTGATCTTATGGGAGACTATACTGAGCAATAAAAGTGATTTCCCCCCAAAAAAAATGTATTTTCATTTCCGCTTTCAAAACTTTTTGACTAACCTAGTATTATAGTTTACTCGGGCTAAGATAAGTCGCCTACAAATCTAGAATCAGAAATAGTAAATTTATATATGTTGCCATTCTTTTAAAACCTCTTTTGGTCTTAAATAATCTGGTGATATTGAGCGATGCTTTGCAATGTTTTGCTTAACACGTTGACTGCCGATTACGCGTTTGTGCGTAATGAGAGGAAAACGCTGGGTGCTGATCACGCACTTACGCGTAATATCAGTATGTCACTTCTATTGGTCAGTCTGCCGCCGGCAACCGTCGTAGTAAGTTGTTTGTGCGTCGGCACTCAACGTGTTAAGTTGATATGACAGCAAAGAGATGACTAGTGAAAATTTTGTATGTTAATAGTGAAAGACTATCCATTTTGGTCTTTATGTGATAAACTATAAATTTTTTTTATGGAACTAAACTAAATATTATATATTGTTTGTGTTTAGCCGACGCGGGTACCCGAGGAAGGATTCATGGGCGGAGCGGGACACGCTATGTCGCCATTACTGGGTGCCTCCACATCGGGGGCGGCGGCTTCCGCTCACCACCATCACCATGCAGCCACACCTACTGCTGCCCACGCCAAGCTGGGAGGCTCCAAGGAGAAGCTCAGTGAGGCGCTCAAGTCCTGCAATGAGATACTCAAGGAGCTCTTCTCGAAGAAGCATTCTGTGAGTGCCATATTTACTTTACTGATGGGATGAGGGGGGGAGATAATGCATCTTTCTGAATAGAGCCTTTCTTTATAGCCCACTGTAACACGATTGAAAGCAAATTTCTGGCCATGATTTTTAGATTTGTTCTAACAGGTGGATTGATGCCTTTGTCCTGTGTGCTGTCCAAGGTACCATAATACATGCTCTCAGCACTACATCTTTAAGGCGTCAACATCATACCTATATTACTTGAAAATTCATCCCTAATTACTGTTGACATACAATTTTTATTTTTTAGGGCTCTACATGATATTAACTTGGTTTCAAGTTTTAAAGTAAATTCAAATGTTTAAAATATAAGTGAAACCCTTTTCTTCACTTATACTATCTTTCTTAGTTTACTGTGACAGTAACTTATCAAAGTAAATTTCAGTTAATGTTGTTCTCTGAGTAGAAACTTTGAATTGTGTTCTTATTATACATTTGTATTAATAAGAAGAATGGTGTCAGCAAGTACCACATATGAAGCAATCACATATTGTTCAAAGGGCTACGCGTGGCCGTTCTACAAACCGGTTGACGCTGAACTGCTCGGCCTGCATGACTACTTCGACATCATCAAGAAGCCCATGGACCTGGGCACGGTGAAGCAGAAGATGGACAACCGTGCATACAGGAACGCAGCCGAGTTTGCAGCGGATGTACGCCTTATCTTCACCAACTGCTACAAGTATAACCCTTCAGACCACGATGTCGTCGCGATGGCTAGGAAGTTGCAGGACGTCTTTGAAATGAAGTGAGATTTATTTACTTATATATATATTTTGTTGTGATAAGACGAAGCTATAAAAATTATAATTTTTAATTTGAACGAGTATTCTTTTAAGCCTGTTATTTAAGACAGAACTGTCGAGCTTTTTTAAGCTATCATATTTTTTAAGAATAAAACTAAAAGGTTCATTTCATAGATGATTTTTTGCATTTCTTTTTTGTTTTATTGATGTTAAAAGTATTAGGTGCTAACATAAGTTGTGTCCGTTTTTTTTTTCAATTTAAAAATGAGCACCAAAAGTAAAACAAAATGGTAAAAGCTATACGTCATTCGAAAGAAAATTTTCTGATCCATAAGATATTGTGTTTGCTTTTACGTTACATATATTATTTTATTTGATTACAAGCCTTCAAAATGGAATGTCAAGTAGACGAAAGTGAGCATTTTCGACACCTCCTTCTGTTCGCGTTCAATCAAGGGAATAAAGCTACCAAAGCTGCTCGCGATATTTGCAAAGTGTACGGTGAAGATGCTATGAATGAAAGGACAGCTAGTCGATGGTTTTTGCGTTTCAAAGACAGTAATTTCGACCTGAAAGACATGGAGCATTCTGGACGACTAGTGGACTTTGATGAGGACCGCTTAAACCATATTCATGAAGATCCCCTTCAAACCGGAACCACTGGTCGTCCGGAACGCTCCATGTTTTTCCGGTCGAAATTACCGTCTTTGAAACGCAAAAACCATCGATGAGCTGTCTTTTAATTCATAGCATCTTCACCGTACACTTCGCAAATATCTCGAGCAGCTTTATTCCCTCGATTTAACGCGAACAGAAGGAGGTGTTGAAAATGCTCTCTTTCGTCTACTTGACATTCCATTTTGAAGGCTTGTAATCAAATATAATAATATATGTAACGTAAAAGTAAACACAATATCTTGTAGAGCAGAAAATTTTCTTTCGAATGACGTATAACCTTTACCACTTTGTTTTACTTTTGGTGCTCATTTTTAAATTGAAAACGGACACAACTTATGTTAACACCCAATATGTTAAAAGGTAAATTGTAAAAAATCAGACTGGGAACCTGAAATCCTCAGGTTGGAAGACAAGCTTTCTGCACTACTAGGTCATTGAGGTCATTAAGACATATCTGTAACGATCAGTTATCATATATGTTCCAATCCATGTAATATATTCAGAATTCTGTGAAACTTCTGTTTATTCTAGTCAATATTAGATTAATAGCTAATATACACATTTTGCTGATCTCCACTGCATTATATATGATATATAATGCAGTGGACTATATGATAAGGTTCGCTGACGATATTGCTATGGTTGCTGAAAGTGAAGAGGAACTACAAGAGGCCTTAACAACTATGGAAAGCATTCTTCAAAATAACTACAGTATGAAGATAAATAAAGACAAAACAAAGCTGCTGACTGTAGGCCGAGCGCAGCACCAGATGAGAATAGTGATGTCGGGTAAACCACTAAAGAACACCAAGGAGTTTGTCTACCTCGGGAGCAAAATAACATGGGACGGTCGGTCCAAGAGCGAGGTCGACAGCCGTATACATCAGGCTAGACTTGCATTTAATAAAAGGTCGAAAATAATAGAATCAAATAATATAGACCTAAAACTGAGAATACTCCTCATCAAGACCTATGTATGGAGTATCTTGATGTACGGCTGCGAGACATGGTGCCTATCCGAAAGAGATAGACGAAGACTAGAGGCTTTTGAGATGTGGTCCTATAGAAGACTATTAGGAATTTCCTGGAGAGACCGCATCACAAATGAAGAGGTTCTCCAACAAATCGAAGGAGGAAGGCACCTGCTCAGGATCCTGTCCGAAAGGCGTGCAAGATGGATCGGTCATATAATACGACAAGAGGGCCTCTTGCATGCCATAATGGAGGGTATGACCGAGGGGACAAACTCTAGGGGACGCCCACGCCGAGAGTACCTGGAGGACCTGTTGGTGGAAGTGCGCTGCTCAACATATACAGACTTAAAAAGAGCCGCACAGGACAGGGGGGAATGGAGGAGAAGAGTTCAAATTGCTGCAAACCAGTCTTAGGACTGCAACCACGGAAGAAAATGCAGTGGACATCAGCAAAATGTGTACCCTCTATAGTTCTAGGATGGGTCGTGCGGCGTTTTAAACGCCATTTCTCAAAGGGATAGGGTAAAACCTTTTTTTTTTTTAACTAATCTAATAGTTTTTTTATAAATAGAAAAATAGTTTTTGTCTAAACTGACGTTTTAATTCCTAATTTTCATTATACTGACTTTCTAATGTATTGTATGATTTGTATCTATCTTTAAATAGGCCAAGATCCACAATGAATTAATACTAACTACGAACATTTCATTTTAGCTATAAAAAATTCGAAAATCCAATTATCGAATACCCCATCCCTAGCCAATGCAGACTAACGTGACTTTTGGTAAACGTCACCAAATATTATTTGATTTTAACAAACTGCCACATTTTTGCTTATTTGTAACAAGTTGTATTAATTTGTCATTATTGTTAGTTTTATGTAATGTATTTACCTAAATAACTTGCTATTTATTAGAATTGAGGCTTATATTAAAGTTGATAAAAGAATTAAAATTACTGAACATCGTTACAAGGTTGTATTGGGACAAATTTGTCAACTGTCTAAGGACCCATCTTAGAATTTCCGAAGTATAGTTATTTTTTGTTAAGTAAATTTTATGCATGGCCATTTTTCTGTACAGGTATGCAAAAATCCCAGATGAGCCAATGCACATGGGAATCGGCATGGACAAGACCAGCTCAGCGTCCAGCTCCGAGTCGGGCTCCGAGTCTGAATCAGAGTCGGACATGTCTGAGGAGGAGCGGAGTAAAAAGCTCATCGCCCTCGAGAAAGAAGTGAGTATACTTAGCATCGTTCTGTTATCATGTGGGGAGAATGCAGAAGAATTACAGTAAAGTCCCGATTTTACATTAACAGATTTCACGTTTTCCCGCAATCGATAATTTTTTGTCTGATCAACATATTCCTGCAACTGATTCCAAAGGAATTATCCATAAGAAATTCATGCCAGAAAGTCAAATGGTGAAGGCCGATGTGTACTTGGATGTTTTGAATCGTTTATGGGTCAGGATTCTTGGAGTTCGACCTGAATACCGAAAACAAGGGGCATGTTCTTTGTTGCACGACAATGCACCATCACACAAAAGCAAGATTGTATGCCTGTATCGTATCGATCACCCTCCCATATTCACCTGATTTAGCTACATGTGACTTCTGGCTATTCCCGAAACTAAAATTGGCGATGAAAGGAAAGCATTTCGACACAATTTCAGTTATCTAGAAGGTTTCGAGTGTGATTTTGGAGGCAATTCCGAAGAATGAGTTTCAGGGTACTTCAGAAAATTTTACAGCCGCTTCCGGGAAGAACTCCGACACGATGGACTACCTAAGTTAGAAACGCAAGTGTTCTGTATGATAGCAGCACTCTGAGAGGTCCAAAGTAGGGGGAGGTGGTGAATCGCCATGGACAGAGTAGGGCAGATGGACCGGAGAGATCTCGACCATTAGTTAAGAGGAATCAACCAAGAAGAGAGATATTGTTAAACAGGGGAGATATAAAAGATTATTTTATACTTTCCTTGTATACCTGAAGGGTTTATTACTGTAGCAATTTCTTCCAAAGATTATTTGTTTTGACCAAAAAAATAAAAATAGCGACACACCTTATATCACCAAGAAGAGAGATGGTGTTTAACAGTGGAGATATAAAAATATTGGATTATTTTATACTTTCCTCTTATACCTGAAGGGCTTTTTACTGGAGCAATTTCTTCAAGAAGTTATTTGATTTGACTAAAGAAATGAACACACCTTATGTTATATAATAAAAACAATTAAATTCGACAATTTTAAGAAGTCTCGATAATAAAAATGATTTAAATTTGTCTTATTTTTTTCAGTTGACAGCGATGCAAGAAAAGATGAGAAAGTTGGTAGCGGAATCAGGACAAAAGAAGAAGTCAAAAAAGAAAATAAAAGAAAAGAAAAAGTCATCGAGCAGTTCACTTAGTAAACCTAACGCCACCACACCCTACCAAGCCAAGAGCAATTCCATCAGTGACAGTATAGGTGAGCACTCACTTAGCAATCTCACACCTATTGCTATTACTATTACTTCCTTTTCTAAGAATGTTTTGTGGTTTAGAATTGAGTGTATGTGAATGTGTAATTATGGTGATTTAGATGAATTTTTCTTTTCCTATTGAGCATTTATTACCTGCTGTGATCCCAGTATGGAGTTCAAACTGCAGAATCTGTTGATCCTCCGAACATGTTAAAGGACTATGGAGTACCGACATGGACTTTGATTCAAATAAAAGTTTTGATTATTTTTGTGCAGTCACAATTCACTTATATAGAAAATAAAAATTATAGATTGTTTGAAGATTGATAGGTAAAAGCTTATCAGGGTTAGTGTATTATTTATGGTAGACATAAAATAATTTTTATTTTGAATAATAATTAAAAAATATTTTAAAGATCAATATTTTCTTTCAATGTAACACATCAATCAATAAGTCCCGGGACTAACTACTAAAACAACATTTGTTTGCCAAAATTCTTCTTTATTCATCAAGATAGTCTCCTTCAAGAGTGATACATTCATTCCAACGCTTTCCTAACTTTTCTATGCCAGCCGTGTAGAACGATTTATCTTTGGTTTCAATCACTTCTTCATTGGAGCCAAATATCTTTCCCATGAGCATCTTTTTGAGGTCTGCAAACAGCCAATAGTCGCTGGGAGCCAAATCTTGAAAATACCGTGGGGGGCGGAAGCAATTCGAAGTTCAACTCATGCAATTTGGCCGTCACCATTGACTTGTGACACGGTGCATTGTCCTGATGAAAGATAACTTTTTTCTTCTTCATATGGGGCCTTTATTTGCAATTTCTGCCTTCAAACGCTCCAATAACGCTATGTCATATTCGCTATTGATCCCTTTTCAAGGTGATTGATGAATATTATACCATGCGCATCCCAAAATATGGAGGCCATCTTCCCGGCCAACCGTTGGAGTTTTTTGGTCACATCGGAAGACTTTCACCGGCTGCTCTCCACTCAGCTGACTGCCTATTTGATTCCGGAGTATAGTGGTGGTTCCAAGTTTCATCCATTGTCACATATCGACGCAAAAACTTCTGTTTGTTTCGCGTAAACAGTACCAAACAGCGCTCTGAATCATCGATGCGTTGTTGTTTCTGTTTCTTTGTGACCAAATGTTCATGCAAAATAGTGTAAACACTACCAAATGATATCTTCAGGATGTCAGTTATCTCACGCAACTTTACTTTGCGATTTTCCATCACGATTTTGAGGGTTTTTTTTATGTTTTCTGGTGTAACAGCCTCATTTGGACGACCAGAGCATTCAGCATCATTTGTGTCAGTACGACCACATTTGAAATCAGCATACCACCGACAAATGGTTGTTTTCGACGGAACAGAGCCCGTATAACACTTTTCAAGCTATCGCTGAGTTTGAGCGGTATTTTTTCCCATTAAAAAACAATGTTTTATCATCACACGAAATTCGTTTTTTCCATTGTTTTGAAAATAGCAAAAGTAGCATCACTTAAACCACTGTAACTCAATGACACAATGTCGGAATGTCATGAAAGTTTGACACATAACTTCTAAAGGTTTGTACTAACTGAGAATGGTATGGATTTGTTATTAGAGGCGCCATCTGTTGGTTAGTCCAGGGACTTATTGATCGACGTGTTAATGTCCATAAAGTAACAATATGTTTTTAAAGATGATAAATTTTATTGAAAAAAATATATAGATATCACACTTATGCGGGCTACATTTGAGATTCTTATATGTAGAAAGTTTGTCAATAACGGTTTTGTGTTTAAATAAGTTAGTGTTTTACAATAATGTTGTTATATTATAATTAAATAAAGGTATATATATATATATATTGTGGTCTGTTTGATGTTGTTAATATTTTTATCTTTTGCACAATGTGGGATACGATTGAATATATTTGGAGTGGGGAAATGGTGCAATCCAGAACAAAATCTGACCATGCCCCACCTTTTATATACTGTAGATACTGGATGTATGTGTTGTTAAATATTATTATATATATATATCTTGATTAACACATGTTCCTGCTGTACATATTTAGCACGTGTAATGGGGGTTCCCCTTGTTTGATTTAGACATTTGAGTAATGTTTCATTGCGCTTTTAACAATTTTTTTATCCGCATTCCTTTTTCCGCTAGCAGTTATTGGAATTCCGTTATATCTTTATATTTTATTTACTCAAGATTGTGGCGCCCCAACTGTGATGTGAGCATGTCCAAGCGAGAGCTTTAAAACTATTTAGATTTTTTGATTAAGAACAAAAGAGCTTGGAATGAAATCATTTGGATTTTAAGAATGAATATATATTTAAGTTTTAGTAACATGCTATCTGTTGGATCAAATATTGAAACTATTTTTTTATGAAATTCTTTGAAACGAGAAAGTTATCACTTTTTAGAAAAGAAAAATCTTTTGTTAAATTGGATATTATATAGTTCTAATAATTTTAAAGCTAATCTTATATTATGAGTCAAGTTTTTTTTTTTTTTTTTTACAAAAATATATTTTGATACTTGGGGCGGGGGGGTTGGAGAATGAACTAATGGGATGAACAATGTCCTACATTTGATCTGGAATACTCGAGAGTAATCTATGGTCTTCAGATTTGAATACAATTCAAGTAACTGAATCAATTTCATAGACTTCTTTGAAATTAACAGATTATATGCTGTTATTGAGGTATCTGTCTATATTTGAAAACGGTATTACGAGGATTAGTGAAATGTTACGTTGACTGTTGTGTACCGAATGTAATCAAACAAGGTAGGAGGCCGATTGCATAGAGTTGTATTCTCCATTGCGGCGTGTAGGTGGGGCCATGATCGCTTCGGGAGTGGCGCTGGCGGCCGCAGAGATAAGAGCCCTCGCCGACACCAGCAAACTGTTGCCACCGACTAAAAATAACAAGGCCAAAGGTTTGTTGTCATTAACATAACATATAACATTATGCATCTAACCATCCTAGAACTTACTCATCATACTCACACACACACCTCTTTCTGTCATCGCGCAGCTTATACTCGTTTAGTGAAGTACCGAGAGTGCGAGACGCATGTAGAGAGTAATGTAACAGTTGCATTCAGTCAGAATACCCATCGCTCTGTAAAGTGATAAACAATGGGCGGCATCCTCGTGTCATTAACAAATGTACATCCCAGTAAACGATGTCAGGGCTGAATTTGAAATATTCAAATGATCTATTAATTCCAGATTAAGGGAACATTTATTGGATTTATGCCCATTTTGTGTTCAATATTTAGTTACAGTAAATTTGAATTTAGTTGAATTTTATAAATAATATTGACACAGTAAAATATGGAACCCATAATTTAACAATTGCTTCCACCTACAATTGACTAGGTAATATTTTCATTATGAATGCTTAATCCTTCTACACACTCCGTCATACTATGTTTGTTATATTTCTTCAGCGAACGTTTGATTACTCTGCTGAGCTGATCTATCTTACCAGCAGTCAAGATAAAATTAAATGAAGGATAGAAATTTTATTAATGCCTATTTACATATTTGATTTTCAGGCTTCCTCAATATATGTCCATGTCCTCGCATTCCGCTTTCTCTTAATTTGCTTTTTTTTTCTGTACTCGTTATGGCAACTAACAAATTAACAAATTTAATATACTATTAAATTTGTACCCTAGAGGATAAACCACGGGAGTCACTCTGTACCCTAGAGGATAAACAACGTTGCGTCATACAATTCATGTATGACTAATATGACATTTATCCTCGAGGGCAGTGGTCTCCAAAGTGGGGTACGTGTACCCCAGGGGGTACGCGAGTCGATACGTGGGGGTACGCCAAGTGACCGATATTTTAAAATTCTAATAAGAAAAATTATTATGTATGTAAACTGTTTAGAATAAATAATTTGTTATAAAATAAATATATTTATTTTATATAAATCTTGACAGTTTCCATGATATTTTTACGTATGTATATATAATATATAAAAATTTATAGTGCAAACCCATATATATATATTTAGGGATTCGCACTATAAATTTCTTATGTCTTAAGGGTACGCAATCAAAAAAGTTTGGAGACCACTGCTCTAGGGTACAGAGTGACTTCTGTGGTTTATCCTCAAGGGTACAGAAATATATTCCATTTTCATTCTTACTATTTAAAACAAAATCCAAGTTATAGTTTTATTAGGAATGTTTGTCACTACTTAATTTTGCTTTTTTCCTTTTTATTTTCAATTGTCCTGAAAATGAATTCAGACATAATTGATATTGTCATATTTTTAGTATTAGAATATAATTTTATTTTACTCTGATTCAATTCTCACAAAATAATCACTATTTTGTGTTAAGACTTTATTATCTACAATTTTTGGGTGCAAAACCAAGGAAAATATTATTTTATTGTTAAAATAAAGAAGTACGTTTGAATATTGATCATCCAAATATATCACGTACAAAAGACCAAAGGGTAAATAAAACATCGATAGTGTTGTGTGGGGGCACCATCGAAACTGGAACCAATTCTAAGATTTTGCTATGAAACATAATGAAGCAAATCCTATGAAAAGTCTGATACAGGACCTGTCTGTTTCCCGAAATCTGATTTCTTTTTATTTATTATGGGGAAGAGATAGTGCCTTTGCAGTGTGGCCAATTATCGTGATGGCTATGTGCATGGTCTGCAATTCTATGATTCTATAAAGTCCACACTTCCTCAAGATTGAATTGTATTGCTGCCTAATCATTCCAGTAGATATGTGTCTCAGACTTATTAATTACTTACAAAAGTGCTCGGGTTTCATAACCTTTAGATAAAATGGCCTAAAAAACTAAACAATTTTACATTATATTTTTGAAGGATTCCATACGTGTCAAAATTAGTGTTATAAATTTTTTTCTTCACAAAAAATAATTTTTGTATTAATTTCAGTGCTGTGAATGAATATAGAATTAGTTTTTTTGACCATTTTTCAAAAGAGAGTGTGAATTTTGAATGCACTAAGAATTCAGCCACCTGCAGATAACCTCTGTTTATCATGAGTATACGTGGGCTCATTTTTTCTCCATATAAACATGCATTTCGTCAAATATTTCATTAATTATTTATACGATTCGAAGACGGTTAACATTTTTCATGAAGTAACTCAATTTTCACTTAGCTCAATGGTTGAGGCTAGAACCATTCAAGTGTAAGTCTCCAATTTCATTGGATAATGACGTACTTAATTAAGTATGAAATTAGAGTATGCTCTTAAAATTTAGTATCCCAATTTTTATGATCATGTCTTACGTATATCAATTGACTTTTGGATGCTTTAATCTTTTTGGCACAGGTAACATGATGTTACCTATTTCAGTGATTAAAAAATACAGAACCATTTGAAGTGTTGTATTTATTTGCTCGTTTTAATGTAATAATGTATGTTCAGGTGCGGGTGCTGGTGGCCGAGGTGGTAAGGGGGCGGCGGGAGGCAAGCGTGGTGGGGCCGGCAAAGGTGGTGCGGGCGGTGGGGGAGGACGTGGGGCAGGGCCGGCTGCAGCACCGCCCCCCAGTGCAGCCGGCAAGAAGAAACAGCCTGCGCCACCCCCGCACCATCCACCCGACTCGGAGGAGGAGGACACAGCTAAGCCCATGTCCTACGACGAGAAGAGGCAGCTCTCACTGGATATCAATAAGTTGCCGGGTCAGTTATTTCACCTTTCTCTGTTACAAGTATGTTTTCACCGGTTCAGGAAACAAAATGTTTTCAAAGCTTATGGGTAGTATAACACTTTGCACTTAAACTGTTACTAGTCACTCAACACAATATTCAATACTGATTCGGCCACAAGTAATTTGAAAATAATTTACGATACTCTTATATAGGATGGGGTGGACTCCTTTATTTATTTTTATATGTATCGTGGATAAGAACTGTTTACATAAACCATTATACTTGTAATTAATATATTACTTATTTGTATTTCATATAATGGTAAAATAAGAGTACCACTCAGGTTTTCATAAATTGGCCTTTTTACATCTCTCTGGTCTTTGGGGCTTTATGTAAACTTCTCCAATTGAGGTACATGGTTGCGCAGTAACACACTTGAGTTCCATGCAGTAGGTCACCAGTTTAAACCCCGTGTTATGCTACTACTACCCTCGTATGACGCAGGCATGTTTTTCCACCGTATTCGGAGGTATAATGTAAAATTACGCGAGTGTAAGTGGCAGCAGTATGTGTTTATCTCCAAATATTTAAACTTCTAATTGATATTTGATTTGCTGTTCGATAAATCAAATACTTAATTAATAAAATAGTTAAATTTGCATTGATCCTTCGACTCTTATTGATAGTTTTATATATATTTTTTTACTTCACAGGTGATAAACTTGGTAAGGTGGTACATATAATCCAATCACGAGAGCCATCATTACGGGACTCAAATCCGGACGAGATTGAGATTGACTTTGAAACCCTGAAGCCATCTACATTACGCGAGTTGGAGAACTACGTAGCGTCGTGTCTCAGGAAAAAAACTCGTAAGCAATACTGTAAGTTCCAAGTGACATTTTTAACTCCTGTCACCCTTATCCTGTCCATGCTGCCTCTATTGTACCACGGCCTTGTCGAGGATATTAGAAAAGTGATTCTTGACCAAAAAGGATATTAATCATCCCTACACATTTATTCTAGATGTTGTTGGCTTCACATTTAAAGCTTTCTACGCTAATTTCAATGTATAAAACTGCTTTCTTATCAAATTTAGATCTATAAACTAAATTAATGTACATTATTTTGCAACTGCAATTTAGAATGCGTTGCTTTGTTATTTAAATATTGGTCAATTGTTTTTATTTAATTGCATAAAATATTTATACACCCGCCATGTTTTTTGGAGGAATATTGTTTTTCAATATTTAATTGAAGTCTTGATATTTTGATATATTATTTTTGAACAAAATGATTGAATGCTGCACATACATTTTGGAAAGGAAGCAATGCAATTATTTACTATCTCCAAAGTATAAGCTAAGCAGTTGTTGAATGTATAGTTTTGTTCTAAATTATCACTTATATTAATTAAACATTCATTTTAACTATCTTTGAAGATTGAATAAGGATCAATTTCCTTTTTTTACTGTATTAGACTCGAATCTATAATGCTTAACACTTCTGTTCATATTGTTTTATTATCGGAACCTAATTTTCTTATCTAATCAAGTTTTTTTAATAACGAGTCATGTGCTCGGAAAGTCTTACATGTGAAACTTTACAATAAGAATAGAAAATGAAAAATATGTGAATATAAATTGAAAGTAAAGAATCAAGATTTTTCTAATATCCGTTCCCTTTTGACCACCCTCCCTAACACAGAGTTGGTTGTTTGACTTAAATTTGCACAGCTGGTTTTCTTAGTTGTTGCTCCCTGCCCCCCTGAGTGCATAGTGTTGTCTGGATTGCCACCATCCATTAAAAAAAACATTCATCTAGTGCTGTCCATTCCATTATAAATATCACAGTTTTTTTAGAAGCACCCATCTACTGTCCAGAGTGTTTGAATACTAATGTAATTTATATTTTGTAAGTTAACGAGCTATCCATTTTTTCCCCATAGATTTCACATTAGTGAATCACTTCACTCATCAATCTTTTATCATCATTCATTGAAACATACACTCTTATTTCTTTGCTTAATGGGAATAATGTGAAAATTTTGTATGGAAATCTTCCATTTTATTATATCTCGAATGATATCTATTCCTTAATATTGAAGAACGAACATTCTTTTCTTCTAGGGAGTCTATTCTTAAGACATGATTATTGTAAGACTCGCATTAAGAAGATAGCGGTGCAGTTATATTATTTCATATGAGAATTGAAATCTGGACCTTTTTAATGTTTGCAGTGGAACTAGCATATCGAGGAAGAAAAGTTGTTATATTGATATTTTGAATTTATTTCACACCATACTTCACTTGTCATCATAAGCTTCATTATTTAATATTTACAATAGAGCGTATTTTTAATGTCTTGTTTCAGTACTGTTTATTCTCTCCAATAATTTAGCATATATATATATATATATCTAAATAACTACCGATATTTATTTTGCTAGGAATAAAACTGTTGGTGAATTTTTAAAAGTACAATCAACTCTATACTCGTTCATTCCTTTCAAACCCACCCTTTAAAAAAATGTCTTTGGAACTGATATTTTTTATGCATGCCGATTATATACATGTGTTAATATTGTATTTAATTAATTTTCTTGGATTAAGGAAACTTTGTTCAATTCAAGTTACTTATGTTCAAACACCAGCTCCATAAGTGATCAGTCAAAAACATTAAAAACAGTCTAATGTCTCGGAGAAATCATATTGACTCATCTGGCCTTACTAATAGTATAGAAACATTAAAAACAGTCTAGTGTCTCGGAGAAATCATATTGACTCATCTGGCCTTACTAATAGTATAGAAACATTAAAAACAGTCTAGTGTCTAGGAGAAATCATATTGACTCATCTGGCCTTACTAATAGTATAGAAACATTAAAAACAGTCTAGTGTCTAGGAGAAATCATATTGACTCATCTGGCCTTACTAATAGTATAGAAACAATTTTTTGCCTCTTGTTTGAGCCTTGAAAGGTCATCTTTTATCTACTTTTAAACTAAATGCATATTATGAAATAAATACACACAATACTGTTACACAGAAAATTATTTAAAGTTATTTTTGTCATTCAGAAATATAAATTTAAGGATAGATTTTGGAAACCCTATAAAATGGATAATGTGAAACAATTCAAAATAAACAATTTAAGACTGTTAATATTTTGAGTAGTTGATGAATTGAGCAAGGTTTTTTTTAATTTCAAGCACAATAACCCTTGTGTACTTAGTAGGTTTACTTTTTGCCATGAATTCAAGTCTCCCCGCAGAGATTTTTTTTGCCTGTAATACTAAGTTGATTTTAAATGATTGAACTGAACTCTTTGTATGTAGTTAGCTATAGAACTATTTTCATTTAATATCGAATAATCGTACGCTAAAATTTGAAGCTTAAAACTATTCTAAACTTATCCTGTTTTTTTGAGATCAATATCCGATATCTCTTAGTAACTTAACATTGTACATTCAAATGAAATAAAATGAACACTATGTTTTTCAAAGAATAATCCAATTAAAACTTTGGCAGGACAATACATTTTCAAAAAAATTGTTCGAAAATCAGAATATAGAATGTTTTATTTAATTATGTAGTCAATACAAGTTTAATTTTTATTTCGAGTATAAAACTTGTTTAATTCTCAGCTTATAACTAATTCTGAAAGTTCATACAGAGTATTTGTTTAGTGTAACTGTGCTGAAGGCATAGCAGTAATAAACAAATTAAATGCTCATTAACTTGAAATTACTAAACATGTTCAGTGCTGAGGACAAAATAATATACAGCCAGTGCACACAACACACCAGGCCTATTCTGTTGATATGTTTGTGTCTTTACTAAATTCCTCAATACGGCACGTATTTACGTTAAATTTTATTCGCAGTGTGAAGTGGGAAATTTTCACAAACATTTTAATGCATAATATGTATGAAGTTTGTTAGGATTTAAAATAAAACTCTAGGTCAGAAAACATTTTCAACGAGAACATTATAAGAAAGTTTTTGTGTAATATCGAAAATATTGTCATAAAATTCTACCAGTTTGGAATTAACATTACTAGGCTGTTAATATTTATTTTGTGTTATATATGAATCATCTGGTATCCTATTTTTATTCATTTTGACATTGCCTCTGTCCAGCTTAATTAATAAATTTGATATTTGATTATATTGGCAAATTAGCTTTAGCTAATTTCTTTAAAATTTGTATTCAATGTTTGACAATTTAAAACAAGCCTTTTACTTATTGATTAGGTATATTATCCTGGACAGGGACAGTTTTTTTTCTGTATTTTTCTTGCGGAAAATAATAAAAAAAGAGAATTGATATATTACAAATAAAGACCACGAAGTAGCATTTTAGATACCTTCAAGACCACAAAGTGATATAAACACTTGAGTCATAAAGACTACAAACTGACATTATAGACACTATTGTGCTTTAAAGAGGAAGTCAGGAGTTTTATGTTTTGATTTGACTGAGATCAATAGTTTTTTTTTAATATAACAATTACATTTTCTTTCATACTGAAAAAAGTTCCTTTTACTAGGTGGAATTTTTTTTTATTAATTTTTAGTTCTCGGAACAAAATGAACAAATATTTGTTAATAATGGCGTGTTTGCTGGGCCTGAAATGGAAATCTTTTTAACATTTTCAACTTCATGAAACTGTATTATAATTACAGTAACATAATTTCACATTAATACAAAATATACTTGATGATTCAACTCCTAATGTCCATAATTCAGAATTAGTTCTTGTATTATATAATTCCCTATGGACAGTGTGCTGTGGTAGCTTCAGTTAGTGTGAAGTGATGAACTTACTTTATGGTTTTTGTGTTTGTGCAGACAAGCGAGTCTCCGGCAAGTCCAAAGATGAGCAGATGGCGGAGAAGAAGCAGGAGTTAGAGAAGAGGCTGCAGGACGTAGCGGTGCAGCTGGGCACCAACAAAAAGCAGCAACCCAAGAAAGGTAATATAGCTCGAGCATTGCGGGTGTATACCCTAATCTATATTATCCGTGATTTTATGGTATTGATAACACAACACAAATAAAGGGGAACAGGAACAAAAACAATGTTCATGAAGTGCATGGTCATGCAGTTTACTTTCCCATAGAAAGTTCCCTTTTCAAAATCCCTATTCTACTCTTCTCAGATAAGAACTGACATGATTAATATTTATTATTTAAAAAAAAAATACTTCAGAACCTGTCACATTACTTATTTATTCTGTCTACCATATGGAAATCTTGTCATTTTCATTCTAGAATCTCGGACATAATTGCTAAATGTGCAATTGTTTCTAAAAATACTTCAGAACCTGTCACATTACTTATTTATTCTGTCTACCATATGGAAATCTTGTCATTTTCATTCTAGATGCTCGGACATAATTGCTAAATGTGCAATTGTTTCTAAAAAGTACAAATAAATTTCTTGCTTGAAAAGAAAATTTCGATTTATGAGATCAAATATATCCGATTTATAAGTTCAACAACTAATCATATTCCAGTGAATTCATATTGAAAAAGGTCTTGGTTTATTGGAGGTGGAGCTATGTATTAGGTGTTGAACGCGAACAGAAGGAGGTGTCAAAAATGCTCACTTTCGTCTACTTGACATTCCATTTTGCAGGCTTGTAATCAAATAAAATAATATATGTAACGTAAAAGCAAACACAATATCTTGTAGAGCAGATAATTTTCTTTCCAATGACGTATAACATTTTGTTTTACTTTTGGTGCTCATTTTTAAATTGAAAAAAAAAACGGACACAACTTATGTTAACACCCAATACAAAGAGGTTATTAATTCCAAAACTACACTGAGCTACATGTCCTCGAATCAAACAGGTAATTACTGCTTAGTTTTCAGGGAAATGGGGATACTTCGATGTCTCTGGCTGTGGAAATGTGTTTTCAATATATTTTCTTTTAAGA
The DNA here is from genome assembly GCA_949825065.1 of Odontocerum albicorne. NCBI lineage: Eukaryota > Metazoa > Arthropoda > Insecta > Trichoptera > Odontoceridae > Odontocerum > Odontocerum albicorne. Next base: position 6,129,918 of record OX463861.1, read on the forward strand.
AAATATGTTGAAAAAATTATTTTTAGATTCTTTCATATTTCCCTGTGTTTAAAATGAATAATTTTTTTTTTCTTTCCTCAGATGGAACAAAGGAGCCAGTAGCTGCATCAGGTCGCCTCTCATCAACTTCCAGCTCTTCAGATTCATCCAACTCTTCGTCCAGCAGTGACACCTCCTCATCTGATTCCAGCGACAGCGAAGCAGGTTAGGCTTAACACACTTCACATAAAACACATACACACACACATTAAAACATAACATAAAAAAAAATAAAAAAACTTAAATGACGTGAAATCATTAAAATACTTAGTGTAAATTTTAACTGGAACGGAGAAAAAGGTTGTCTAATGACGGTGATAAATCAATATGGACAGGAATTTTTCTGACGTGTCACTTTCTGTAATCCTCAAGTCGAACTTTTACTTCGAATAAGTCTCGGCTCAACATGTGATAGTAAGTTTAAGATGCAACAGAAATTTGCAATCAACTAACTTCAAATTCATACTGAGTTGAGCTTTCTCTTTCTCTCGAACCAAAGGGAGTCTCGTGTCACTTTGAGTATAATTATATTTAGGTATCACTGTTTTGTATAAAATAAACTTTTAATGTATGGTGTCTTAATTTACATTTCAAATTAGATTTTTATCTTTATTACTTGATTTACGGATCACTTTTCGAATTGAGGATATTCAAAAGTTGTACACATAAGAAAATAACCTGTGCTACAATAATATATTTATAAAAATAAATTTTAATTGTATATTATAAAGTGAGTTCGAGTGACCACAGACTTTCGTGAATAAAATCGTACGAGTATTGTATAAAATAAATTAAACTAATGAATTTATGTTTCATGTGACGTTATGGATTTTCGATTGTGTGAAATCAAAGTTACGTCGTGATGCATTTTTAAAGCGACATAAAATAAAGAGCGTTGCCGCACCTTTTCACGTAGGGGTGCTCCGTACATAAGTCGAGTTAGTGTTTAAAATTTAAACGGAATAAGATTTAAAACAACCAATATTTATAATATCGTTAAGTTAGGTACAGATTGTAGTTATATTGAAAGTTTTTTTGTAGGTATTTTGTGTTAATAGTATAACAACGTAGATTTAAAGTGATCGCGTGTGTGCATTAAATATGGCCTTTTTGTAATATCCTTTATTATATAAGCCAGATTCAAGTTAATGCTTATCCACATATTGTTTAAGAATTATTCTTTTTAACCCTTTTAGTGCTAAATAAGTTTTTTGGTTCGTTCGAAACCCATCTCGGGAAGACGCACGGGAATAATTTTCTCCTGGATTATATTCGCTGACAGGGTTAATAATATTACTGCTGTTTGGCCTGTTGCCTCGTCATTTGGTTTTTTCATTATGCTTTCTCCTCACAATTATTGGATAACATTTAGAAATTTAGTTTTGGTTTAGATTATTTTGCGATAAATTAATATAACATTTTTTCGGCTTTTACAATGAAAGGGGTTTGAAGTTATACTCAGTGTCATAACACTTTAAAGACTGTTAATTAAAAATAATAGTATAACGTGAATTCTGGAAAGCTTTTTCATATAATTTTTTTACGTCAATATTTGTCCTTTTATTATTGTCATACTTGATCTCGGTCAAAGACATATTTCTACATAGTTTACTTTCATGTAGTTATTTTTACAATTTCAAATTGAGTTTTCTATCCACGTTCACTTTCAAAAAAAAAATTCTCAGTCAACTGCGAGGAAAATTACTTTTATGGTTTTTCAATAAGATTCAATATTCTTAAAAAAATGTAGATACATAATTAATAAATCTCAATGCCTGAATAAGTCGCCAGTTCACACAGCAGTGGACACAAATTGAACTTAAATGATTAAATAAGTGCGCAAATAACTAGGAGAATATTACTACTGACACGTACATTGTCCGAATGGTTAGGATACGAGATTTCATTGCGGGAATATTAAGTCTACCAGTTTATTTTGTATGAAGAAAGTGATGCATAAACGGTTATGTTTTTTTATATATGACATTTGTGATCAAAAACAATATACATAGTTGACTAATCATAAAAATCAGATTTTTATTGTAAATAAAATACACTACTTAGTACTTTTTAATTATTTATTTCCGTTATAACCATTCCAATTGAATCTCCTCGCCAGTCAATTGTAATTTCAAGTTTAGTATCGATAAACGGTTCCAGATTGAGACATTCGCAAGCAAGATTCAATCACTTCATTAGTTCATTGTATAAAATGCGATTTGGTGGGCATATTGTCATACGGGCAATTTCTTCGAGGAATGAATAAACAAAGCCTGAAAAAAATCTGTCTGAGACATATATTAACAAACTTTATTATATTTTAAATTTTGTTAAGAAATTATTATATTAAAATGATATTTTTTTCCTTAAATTCTATACCAATCTTAAATTGAAAACTTATGAACAATCTTGTTATATATTTGTTAGTTTTTAAATTTTCTTGTTTTCGCAGACAATTTTGAAACTGTTTTATTTTTTTTCAATTTCTTTTGTGGCTACTAAACATCGCTATGTAAAGTGTCTACAATAACGAAATACTAAATAGGATTTTCATTTTCATAATAGAATTTCATTTTAACATCAGAAATGTTACTTCCTTGATTAAATGAATTGAGTTGTTTTTGTCTCAATTTGTATGTACAAATTTAATTACAGTTTACTTTTTAAACAGTTGATCTAGTCATACATACAGCTTAGGTTATTAATTTCAATATGTATTTTTAATATATTTTGCTAATGTTTACTTGACAGTTCCAGTTGTCATTGGGACTTCTTGTTTACAAAAACAGTTTTAACAATTGAATGACCTCCGTGGTTTTGTTGGTAAGATGCTTGCCTTCCAACCCGGGGGTTGTGGGTTTGATTACCCACTGGAACCTAGTTTTTTTTAAATGGGTCCTATTCTGGTTTCCACTTAAGGCCTCTTTAATGTCTCTGTTTGGTTGGAAGAGATTTCTACATGACAATAAGCCTGCCCGGTTGTACTGTATACAATAAAAGTGTAATAAAACAATTATATTTTCAACTCAATTGAATCCTGTAAAAATTATATTTTTTAAATCTACATTTTTTAAATTTAAAATTTGATTGGCTGAGTGTAAACATAAACTGAAGCATTTATTTAATTTCCAATTTATAATCAATGCTGGATAAAATATTTAAAATATGAAATAACAATTCTAAAACTCATAAACTTCAATCATTCATTGTAAATAAAATCGACGGAATTTTTAATAAATCACAAAAAAAACATTTTTCACAAAATATCTGACTGCGTTTTTTTTTATATCTTTTTTTTTACTTTGAATTTTAAAAAATAAACTTAATGCACAACTTCAATTTTCATACGTATTAAAGATAAAACAAAAGTAATTAATTTAATTACAATAAAATCAACAATGTATACACACAAACACACAAAGATTATTATTGTTCATTACATTTAAGATTTTCCCATGTTATGTAATGAGAGTTAATAAAATTGAGATGGTTTTTTTGGTAAACAGCTCGCTGGTATTCCTGATGTCGGTTTCTTTATATTATTGTCGATCAAGAAAATAATTTTTTATTCAATATTACATTCAGTATGCATATCCGTAGTGTAACTAACCAATTGAACACAAATATCTCTTTCCAACTGGACCCTATTAAGTTTAAAGCACACAAGTGTCCGAACAGTGCTTCCGTAGGGTATTTTGACTGCATGGAACACGCATCAATGCTAAGTATCTGTTGGATAGTTGATGAGTATTGAAACCGGCACTGGAATGCCGAGCCACAGAGCTTTGCATGTAAAATGGAAACAAGATACCTTTATGTCGGCCGGTGCAGAATGTGTTAAGACAGGGCCAGCTTACATTATATACACGCCTTACCGTCCATTCCTGTCCCATCATCGGACGGATGTGTCACCATATTCCATGTTTGTATTTTTACTACGTGGAGCGGTCTCGGAGACGATTCACTTATGTAAAATCAATCACAACAAGACAATCAATATAATACTGAATCTGGATGTCTTGACCGGACGCCCCATCCTTTGTGAGGGGATTGCGGTGTCCGGTGATGAAGCCGAGGCCTTGATCCCAAAGCTGCCAAACCTTTTCACCTTTGCGTTCATTATTTTAACTATATCATGTTCTCTCTTGTTAATCTGTGCTCATTCACATGTATGTCGGGAGTGCGGTCATTCCTCCGGGGCGTTATTTTTTTTATTTTGTTTCGCATAATTTTTCTGATGTAGTTCTCTTTTATCTGGTGTTGATTTTCGCATCGAAGTGTCATACAATTATGGGGATTAATCAGTTAGGAGCGTGCTTGCGATGTTGATTTACTAACAATGAGTGTACATAGCGGGACAATATGGGCTCATCCTGTGTCCCTAGCGCTTTGGGAAGACACGCAGAAAAGAATGTACGAGAGAAGAAGACGAATGAAGAAGGAACCTTTTGGTTGCAGTTGTGCTTCTGACATATGCAATGCAAACAAATGTGTAAGGACGGTCGCCTCCCTCCCTCACCTGCCCTCCTGTCTCGGGTGTAGTCTCTGTCGGTGCGAGAGTCACTTTCTGTTAAGCGTAACTGAACTGCGAGCCAAGCAGAGCAATACCCGCCTTTTCAAGTGAGACATGTATAGTACAAAGTTGCCAACGCGTGACAAGGCAGAAAAGGTTTTGTAAGCTTGTGTTTCTGCCAAACAAATGTTTTTTAAAAGCAAAAATAGTCACACATGTGTGAATCGTGTTTTTCTCCATTCTGTTCCTCTTTTGTTTTTTTTTATATATATTTTTTTAACCATTTGTTATAATTGTTGAAAGCTGGCCTTCCTCCTTCACACATTGTTTGCACATAGGTCTCTTGTGATGATATGTAAAAGTTGTTTGAATATGTGAACGGTCCGTGTACGGAGCGCACTGCCGGGCCGACCCCTGCCGTTTGTGCACTTGATCCATTTGGGTATTGACCCAATGCTGTCTCGCTTCCAGTATTATGTTGAAACCATTCTAACTTAACCATGATTGTGTTCAGGTGCAGAAATGACAGGCGGTCTTGAAACTTTTGTTAAGTGTTGACAGTTTTCAATCTTGAACTTCCACCATGGGTCAACATGTCCAATTACCATCAATATTTTCTGTGGATATAATTAACGTTTCTTTGACAATTTTCGTATTGTCAGATTTCAATATGTTTGAAAAATCATTGTGTAGTCATTTGCTATGTTCACTCTGGGAGCTATGCTATATATTCTAGGTAAAATTGTCTCGAATCCATTGAACTTTTCTTGCTATTCTTTTTTATCATCATTATTCTAGTTGTACCAAAAAATATTTTACTAGTTTTTAATGTGTCTAGCCTTTTATTTTGTTGTAAATAAAAATATATACTTTTTACTGTATAATATGTACAGTCTTAAAAAAAATAAAACAAATATTTTTCAACTTTTAATTTGATGTCAGATTGAAAATGTGTCAACACCGTTTTATCAATTAATGTAATATCTGTACTTGATCTTAGGATAAATATTTGTCTACATGTGTCTTATAGCACATGAATTTTTAAAGGTTCATACATAATTGTCAGGAAATTTTGGTACATTTTAAAATGAAGATCTCTATGACAATGACTTCTGAAATATATATATATGAAATGCACAAAATTGAATTATCTTGAAATGGATTGGTACCAAAATTTCTTAAAATATGTTACTGTGATTTATGGCATTATCGAATGGAATTCAAAATATTTGGTATAGATGAAATTGGTGTCTTGTTGGTTTACTTGAACCCTTCTATCGGTGTTTTATATTAATATAAGCTTATTTAAATAGAATTTTTATTTCTTTTTTTGTCATTATTTATATAACTTTTTTGATGTTTTGTTATTTGTTTGTTTTTTTATTTACCTCTGAGGAGGAAGATTTTTTAGACTAGTTTGTATATGTAATGTGCAATTAGAGCTTACGACGAATTATTAGTTAAAAATATAAATTTGCCACACTTGGCATATCTGTAAATTAATTCTCTTTTATTTAAATTATACATGTATAAAATTTTATTTTGTGAATTACGATAAAAGATAGAGAAAATGATCTGTTTCAAAATATAGGAATGATGAAAGTGGGCGGAGAATATAAAGATTACAAACTAGGAATAATTGGTTATTGATTAATTTTTTCAAATTGCGTTTAGCTCGGGTACTAAGATGAAATCGGATATAAAAGCTGAGACTTTTTAAGTTGATACTATTTGATAAACCTAATTATTTAAGTGCACCATTGCAATGCTTTGTCGCTAACAGTGCTATTGAAGTATAATTTACGTTGTTTTTAAGAGAAAAAATCGGTTGATTCATTTTTAATTTTTGAATTTATCAATATTGGTTAGTTGGAAGAGATTTCTACTTAACCTTTCATATTTCACACTGCGATACAGTGGAGGGAAAGTAATAAAATACAATTTATTTGTCTCAATGAGATATATTTGATTTTTTATAATAGTATTTTATTTTTTAAACATTTTAAATATTTTAATATCATTTGCCGAGTATTTCTTTTAATTTATTTGAAGTGGTAGGGAATAGGCGGTACTTTTTCAAAATATTTTAAGATTACTCTTTTGGAGAAATACAATTATTACTCGGAAGATCATACATAGTCGATGAACAATAACAAAAAAGTCAGTTAGAAGATCATACATAGTTGATGAACAATAACAAAAAACTCAGTTAGAAGATCATACATAGTTGATGAACAATAACAAAAAAATCAAATAAAATTTCGATCCCACACTTAAAATGCGGCCTCTGCCTACATCCTTTTTTTTAAACAAATAATATTGTTTTTATATTTTGAAACATTGAGATAATAATATAAAAGAATTAAAAAAAAAATGTATTCCAATAATTCCTCAATTTTAAATTTTAAGGTGTATACGCAATATATTTTTTTTATATTTTTAAAATATACGTAATCTTATTAGCCTTCAATCCTGTCGACAGATATTTTCTTTTATTTCTTCCAAAGACTGGATTGAAGTAGTATTTTTATCTATTTTATTTTTCTAAATACAATCGTCATGAGTTGAAAACATGTTAGGTATAGTTAGCGGAATAAAATGATTTATTTATTGAAATTTTAAAAGAATATAGTTCAATTTTAATTTTGAAATTCACTCGATAATGCCAACAAACAATGTATTCATTGTCCGATCATCAAACGTGCTGGAAAAATATTGTACAAAAATAATTGAAATGCATTTTCACATGTTGTTTTTTTTTTTTTTTAAAGTATTGAATTTAGTGTACAGCCGAGTTTATTGTATTATCTACAGTTAGGTTGCTTAACATATAACGCATTTCCATTGTTCTTGGTACAGTTTAAGTCCAAATATCCGGACCACTGGAGAATCCGGACTTTTTTTTGAAAACTCAAACTTTTTAAAATTCCTCCACTTTTTTGTGTTTTGTGAGAATTGACGGAAAGCAAGAACATGTACTGAAATTTGAGCTTCTGCGTGTAAGAACACATCGATATACATGATTCTTATAGCGACAACAAATTTAATGTTGTGAAATACAATTTTGATAAATGAAGCGTTAATAATTCATTAATAGATAGATAACCTTTCCATTGGTACTTTTTTTCCTTTCTGGAATTTGAGTCTCCGAAGCAATTTGCAAAATCCGGAATGACCAAATCCCTGAGCAGTCCGGACTTCTGGTCTTTTACTGTACACATAGTTTTAATTTTATATTTTACAAAAACGTCTGTCTTGTCAAGTGCAACTAAAGAATGGGATTTCACTATAATAAATTGGCCATATTAGATTATAAAGTTTATACATGTGTCTTTTAATCCAGATTGGGACTTTAATGAGTCACTATTGATTGTGTGCACATGATAATGGGTGCTTGACATTTTTAGACATGTAGAGGTATTAGAACACTTGAATAGTTGAATTAAATTAGGCACCAAGTACCAAAAAAAAAACAAAGTATGCAGTTTCGTTCTATATGTCATATATAATGAAACTGCATACTTAGTTGTTTTTTTTGTACTTAGTGCCTATTTTAATTCAACCATTCACTTGATTCCAGGTGTTCTGTAAGGCTGGATTGTAGTTCCTATGTTATTCTTTATTGTTATTCTTTATTTTTACAGTGCTGATATGCATTATTTAAAAATATTACTATTTGGTGACACACACACACAGAGAGAGAGAGAGATATTAGTAATTCAAAAGTACAAATCTATGTCTTAGAACAGTGTTTCCCAAACTGTGGCGTGCGACTATCCCTGGTGGTACACATGAACCTTTTAAATATTTTGCATGACATAAATGGAGCCAAAATGGGTGTTCAGTGATTAAACACGCTCATCAACAGCTAAGACTAAAGTGATTGCGCAAAACTCCCATATATGTCCTCTGTTGCCTAGTTGATAAGATGCCTGTCTTCCGACCTGGGGGTTATGGGTTTGATTCCTGTTAAAACCTAGATTTTTTTACAAAGGATTACAGTTTAGTTTTCACTTAAGGTCTCGACATATTTCTGGTTGTTTGAGAGAGATTGCCATATAGCAAAAAGTCCACCAAGTTTCACTGTGTTTAACCAAAAGGTGTGCATGTACCTAATTATGTCAAAAGTGGGGTGCATTTGAGAAACACTGCTTTAGAATATTCCATCAGACACAAATAGAGAGAGAAGAATGAAGTAATTTTGATTGAGGAAAAGGTAAAAGATACAGATGTGTGAATATGGAGGAGGGAAATACTATGCATGGATAAAAAATGTTGGAGTTGTGTCCTATCTGCCTACCTCAAAAGGGTTATCGCTTATTGGTATGTATGTTAACGGAAATCATTTTAATTCTCACATTCACATACAAAAACATTTAAATCATTATAATTTCTTAATTATTGCACATACATATCATCACGCCGTGTTCCTGTCAGGGTAGGCAGAGGAAAGAGCGTCATACTTGCCTATCTTGACGCACATCCATAGCCTTCTACAACCAAACATCTTCTCATACAACTTCTACGAGTTCTCTGACTTTCTATGTTTCATTCTTTCAGAATAGCATTCACATGATATCCAACCATACTTTGGTTTTTCTCTCACACGCCTTCCACTCATGTTTGCACTATCTATCTGTTTTGTCGGTCTTTATTTATTAATTTGTTCCATATGCCAAGTAACAATTTAACTGTTTTGTAATATATAATGAACTTAAGAGTGCAATATTTTTGAATTTATAAAAGACAGCTCATAAGCTCGATTAAATATAATCAATACAAAGCCCTGGACCATTACATTCACTTTACCATCGGCACAGGTAACGCAACCTCTGATATTTGGACATACATAGTAATGATGCAGGGTGAAATCCAAAGTGGTCAATAAAAATCTGCACCTGTTTAGCAGTCAAGTCTAATTGAGTTGAATAATCATGAAAAAGTAATTTTAAAATGAGATCTCTTTGAATGACATTCAATATGATAAAGTAGATAGTTCATTTAGTAGATAAGATTGATTTGATGACGCTGGACAAGAAGAAATGTCCTAAGATTAATGTTGACTGAAACCTTTTTTTACTATTTATATAGGTTGAAAGTTGACTCGAGAAAAGATCTATAATGGGGCAGCGATAGTTTTTTAATTTGTGAATAAGGACTGTTTAGATTATAGCAATGGGTCGTTGCCTGCTTGATAATAAGGTGTAAACTATCCGAGGCTGTTTTTGATACCAATTGATCTAAACATTTCAGTTTGATTTGTAAAGTTGATCGGAATACAATTGATTTAAAAAAGATAAATGATTTAATTCTTTAATATGTCAGAATGTTTCAGCTGCATATTATCAATTAGTTTTTTTGTTAATGCTATGTCAAATATTATTTTAGAACAAGTTTTTTTTTTATGATCGCGATCCCCGTGATGTGATTGCTTTTTTATGATCGCGATCCCCGTGATGTGATTGCTTTTTAACATAATACCTCTACATGTCGAAGAGTGAATGGAAGATTGTTTTTACTACATGTATGCTTGTAATATAATTTTTAAGCGAATTGAAATTTTTTATGATATATGTACGATGGCACCCAAGTGATTGTTTCGAAATATATATTATATATTATTATATTGTTTGTGTCATTTGGGAAGGAGGGGAGGAAGATGAAAAAAAAAAAAACATTTTGACAAGCCTGATATTCAGTTCTGCTTATTTCAAAGTGAAATAAACATGAATGACTTTTAAGTGTAAATATTGAATATTAAATATAAAGAAGTATGTAAGTGTAGTTTACATATTCAGAAAAAAAGCTGTGTTTTATTCCACTTTTTCCCCCAAGTAATATAGTGAAGCAATAGGGAACATGCATTGTTAAATATAACTTGTAAAAATACACGGGAGACACCTTAGGAGCTACATACAGTGTGGCTTCTGAGCAATGCTGTGTGAGGACAACAGCTAGTGATCATTACTGGAGTCCAGTAGGGCTGTGTCATGGCTCCCATTCATTTTCATCCTTATGAACTCTGCTTAGAAATGCTTTTTATTGGATTGAATCAAATATTCCGATTCGATCTTTCAAAACATCCAAATTCATTAATTGTTTTAATTCTAATTCATTTAATAATCTTAACAAAATTGTTTTATATGAAAAATTAAAAACTCGAGTCTTGATCGGTTCAGGTATTTGAGAATAATTTAATTAAAGTTGCAATTATATGGATGTTCCTTATTCAGCAATGTTCATTATTTCATAGCTCAAATATTATTTCAGTTAAGTCCAAATTAAATTATTTATAGAAATGATATATTTTAGTTTTAAATGGAAATATTTTTTTAAGCCTAATTATTTTATAAAATTTGCATTATTTATGTAAATCATCGGAATGATGATGATTTTCTAGCACAATAGTGGACATTGCTGATGATAAACAAAATACGCTAATCTTTAAGAAAATATACTTTCCTAATGCAGTTTTATTAGAATTATCATTGCTAACATTTTATCAAATTATAGAAATTATTCGATGGAGTCGAGTTCATCTTGACGAATTTCAATGAATGCGAATACTTTTATCTCATGTATTGTGAGTTTTTAAAATAAATGAAAATGTTAAACTTAAAATGAGCACAATTATTAATAAGAGAGAACAAGTATCTAATACATAACTTCAAATTATGTGAATGGTGTTAATAACAAAGAGAACAATTCTTCGTCATCTTACTTTTTAATTCATTTATCATTGGATTTTTTTAAGAATCGAGTACATATTTAATTTTTTTAAATTTCTGGCAGCACTTTAGGAGCATATGTGAAAAGGTTTGGAGTCACGAAATTGTAAGTTTTAATTTTCAAGAATCCTGATCTGACGGTAGTTAGAAAATCAATATACGATGGTGAGTACAGTACTAGGATGTTCCTAAAATAATGGCTGATTTTAATCCTTCAAATTCAATCAAACATAACTTGAGAGTTAGAGGCATTTGACTCTATGCATTTTTGTCAATGAATTACAAACTAATTTATGCCTATAAAGATGAAAATCAGTTGGTGATAGATCAGGTAAGTAAGGTGAATGAGGTGATGTTTCTCAGCCCAACTTATTTTTTAATTATCGATTGCGCAATGTGAGGTTGTGAAACAAGATGAGTCTTCGGTTAATCAGTTTTGGTTGTTTGCCGGTTTTAGTTTTTGGTGCATAGCTTCCAATCCTTCACTTCACAACTGGGCAGTGATAGATTGGCCGTGGTGAAAAAAATTGTAACAAATACTAGGCACGTCCAGAAAGTAAAGAACGATTGCGCACAACGCCCTGCGCCGATCACCCACCACCGCGATCATATGCCCGCTAGTTAGCTCCTTCCCTCGCTTCAGTGCGAGCCGAGTTTTGTTGCTGAACGGTCGTGCGTCTTTGTTCTGTAACCTTTCAAAATGGGTGCGCTCATTGAAAATCGCGCCAAATGTGAAGTGCGCAGTGTCATTCGTTTTCTGAATGCACAAAATGTTCGGCCTAACGAAATTTATAGGCAACTTTAAGCACAGTACATGAATCTTTCCCACAAATTTCACGATCACTTCCACATGAAATAGTGCTTTGGCTACAAAAAAATGTGTGCTCGGAAAAGAAAAACCGAATCTCAACACCAGAAAAGTGATGGCAACAGTTTTTTGGGACCGAAAGGGTTTCATCCACGTGGAGTTTATGCCAGGAGGAAACTCTTCAACGACTTAGATCCAAAACAAGAGACGTGGAATGTTGTCGGGAAAGGTGGTTTGGATTCATGGCAATGCGCGGCCTCGTGCATCAGCACAAACAGCGAGAACTTCAACGTCTTAAATAGGACATTTTTGGACTTGGCACCGAGTGATTTTCACTTATTCCTGAAACTTAAGGAATTTTTGGGTGGAAAACAGTTCGCAAACGATGAAGACCTCAAACAAGAAGTGACATCCTGGCTCAAATCTTTGGCGATAGAAGAGTATAACACCGGAATCGAAAAATTGTTTCCACATTACAATAAGCGCCTTGACAGCTATGGCGACCACATTGAAAAATAGAGTAAGGTTCTGTGACTTTGTAAATAAAGTTTTGTGTTAATATCTTTCGTTTTTATTTAGTTATGCCAAAACGTTCTTAACTTTCTGGACGACTCACGTAACACCGATCACAGACCACCATACAGAAACCATTAACTTCTTTTGATGCGATTTTGGTTTTGCAAAATGCTCGATTACTTCATCGTGATCGAGCCATTGCGCAAATTGTTCACGGTTATCATAAAGCATCCATTTCTCGTCGCATGTCACAGTACAATTGAGAAATGGATAATAAATTATTGTATTAACCCTTTCCGGTCCTATGTCGAATGTCATTCGACATCGACTTTATTCCAGTGAGTCTTATGTCGAATGTCATTCGACATTTTTCGATTGTCATTCGACGTCATTCAATGTCATTCGACATGTCGAATGTCATTCGATGTTTTATTAAAAACAACCTGGATGTATTGTTTTACCCTGTAATTCTGTAAATCTTTTGTGGACCTGATGGAACATTTTAATTTTTTTTGTTAACCGGAAAGGGTTAAAGTAGTGCAAATTAAATACCCTACGCAATAACTAAATATAGCAGATTCCTAATTGTCAAAGAAAAACTAATCAAAAAATATTTCTGTGCAAAGAACGTTCAAAATTATATAATATTAAAATCAACCATTATTTTCGGAACAACCTAATATTATTACACAACATTCATAATGAAAATTGCTTCTTAAAAGTAAAATTTTCAATTCAACACTGTCACAAACAGTTTTTATTAAAGTTTTCGTAATATTTGTCATATTGATGCCAGCTACAGATTATCATTTATTTGGCAATCCATACTCGGAAAACATATTTCTCCCATTAACAGCCGAACCTTGGGAGGCTGTTCATGGAAGAAATATGACACAAGGAATCATTACAACAAAAATGCAATAATTCAAAATGATATGGTAACACAGATCATCAGTCTCATGGAAGTATTAGATCCATAACATTGATATGTTGAACCTAAAAAAAACTACATACCATAACACCATTTACCTGTCAGGGTAGGCAGAGAAGACAGCACACCATACTTTTCTATCTCGACACACATCCTTAGCCTCTTCCATATCCGTACAACTTCTTCATAGATTCCCTCAACTGCTCGGATATTAATGCTCCCACACCCTGATTGATTCTTTCACACCAGATTACATACCTAATATTCCTCACACCTCTTCAGACCCACATTCTTTTTTGTTTGTCTTACTCTAGCACACTATATAAACTTTTATTATTTCATTCACTTTTCTATACATTCTTCCCCAAATATTCCACACACCTACTCCTCTGACTGCCATCACCAGAGACACGGCGCTGTGGGTCGTGAACCTCGCTGGTGCCTTCAGGTGCTTGAGTGCTCCTACATATTATATTGCACTAAACATTTTATAAAAATTAACTTAACACGTTCACTGCGTCGAACACGGCTCCCGTGTCCATACAAATCTTTTGTATGGACACGGGAGCCTTGAATGTTTAGTGCACTCATAAACGTCTCCCGATAAGGATTCATCGCCGGTTTCATGTGTTTTGAAGACACGAAGGAATACACTTGTATATGATGTTTCAATGGAAAGTAGAATTTGATTTTTAACAAAGTTATGGGTTTTCAAAAATTCGCGAATTTTCAGCATCTCTGTATGACATTAAGTATTTTATACGCAGTGAACGTGTTAAAACATGTGCTTTTTTTCACTTGACACTGATTACATGATGCTGCATGTGTTACTCTGTACATACATTCTGTTGCGGTCGGCTGGTATATTTATTAACTCTTCTGAATTGGCATTAATTTGTATTTCTTGTATTAATTGCAAAAAGGCTGTATTTTCAAAATACATTCTTATGTTATCAATCGGTTATGTTCTTGTGTTGATTCGGTGTTTTGTAAGATCGGGTTTAACCTTAGAAAAATGATAAGTTTTCTAGTTCGTTAAAAACAAAAAAAATAGTGTTCCTGCAGTAGGCCTGTCGGTCGTTACACCTGATCTCAAAATTTTGACAGGCAGATCAAACATGTACAAATTATCACTCCCACACTATAACCCGTACTAAAATACAACTCATCACATTTCTTTAACTAATAATAAACACTTATTAGTTAAATTATAATCCGGAATTTGCCAAACCGAGGATATATGGATATTTCAAAACACTATACAATGACATATCCAATGTGTGCGTCAGTGTTACCACACAGTGATAAATATAAGTTTTCCATGAATATTGATTAACAATCGCTGGTATTACACGAGTTTAATATTGAGTGTATCATAAATGCTGGAGTACAGTACAAATATAATAATATAACTGACTCTGGTCATACTTGTTAACTTGACTGGAAATATCACTCAGTGGCTCAAGATTATCAGAGCTATTTTTTGACCCTAAACTTAAGTATTTTTTTTGTCAAGTCCACCAAACAATCGTAATATGTTAATGCTGTCAACATTTTCAAGTATAATTTAACACGTTCTGCGCCGCGTAGGTCACCGGTGACCTACCGTGTTTTTGACCAGGGCGCCACATAGGTCACCGGTGACCTACGTGTTTTTTTTTTATAAACAGTCCCAGTGCGCCAGCGGTCACATTTACTACGAGTTTTAACATTGAATGTGACTTATACGGCGCCCCTGAATATAATGCACATAAAAACTTCCAAAATTTTGTTTGAAAATGCAATTATTTTTAATAAACCTCCAGGTGTACATGAGCAAGCTATTACGGTTTATTTTTTTCAAGGATAAACTAGCCTCTACAATTAGGCTAGGGGGTATAGAAGGAATTCCAGGGATAAAATAATGAATGGGACCATCCATTTGTCACACTCTGGAAATTTATGAGGGTGCATTGTCTATGCAACATTGTGACCCTTTTTTTTGGAGCTATTGTCTCAGTAATCATAAGAGATTATTATGTTATGGCATAACACTATAGCATATTACATAAATAAATAAAAAATATAATAAGTAATAGATTAGGCATGCTACAATTTTTTTCGACTACAAAAGTTTATATTGTATATACATGTATTACCGTACGACGCCGCTTAGGTCACCGGTGACCTACGCTCACAATATCACCTAAAATCAGTTTATTTTTAAAAATAAATCATTATTTATGAAGCCTATATATGTATACATAATATAAACTATAATTTGTTTAGTGGCGCAGGTACTTATTTTCTCAAAATGTCCTGCGGCACGGAATGTGTTAATATCACATTTAAAATTATAAATATAGTTAAGTTGATGAAAAAACCCTTTAAAAATTAAAAAGAAAGTATTTGAAATATTACATTTAGCATAATACTAAATATATCATTGATTTAAAAAGTATGGCACTAACTGTTTTCATCAAACACTAAAAATTTGGAATCAGATTAAATAATAATTTTACCATTTTTGAGTAACTTACATAATTTATCAAAGGTTTTGGTTTTAACTTTGTGGTACTCCATATTAGAAAATCGTGGGCTCAATACTATAACTAGGTAATTCAAAATTCTCTATTCTGAGAAAATGTCATTCTCAGTTTCGAGGTCCTTTTGTCTGGTAACTCCTCTTTAATTATGAGGTATCACGTTAATATTTTTTATGAAACTAATAAAGGAGGTTTCAATACATGGTAAGATGTAAGTTAAATGAACTTCAGATATATACGAGGCATATCCAGAAACTAAGTGTACTAAATTTTTGTAGGTTACAATTTTTTTTATTTCAACAAAAAAATTACGTGGTTACCGTAGTACATATGTAAGCTATTTTTCGACATAGTCGCCATTCCTCTCAATGCAGGTGGTGAAGCGGGGTATCAACTTTTTGATGCCTTTCTCGAAGTAGTTTCCCGCCAACTCCTCCGTCCACTTCTCCACCTCCTCGTCGGTTGAAAACCTTTTTCCACCCATGTGCAGCTTCAGGGAGGTAAAGAGATAGTAATCTGAATGTGCTAGGTCAGGGGAATGCGCGGGATGGTTCAGGACATCCCATTTAAACGAGGCGAGCAGTTCCTTCGTGGCGTTGGCCGTGTGTGGTCTGGCATTTTCGTGCAGCAGGCAGACTCCCTTTGTCAGCATGCCTCTCCTCTTGTTCTGAATCGCCCTCCGCAATTTTTTTAGGGTCTCACAGTATCTTGCAGAGTTGATGGTCTCCCCTTGAGGCATATATTCAATTAAAATTATGCCTTGACAGTCCCAATACACGGATGCCATGATTTTCTTGGCTGAAATTGTGGTTTTGAACTTTTTGGCGGAGGGTGAAGAGGTGTGACGCCACTGTTGAGACTGCCTTTTGGTTTCAGGCGTGTAGTGTGCAACCCAAGTCTCACCTCCAGTAACGATGGAGCGGAGAAATTCATCTCCATGGAGTTGGCAGTGCCTCAAAAACTCTTGTCTTTTTACAAAATTTCGCACTTGGCGGGAGATTGGTTTGACGTTTTTCACGAAACGTGTTGTCGCGTCGACACTTCTCAACGTACTGACCTCAAACTGGTCTCGTTGCGGAGGGCAAGGATCAGGCTACACGGAAGTGTAGCCAACATGTCGAAAATAAAATCCATCCGGTCGTGATAGCCACAGTACTTTCTGGATACGTCTCGTACTTTAAGTATTATTTTGTTTCCACGTTTATGACTTACCTAATTCTGAAAATGCTAAATAACTCAGTTGAGAAAGAATATTTTAAGATACCTAACATATTTATAGCATTGGAAAGCCCCTTCGATGAGCAATCCATTCATGTAAATAACTCAAAACCGCCAAATTTAGAGTTACCTAGTTTTAGTATTGAGGCCATGATATATTTAACAAAAGGTGACTGTTATTCCACTTATTATATTTGTATTGAGGCCATGATAGTGTAATACAATACAATAATAGTGTAATACAATACAATGATTTAGTATTAAGGCCATGATATATTTAACAAAAGGTGACTGTTATTCCATTTATTATATTTGTATTGAGGCCATGATAGTGTAATACAATACTATAATAGTGTAATACAATACAATGATTTAGTATTGAGGCCATGATATATTTAACAAAAGGTGACTGTTATTCCACTTTTTATATTTGATTCCCACTACACATGTTTCTACGTTCTATGCAGAGAGCCTATATTATGGCAAATTTTATATGATTTCGTTAGTTGTGAATACATCCTGTTGGTTGGTATTGGTTTGTTGTGTATGATCACACTAGTGGCCAAGAGGTTTGTGAGGCTGATGGATTCAGTCCACAAATTGAAACTCAAATGTATCGCAGAATTTCACGATGGTAATTGATTGAATTATTCTCCTGTTTGTGGGGCAAATTATTTTATTTATTTATTAATTTTTTCAAAACAGGCTTAGCCCAATTACATTGAAAAATACAAGACATTAAAAAAGAAGAAAAATTACAGGGAATTTTTTTTTTTTTTTTAAATTATATAAAATAAAAAATAATGCATATGTATACAAACGAGTATTTACACACAAACGTATATTACATATATATTCAGTCACTTAAGTATGTTGATGAGTGCTTTCTAACGCGCTTAATCTAAGAAGAAAATTTACTTTTGCTTTTGGTAATGTGATATGAAATATGTCAATATCCGAAGCAGTCCCGTTAAGAAGAGTTAAGGCCCTGCCAACAGGCATAGCGGCTGGAAGACCCGTTCTTGCGTATGTTATTGAGAACAGTTCCTGCTACTGCAGCATATAAGCAAAAAAGAAAACATGAATGAGTAACCAGCTTAAAATTGGATTCCATTCAACATACATACATACTATTTCCCTGTCGGGAGTAAGCAGAGAGGACACAGAGTGCCAGACTTGTCCATCTTGATTGTCTATCCTTCGCCTCTTCTGAACCCATACACCTCATACAACTCCTACGGATTCTCTGACTTGATGTTTTCTTATAAAATATCATGCTCTAGATCCAACCATGCTTTTCTTGGTCTTTTTCTACCATATGTTCCACCAACATATGCATTATATTGGGAGTACAAATTAGTTCGGTCCGTTTCCAAAAGATGGCTGGCTGTTATGAATGGTTCATAGTGACAGCCGATTTTGGCGGTTTCAGAGGTTAGACATCTGCTAATAATATTCAGTTTATATCGCTTTGAATTTCATGCAAAAACCTTGTTTTGTACAGTGTTGAAAATGTCGAATTTTGTGTTAACCAAGCAGCATTTGCGGGAGGTTTTAATTTTCTGCTTTAATAGGAAGAAAAGTGCAGCTGAAGCCCATCGAATGCTTGTCGAAGTTTATGGTGACGCTGCTCCAACTGATAAATCATGTAGGGGATGGTTTCGACGTTTCAAGGATGGAGATTTCAGCGTCGAAGACAAGCCTCACTCTGGACAGCCAAAAAAATTTGAGGACAAAGAATTAGGGGCATTACTCGAAGATCAGAGTCAAACGCATGAGGAGCTTGCAGAATCATTGGGAGTGACTCAACAAGCCGTTTCCGTACGATTGAGAGCCATGGAAATGATTCAAAATCAAGGAAATTGGGTGCCTTATGAACTGAAACCGAGAGACGTTGAAAGGCGATTTTTCACTTGCGAGCAGCTGATTCAAAGGCAACAAAGAAAAGGTTTTTTGCATCGGATTGTAACTGGAGATGAGAAGTGGATATTCTACAACAACCCCAAGAAGAAAAAATACTACGCTAAGCCTGGTCAATCGTTGCCATCGACCTCAACATTAAAACCGAACATACATGGTTCGAAGATCATGCTTTGTATCTGGTGGAACCAAAGGGGTGTTGTTTACTATGAGGTGCTGAAACCTGGCGATTCCATTACGGGCGATCGGTATCGGCTACAATTAATTCGTTTGAGCCGTGCATTGCGAGAAAAATGGCCGGAATACGAGCAAAGACATGATAAAGTTATTCTTCTTCATGACAACGCTCAGCCTCATGTCGCAAAAGTCGTAAAAAAATATTTGCAAACGCTCAAATGGGATGTTTTACCGCACCCGCCGTATTCCCCGGACATTGCTCCTTCTGATTACTCGTTCCGAAGGATGCGGCACGATTTGGCAGGTCACCGGTTCACTTCTTTCGTAGAAACCGAAAATTGGCTCCAAACTTGGATCGCCTCAAAAGACTAGTCATTTTTTCGAGAAGGAATTCGAAAATTGCCTGAGAGATGGGAAAAAGTAGTAGCCAGCGATGGACAATACTTTAATTGATCTGTTCATTCATTTTGTTTAGAAATAAATGCATTTTTGAACACAAAAAAACGGACCGAACTAATTTGTACACCCAATATATTTGTTTAAACCATCTCAGAGTGCTCTCTCATCATCCTACTTAACACATCAGTCTTAAGTTTACATTCATCCCTTATCACTTCATTCCATATTCTATCATACATTGTCATCCTGAGTACTCTTCTCAGTGCGTGCATTTCACTATTTATTTGGCTCTTTTTAGTCTTTTCATTTCAGTCCCATAGATCATTCTCTACCATACATCCTATCGCTACACGTTAAGCCCACTATGAATTAACAACTACAATTGTAATGAAAAATAGGCTATATATTGTGTTGTAGTTAACTAAATAGTTAGTGCAACTAAAAGTCAAAATGAATTGAAAAGACCATTCAGAACTCCTTAGTGCAGATGAGAGTTTGTTCTATGCCTCTCAATATACGAAGGCCTTATAATACAGGAATACTCCAAATTATGGTTTAGAGCTTTTGTATATGATCTTAAATGAGACCTTCTCCCAGTAACCTTATCTTACACACAATTGGTTGATAATGTATACCAGAGCACATCTATAAATGAGACCTTCTCCCAGTAACCTTATCTTACACACACTTGGTTGACAATGTATACCAGAGCACATCTATTAATTACTTTCAAAGACATTAACACGTTCACTGCGTATAAAATACTTAATGTCATACAGAGATGCTGAAAATTTGCGAATTTTTGAAAACCCATAACTTTGTTAAAAATCAAATTCTACTTTCTATTGAAACATCATATACAAGTGTATTCCTTCGTGTCTTCAAAACACATGAAACTGGCGACAAATCCTTATCGGGAGACGTTTATGAGTGCACTAAACATTCAAGGCTCCCGTGTCCATATAAAATATTTGTATGGACACGGGAGCCGTGTTCGACGCAGTGGACGTGTTAAGTAAACTTTATAAGTACTCGCACAACTTTTCGACTAATGGATGATCTTTAGGGGCACTGAATACTGCCCTGCAATCTAATGGAGATGATCCTTAGGCACTGAATACCGCCCTGAAATCTTTGTGTCGATATTTGTTACAAGACAATTGTATGGAGTGTTCTCCAAATGGCATCTACCTAAAAACTAATTGCCAGATCATTGATTGCATCATAACAACCACACAAGTGCTGGGAATAATCTAGGTTTGGAGATCATACAGTACAAAATGAAAGTTAATACTTAAGAAATTGTAGCATGGTTCCTGTGACAGTTCACAAATTTGCCCCTATACAACCTTGTAACGACGTTCAGTAATTTTAATTATTTTATCAACTTTAATATAAGCCTCGATTCTAATAAATAGCAAGTTATTTAGGTAAATGCATTACATAAAACTAACAATAATGACAAATTAATACATCTTGTTACAAATTAGCAAAAATGTGGCAGTTTGTTAAAATAAAATGATATTTGGTGACGTTTGTCAAAAGTCACTATGTTAGTCTGCATTGGCTAGGGATGGGGTATTCGATAATTGGATTTTCGATTTTTTTATACTTAAATTAAATTTTCGTAATTAGTATTAATCCATAGTGGATCTTGGCCTATTTAAAGATAGATACAAATCATACAATACATTAGAAAGTCAGTATAATGATAATTAGGAATTAAAATGTCAGTTTAGAGAAAAACAATTTTTCGATTTATAAAAAAACTATTCGATTTGTAAAAAAAAAACGATTTTACCCTATCCCTTTGAGACATGACTTTTCAAACTTCACAGGAACCATCCTACATTTTCCCAAGTATAAGGCAAGGGTAGGGAATCTTTTCATGTTGAAAGGCTGCTTTAATTTAGCTGTAACCTAGTAAGGGCCACCTTGAAAGAAATTGCTTAAAAATAATAAATCAACCAGATGTACTTGCATGGAAGTGTTGAATTAATAAATAAATATGCTACATGTCTGTCTATAATGATAATAAAACAGTCGCTAGAATTGAATGTAGTTGTAACTACAGCAGTTTTCTGATTGTTATTGAATTTCCAGCAGGTCCAGGCCCTGTTCCAGGTCCAGTCCCGGTGCCAGTGCCAGTACCTGGTAAAGTTGCCATAAAGAAAAAGAACAAGAAGAATGCAACACCTCCTGCAGCTACTGTAAGTAAACCTTTAATGGCATTTTTTAATAACTTATGAAATAAAATTATTCCAAAACCTAATAATCAAACTTGCACCATTCACGAAGTTTGTTGTTAGATGATGGAAAGGTGGAGCCTGATATTAAACATTGAGTTATAATGGGAAACAAGGTCAATGTGACACTTAAATATATGCCAATATAAAATTATCATCCACAACAGCGTGTTTGTTGATTTATAGGAGTGAAATGTGGATATTGAAAATAAATTAAACGATCCGAGGAAATGTGTGGTGTATTGATGTACATATGAGTATGATAGAGATAATGAGTTAAAACTGATGTGTTAAGTAGGGTGAAAAAGAGCATATTGAGGTGGTTTGAACATGTTGAATGGATGGGTGACGAAAAACTGACTAAATAAATTTATAATGTAAGCAAGAGTCCGAATTGTGGCAAAGGACAACCGACACAAGTATGGTGGGACCAAGTGAATGAAAATTTGTAAAGAGTAAGAGCAACAAGAAACTGTATGAGAAGATGTAAATGAAGTAAGTCATGATAAAAAAGTTTAGAATTCTGTTCTCCATCTGCCCCAACAGGGAAATGGCGTGATGGTATGTATGTATTTATGTACAAGTAAAATTAATTTTCCTCCCATGTGTTGTGTGTGATTAACTACTGACCGGGTCTAAATTATGAGAAAATCTTTAACTTAAATTATGAAGTTCAAGAAAATGAATTTATTACTAATTTTCTTTACATTTCAAATGTTTTCCCTGATTACTTCTAATAATTTTGAAGTAAATATGTTTTGTTTCTAGTTATCCAAAATATAATAATGAGATATAAACATGATAAATGAGAAAAGTAGACTATCCAATGGCATGGTTTTTATCTTTCTAGAAACAACCGCCGCCTGCACATCCTCCCGAGAAGCCTCCACTGGTCGCAGCAGCTCCAGCAAGAGTGACACCCCCGCCCCCAGCTAGAAAGCCCTCCCCGCCTGTTGTGCCACCGCCTGCACCCCCCACCACCCAGGCCGTTCAGGCTGCACCCGCACCAACCCCTACCGTCAGCACTCCTCAGCCCACGCCACCCCCTGTTACCACGCAGCCAATCATTACCCCCATCCCTACTGCCAACCTGCTGGCTGTTCCTCCTGCACCATCGCCGATAGCCAATTTACAACCTTCACAGTCGATCCCTGTCACACAACCGACTTCGCAACCCTCTCAAACTACCCCATCGACCCAATCTATATTTCCGACATTTCCCCAGCCGAATGATGAACCTAAGCCAAATGTGATACCAAATACACAACAATTTCAACCAAATGTCGGATCTCAACTGCCAGTTGCAACATCGACAGTCCCTCTCAGCCAACCTTCCCCTTCTGTGCCGACAACAGCCTCGAATGTCCCGCAACCGAGTCCACAACAAAACAATAATCAACGTCAAAATCATAATCCCATCGGACAGCAGAACGGTATGAAAAAGGTTGCTGAAGTTGTGCAACCATTGCAGCATCCACCTTACTTGGATCCTTTGGAACATTCTCTGGCTAGTTTAGAACAAAATTTCATCAAGAATGAAGTTCCTCCTTCATCGGGAGCAGGAATGCCAAATTCACAAATAAATCATAATTTGATGAACGACTTCGCCATGGGCATGAAACAGACACAGAATATGGATATAGACATGGGGAATGGCCATAATTCACTCATGGCACATTTTCAAGGTCTGGGACCTGATATCCCAGGACTATTGAATACTGGCAAATCTGACAATTTCCTGCCCCCCAATAATGGATTTTTGAAACATGACATGCACCACGACCCATTACAGATGAACGTCACGATGAACGCAATGGGGATAGGTTCTTCCGGACTCACCGCTCCCCCGGTGTCTTCGATATTTGACCCACTCCCTACGCCCCCGCCTCACCAGACCATAATGACTCAGCAGGCACCTTTAATGATGCCGACTAACACAGTTATGCCCCCTGTTCACATCAAAGAGGATAAACCACCTCTTTTGACTCCAAAGCCCATTGAAGATTTGATGGGCATACCGAATATAAACAATTCCATGGATAGGAACAAATATGACATGGAAAAGAAGAACAGCATGCAGGCACAGCAGAGACAAGAGGAGAAGGCCATGGGCAACAGCTTTTATCAGCCTTTCAAGCCTAAGGAGCAGAATGTGAAGAACGCCACCTCATGGTCACTGTTGGCGCAGGCGGGCAGTCCTCAGGGCTCCAACATCCCCAATGCTGCACAGAGCAAACCCAAACCGGCTAGTGATAGTTTCCAGGTTGGTTATATTTCAGATACAATCCAATGCTTTATTAAATTTTAATTCAATGGTTTAAGTCAAAATGGTTTATCTTCAAAGCAGACATAAAATTAAAATAATAATTATTAACTCATTGTCTAAAGTTAATATTTTGTATCATGATTAACAGTTAGTTTACAGTTTGATTTGTGCAGATTCATAATGACACCGGTTAAAATGGTATTTCGGAAAAAAAACGTATATTTCTTAGACTGAGTGTTATTATGAAACTCTCCATGAAAGGAGAAAATCGCGACAGACAACTCTGCACACTTTTTTTTTCTCAAAAAAGAGGTAATTCTCTACAAACCTTGAATATTACTTATTGACTTAATCAAGTAATTAGGTTACTTTAACACCCCCTCCGAACAACTTAGGACAAGTCAAAGTATAATATTGGATATTTTTAGTCCTTGCAAACTGAGAGGTTAAAAAAAAACACATTTAATTATACTAAAATTTTGGTTTGTTAAATTTATAAATTGCACTAATTTTAAAATGATTCCTAACTAAAACATTATAAAATCTGGACTTTTAAAAATTAATGTATTTATGTGAGCCTTGTGCTTGAGGATTTTTCACTTGTTCTAGTTTATGGCAGTTTCGCAATAAAAAGTACCACACTTAAATTTGTTTCAACAAGGTATGAAAATGGAAAAACTGTGAATTTAAGCATTTGTAAGATGAATGAGTCTACAAGTCAGGTTGAAATTGTTTTATTACTGAAATATTAAATAAATACCAAAATGACCCATTTGAAAGTTCCCCTTATAATTCTGTCCATTTAAACACTTAATTAAAAACAACCCCAGGTGGATGATGTTGGGAATCGCTGATTCAACGCATTAGTTCCTTCAGGTACAGAACAAGTATAAATGGAGGGTTATCTGTATAACTTTAAAATATTATTATCATTATAGATAAGCGCAATGAACACAGTTTATATCTATATCAAGTTTAATAGTTATATGCTACTTCAAGATCACTCCATAATTTTGTCTCTATCACAGTAACTTCAATTAACACAGTTTACCTTCGTACATCAGATAAGGCAGACATTTTGTTAATTATCGCATATAATACACAAAATGAAAGATTTTTGCTGTCAGGTTAAGATTGATATATATTGGGCCCTCGTACACTCCACTCACAACCATCTCAATGAATATTTGATGACAAAAGTAAGACAAAATCAGAGAAAATTTCATACAAAATACAATAGTAAAACTATTTTAAACAAGTTATTTTATTATTGTCGTAAGGGTTATGATATTAAAATTTTAAAAATAAAAAATGAATTTCAATTACTATTTTTGAAACACTATAGTTAGGAGTCCTGTGACAGCTCACAAATTTGCCTCAATACAACCTTATGTAATGTATTTACCTAAATAACTTGCTATTTATTAGAATTGAGGCTTATATTAAAGTTGATAAAATAATTAAAATTACTGAACATCGTTATAAGGTTGTATTGGGGCAAATTTGTGAGCTGTCACAGGACTCATTCTAGAATTTCCGAACTATAATATATTTCAACTTCCATGACCTAGTTAGTAAGATACCTTTCTACCAAACCAAGATTGTGGGTTCAAGTCCCGTTGGAATTCAGTTATATTTTTATAAATGGATTCCAATCTGGTCTTCATCTATGGCTTCTTTAACATCTTTCTGGTTGGTTGGAAGAAATTACCACATACTATAAATAAACCCGCCAGGTTGTACTGTATACAAATGTGCAATAAAATACAATACAACATTTATTTTCATTTATGTATTAAATTTTTTTAGGCTTTCAAGAAACAAGCTCGTGAACGTCAACGGGCATTCCAGGAGTTGAGGAAAAAGGAGCAAGCCGAAAAGGAAAGGCAGCGACAAGAGAATGAACGAAAACGGGATCCTTCAGAGGAAGAACCTGACAAATCTAGGTATGGATGTTGTAACCAATATGCTTATTTCTCTCATTACCCGTATTTTGAACTTACACCTTTTTGATCTGATCTGGTTTGATTTGATCAAATTATTGCCGCATTAACCACTTGACAGTTTTGCCCTAGCGGGACTCGGGCACGGAGTTCCTTTATATACTGACGAGCCCGAGCCTCGTTCGGGCAAATCTTGTTTCGACTTGTTGGGAGTGTTTCTCCCGAGCGTCATTTGGGCAGATCTTGTTTCAACTTGTTTTCTCCGAACGGGATATATTTTCTTATAGAATTTATTCATTCACAGTTCGTCATTGTGTTATGTCGCTTGTTAAAAATCCCACTGTTAAGTGGTTAAGCATTAAAACCTACCACATCATATATTTATTATCATTACTAAATGGATACAGTAAACATGCATGATAATATTTACATTGAGATGGTTTTTATTCAAAAAGAAAATAAAACGTTACATTTTTTTCTGGAATTTTAAGTAGTAATATGTAATGTATAAAAGTCGGACATTATACATTTAAACATTTATTTTGAGTCTATAATTTCTGATAACGGTACGGTGGCTATGGAACTGAAATCAAGAGAAGATGATGAATACGTATGGTGAAGAGTGCTATATCAAGGAGACATATCTAATGTGGAGACATCTCTCGAGAAGTGAAAATATGCCTTGTTAAAACCCTGTTTATTTTTTAAATATTCATGTATGCCTCAGAAAGTTGAACAATAAATTATAATAATAGTATAGGTTAATAATTTATACAGCCATTTAGAGAGCATTTCCCTCAGGACTTGGGGATCAAACCCACTATTAGATAGAAAAATACTACAAAACAAAATAATAAGTCGAGTGTCGATCGGCACTTCCTCACATGTGCAAGTAAAACATATTTGGTAAGAACACTCCAGAAAATTACCAAAGAAAGAGACGAACTACAAAGAAACCTTTGTAGTTCTTCCGATATTTGATAGTATGTAACACATTCAGCTTTTGGTGGAGTAAATGTATGTGTGTAGAGTTCATATATAATCATAAATTTTGAAACTTTCTTGTGCCTCTACACAGCTACACACGCCGCCACCCATGTATAATAAAGGCCAAAGAAAAATTAAGGATAGACTACTACAAGATTTGGTGATTGAGATGATTGCTGGAGGTTTTATGGACAGAATAATGAACAAATGCCTCTATATTAGAAGAAGTTAACATCTCAGAGACGCTCTGAACATTATGTATGAATTCTTCGGTCGTATTTTGTACAGTTTGTAAACCTTATGGTCATTGGCAATATGAAGGGTCGCAGAAGCAGAGATAGATCACATATCCCTTTCAGACCTGGCTTATACGATAGTGCGGGTCAAGTGTATAGATTCAAGATTTAAAAAAATAAAATTCTAGCAATATTTGATAAATAAAATAGGGAAATATATATATTTTCTTCGGGTCTGAAAGGGTTAAGCAATGGAGCGACCAAGTAGAGTGTTATTGGCCTTCCTTTGCTACAAGCATTATAGACAATGAAATGTACATGACTTACAGCAATTCCGGTGTCGATCACACTCCTCAGCATTGATGTCACGACGCACAAGAAGATTTTATTAACTGCACTTAGGTAGTTTGTTCCATGTTCCACAAATTCTTTTCATACAGTCGATAAATAAAAATATATATATGTATAACTTTATCTACAGAAAAATGCCATCGGCATCCCTGGCCGGTCTGCCGTCGGAAACAGCGTCAATACCTGAGCGTTACGATTCAGCTGCATCCGCTCGAGTGTCCTTGCCAACGCCGTCTCCGCCGGCGATGGCGCGGCCATCGTCCTTACCCCCCACGGCGGGTGTCCCTGCCCCTGGCGTGCCCCCTGCGGGTGCCGCTAGTGTGCCTCCCTCACCAGCGGTGGCAGCGGCACACTCTGCGGCCGCCGCCCCACAGCCCCAGCCTAGGAGTCCAGCCGACAAAGCGGCCGCTGCTGAGAGGGAGAGGCAGAGGTTACGCGAGCAGGAGAGAAGAAGGAGAGAAGCGGTAATTTGATTTTTATTATATATACACATATGTCGGTATTGCTAAAAAAGTTACAAATGGACTATGTACCATGTTATACGAGTACTATTCCCTTTTCAAAATGTGAAATTTCGCAGAGAAGTTAAAATTTAATTTTTTAAATGTTGCAGGTTTTTATTTTAAGACGTATGTATATTGTCAGGTTTCTTGCAGAAATTGGCAATTAACATTTTATTGTTTATGAGATATTTCAATTTAAAAGTTGAAATTCTCGAATATATATGCATGTGATAATCTCCGTGGCCTGGTTGGTAAGACCCTTGTCTTCCAACTCGGGGTTGCGTGTTCGATTCCTCTTAGAATCCAAGTTTAAAAAATAAGATTCCAATCAGGTTTTAACTTTAGGCCTCTATAACCTCTCTGGTTGGTTGGAAGAGTTTGCCACATGCCAATAAGTCCGCCAGGTTGTACCAATACAACGAAAGTGTAATACAATATATCTGGGTACTTATACAATATATTTTTTGATTGTGTGAAAATAGTATTTAATATTAAAATATTAACCGTAAATTTTTACCAAATAATAAATCAGAATTTTGCACATATCAATTAGTTGCAAAAAACTAACTACTGTTGTATGAAACACAACTATTGAAATTGAAGAATTTACCATGTAATAAATTAGCTTTGATACCTTGATATTGTTTAAACCACTTTAGCTAGCTGTAAGCAAAAAGCAAACACATTTTCTCACCGTTGATTCCCTACGGTGCAAAATAGGAAAATTATTTCCAGCTTGCCACTCTTCACCTCTTCAATTGCTTTGCTTATCCCTGTTATGCAGCAAATATACTTAATACTTACGCCATTGATTTGTTTTAGAAAAACGTGTAAAATGAATTGTTGTTTATAGTTAAGGCATTAACGTTGTGGAGGTTTAAAGACATTGTAATTTATTTTATCAAACACTGTTTATTCCACTTTTTTGTAATGGTATAACCCTAGTCTTGTTTGCGCTCCCCTGAAGATGAGGTGAAAGCCTTGAAACCGGTAGGGTTATACCGTCACAAAAAAGTGGAATAAACAGTGTTTGATAAAAATAAATTACAAAAAATAAAATGAATTGATTTTAATCTTAATATTGAAATATGGACAACACAACCTCGCTCTATATCGCTAATGAGATTGAATAATATCACTGCATACGTAACTTTATCATTGTAATTTATTTTATCAAACACTGTTTATTCCACTTTTTTGTAAACCCTACCGGTTTCAAGGCTTTCACCTCATCTTCAGGGGAGCACAAAAACCGATAGGGTTATACCATTACAAAAAAGTGGAATAAACAGTGTTTGATAAAATAAATTACAATGTCTTTAAACCTCCACAACACCTTAACTATAAACAATAATTAAAAAAGTAACTTGATCACTCGCTGGATGGTTGTGAAATTCAAGTTGGCTTTTTATAAAAAAATCTTAATTTAATTTTGATGGTGTTATACTATAATTGCGTACACTGGGATCACGTATAACGAGGGATATCTGTACTGTACTTTCACAGAGTATTTGTAAATCAATTAATTATTGCAAATAAACAAGAAAATTAATTTCTGTCCTTCTTCCAGATGGCCGGGCAGATCGACATGAATATGCAAAGTGACCTGATGGCTGCATTCGAGGAGTCTTTATAGACCCTCGAATTCTCTCCGACAGCTCCTGCTACTAATTAAACTTATAATATGTTGTACATTATTCACCTGTATAAATATATAATAAACATATAAACCTACGCCGCGCGTTGCTTTAAGGAAAAAATATTTAAAAAAAAACATAAAAAAAAAAAAAAAACTGTGAATCATGAATTAGTTTTAGTTTATAAATAATATATGAATGTAAGATTTGAGATTTTTGTGTACAAAGATAAAACAAAATTAAAAAAAAAAAGATTTTTTGATGGTAACAGCCTTCAAAAGTGAGCTGTGATGCGAGAAGTGTGTTGGCTGTCCTGTTGGTAGAACGTTCACCGTGCTGAAAACAATTACCGAGTGTTGTTTTGAAGCAAGATCAGCGTAACGTGGATGTTTTGAAGCAAGATCAGCGTAACGTGGATGTTTTGTGAATACACAATCGGGATCCGAAGAATTTAGTTAATTGATTTCATGGAGGACTTGTGGATTAGATAAAAGGAAAACAAAAAACATGAATTGTTTTGATGTGTCACGAAAATAGTGTCTTCATTTTCTATTTCAAGTCTAAATTATCATTAATATTAATATTTATGTCGTTAAGATGAATAATTTCTTATTAAAAAGAAAACAAACATATGTAATGGAATAATCATTTGATGAAATTAAGTGATAAGTTGTCAATGGATATTTGCTAACATAGCCTCCGAGCTGTTTATTACCGAGTGTACAATTATTTTGTTGCATCAGACGTTTGATATCACGACACTTGGTAATATGTAAACAGGTTAATGTGTAATGTAATACATATAATAGCGGGATTCCATTATGGTTCATTTTAATCTATTTTAAGTGAAAGTTTACTGTGATTGTTGCAAAACCACAGATACAGTGTCATATCAGTCAACCGTGCATTTTTCTTATTTACAATTTGATAGATAAAATCAAATTGCTACCTCGAGTATCTGTGTCGATGGTTTTGAAATATGACTCGGTTAAAATACTACCATTACATTACTGTTTCCATCTCTAGAATCTTTTTTGAAATATGACCCTTGGTAGAATTTACTGTGACTTGCTCTCACAAATGTTTTAGTGCTTTTATAAATACATGATCTTTCAATGAGAATCTAAAGATTAATTTATTTAAATTTTGACAAATCAAGTTTGAAAAGGAACATTTTTACAATCCCATCTAAACTTTAGTCAATTTGGTAGCAAATCCTTTGTAAATTTTTGCGAGTGAATCAAGTCTAATATAGTTTCTTGGATTATGATGAAACGATACCATATTGGAATATCTCCCGTATATTGACTAGGACAACACCGTTATTTATAAGGCATTTTGGTAATACCATTACTGAGCGTGCAATACTGCAAACATCCAAATATCATTTTTAAACAAAACAATCAAGTTCCTGACTCATTTATGAAAATGTTTCTATATCATTATTTATTTAGGATGAATATATATATATATATATATATATATATATATATATATATATATATATATATATATATATATATATATATATATATATATATATATATATATATATATATATGTATGTATGTATGTATGTATGTATGTATGTATGTATGTATGTATGTATGTATGTATGTATGTATGTATGTATGTATGTATGTATGTATGTATGTATGTATGTATGTATGTATGTATGTATGTATGTATGTATGTATGTATGTATGTATGTATGTATGTATGTATGTATGTATGTATGTATGTATGTATGTATGTATGTATGTATGTATGTATGTATGTATGTATGTATGTATGTATGTATGTATGTATGTATGTATGTATGTATGTATGTATGTATGTATGTATGTATGTAGATATGTATGTAGATATGTATGTATGTAGATATGTAGATATGTATGTATGTATGTATGTATATATATATATTTTTTTTTCTAATCAATATTAGTAATATTTTTTTTAATGTTTTATTTACTCATTGTATATATATATATTTTTTTAGTATACTGATGGTTCAATTTTAACCAACTATCCTATGAATTGGGGAACATGATTACCAAATGAATAAACTATGAATTGGGTAACATTGTTACCAAATGAATAAACTATGAATTGGGTAACATGATTACCAAATGAATAAACTATGAATTGGGTAACATGATTACCAAATGAATAAACTATGAATTGGGTAACATGATTACCAACGAATAAACTATGAATTGGGTAACATGATTACCAAATGAATAAACTATGAATTGGGTAACATGATTACCAACGAATAAACTATGAATTGGGTAACATGATTACCAAATGAATAAACTATGAATTGGTTAACATGATTACCAAATGAATAAACTTTTAACTATTATAACTTATCAACTTGGGGTAGAAAAGATGAAATATTTTAAATTTTAAACAGCAGTTGTATTTTAATAATTCCAATAAAAATGTCGATAATAGTCGCATACACCTTCAATGAACGCGATTGTTCTGTAATGGTAAAGAAGGAATGCCAGTTTGAGCGGAATAACTTTACAAATTATACATTTACTTTTTATGGATATTCGAGTGTGAAAGATCTCATTAATGTGCAATATTAAAATTTTAATATTCTTATTTGTAAATTGTTCAACTTGAAGTTATCTATTATAACAAAAATAAAATTTAAAAAATCAAGCAATCATTGTGTAAAATTTGATTAAATTGTATATATCATATTGTATTGTATTACACTTATATTGTAACAATACAACCTGCCAAGTTTATTGCCATGTGGCTATCTCTTCTAAACAACCAGATATATGTTTTAATCCCATGGGGCTGATCATCGGCCTCAAAGTTTTCACGCAAGTTTTTACGTTGAATATATATTTTTTAAACTTTGAGAATGGTTCACTTTCAAAAGAATCCATTTAAAATTAAATCTTAACCAAGATAAAAAATAAATTATAAGTTACTGTTTTTTTTTGCCAAAATATGCTGGGATTAAAAGGGTTAAACAAGCCTTAAATGAACATCAGATTGGACTCCTTTAAAAAATTCCTGGTACTAACGGAAATCAAACCCTTACCCCCCGGATCGGAAAACTGGCGTCTTATCAACTAGGCCACGGAGGAGGTGTTTATATCATCTCTGCGCTCTTGATGGAATATATAGCGTGATGATGATGATGACGACTGTACTGTGGTGAGGGTCTGGACTTCCAGAGTACCTTGAAAGTTGGTAGGAAGACAGCCATCTTTCTAACTAGGCCACGGACCAAGGTCATAATATATTGAAATAAAAAACAAAGAAATCAATAAATTTATTTAACAACTATCTTGCTTTTGTGTTGTTTATTACAAGAAAAAGCAATTTATAATAATTCCAAGAGATATCCAACATATGTCTGTCTGGTCTGTCTTAGGATTTATTGAAATCTGGCAATTTTAAAGTACAATGAAGAATCATATGTCTTGCAAGATATTCACTGCAAAATTGTAAAAACGAGTAAAGATTATAAACATGTAAAAATATAATATGAGTTTAGAACAAATCTTATTATGTTGTAGAGATTATTTTTATTTATATTTTATAACGGGACCACAAATGTTGCAGTGTCCCACGCTTGGTAATGGTTTTGTTTTATTTTCATAAAATTTACTATGTCATTGATAAAAAAAATGTAGTAAAATGGATAACATTGTCTTGATTGTATTGTAGAAATTCTTCCATCGGCCAATATAACTGATATTGTTTCTTTTGTGTGAGTAAAATGTCTTTTGTCCACTGAAAAACTAAACAAAAAAAGGGGAATAGCTCAAAATTAGGTTTACACACTAGTGATCTTTTGGCAGGGATTTAAATATATTACCGAATATCTGTTCTGTGCGGGCGTTGAATAAAGATAAAAATGGAAAATTAAATGAAATAATGGATATTGCTTTTTCTTATTCCTTTGAATATTGAATATAATATGCGAACATTGCTTTTGCTTTCCAATGTTGAGGAAGGTAAGACGCTCACTGTGGATTTGAACCGGCACCTTTGAGATAAATGCTGTACGACAAAGGACTTACCGTTGGCCTAGCTATAAGAACACGAGTAACTTTACAGGAGAGAGCAAAAACATCACAGTTTGTCCTATGTAAATTTAAACATTGTTTTTTAAATATGTCTGATTGATAAAAAAAAAACAATGTCTTTATCAATCAGATATATTTAAAAAATAATGTTTAAGTTTACATAAGACAAACTGTGACGTTTTTGCTTTCTCCTGTAAAGTTACTCACATGGAGTTACGTTTTCTTATAGTTAGGCCAACGTTATATATTTTGACACTGTTACAAATACCCACTGAAACTTGACAAGTGAGTATTTGGAGGCGATGTTGCATTATTCTGTTAAAAAAATATCTTACAATTTTTTTTGTAATTTGACTTCACTTAATGCTACATTTAATTTGAAAATATTTACTATGTTAAACTGTCAACATATTTTACAGTTTTGTTCATTAAAAGATATCTTAAACATTTGGTACATTATGCAACAATATGGCTCTCCATTTGGTATATTGTGCAACAATATGGCTCTCCATTTGGTACATTGTGCAACAAAATGTAGTAGTCAAATAATACATTTTAAGGCTGCACTTTTAAAAACAATTTTAAGAATCTTTTTTGTAGACACAACACTTAAACTGTTCAAGCTCTATGAACGGCGACAAAGTAAAAAAATAGATATAATGAGAAGTCTGTACGAGGGTCATCTAGAAAGTAAGGTTACAACATTTATGTAGGATCGAAAAATGCTTGTATTTAACACGTTGATCGCCGTGTCAGCCACCGGTGGCTGACACAGCATACCTAACTTCAGAGTGTCATTCTGTCTGTCGGCTACGCGCTCTGTATTAAACTACTATTAAACTTGGCCGACATGGCCCTCTTCTATCTTACTACGATATGGTCATAGGATATCTTCATGGTTCTAAAAGATATACTCATGAATGTGATAGGTAGGTTATATTAAATTAAAAACCTAAAAACGTACACACATTTTTTGGACATTTTACGAAAATCCTATTGGCGATCAATGTGTTAATTGAAATTCACAGGATACTTCACAAATATATTAAACTATTTTTCAACGTAATCGCCGAAAATTGTTGGGGTGTAATGACACACCCACGTATCATCCCCCGTCACGATTCAGAAAAGCTTCTCCCTCCTGTGCAAAATGATCCAAATATTCACACGAATTTGATGGTGCTCCGGTGTGAGCATTCTGGGCACCCATCTCGCACACAACTTCTTGTAACCAGGTTTTTCCGACACAATATTACCAAGGAGGCTTCGAGAAATGTCAGGAAATTCTTCGTAAAGGTCGTCAAGCATCACACGGCGGTCATTTCGCACATGTTCTTCAATTTTTTGCACAAGTTCGTCAGAAATCACTGCCTTGCCTCGTCGTGAGAATGGCCTCTGAACAACCTAACCCACTTTGTGACATGTTGTCGACTCATCACATCACTACCATAAACTTCCACGAGCTTCCGATGGATATTCGCGGCGGTATTGTTCTGCAAAGTTAAAAAACGGATGACCGCACGGACGAGAGGTGGCGGGAGCACGCGACGACCTCCATCGGAAGAATTTACTGTGACTGAACAAAATGGCCGACAAACACGCGGGACCAAACAAACTGACCGTTAGGATCCACCCTACACGTCAGGTGCGCCAACTTCGAAACAAAAAAATTCCCCCGGCCTCAGGAGCCCTTGTAACTTTACTTTCTAGATGATACTCGTATATTTAAAAAAAAAAACATTGAAATTTATAGTCCTGTTCAATAATTGTCAATCCAAAAGTGCTCTTAGTACATCTATTCAATTGTATGGTTATCCTTCAACATATCTCAATTGGTGATTCAAACATATTGAATAATGTGTCTATTGAATAACATAACTCCATTAATCGAGCCACTGGAGTAGGCGCGGAATTCACAGTTTATTATTGTACATGTTAGCAATACTAACCCGCATGGAAGGCGACAACAGTCGCACATGTATAATGCATGCTGGTATTGCCACCGGACTAATTCTTTTACCAGACCGGAACCTTTTTCTTTTTTGTTTTTATTTATTTTTGGTCACTATCGGGAATCAAATCCAAAGCCCTCGGATGGCAGTCAACTAAGCCACAGAGTTATTTTGTGAGAAATGTGTTAATTTGTCTCGAAGAAATTTATATTGTACTATATTTTGTATTCAGTACAACCTTGCGGGTTTAATTTAATATGTCAATTCCTGTCAACCAACCAACGAGATGTTATAGAAGTCTAAAGTGAAAAGCAGACTGGAAGCCTTTTTTTTTTAAATCAAGTATCAACAAGAATCAATCCCGCAACTCCCAGGTTCTAAGACATTGACAGGTAGTGATATATAGTCTGTAGTGATAAAAAACATATAGGATATTAAAAGAAAAATATCCCTGCAAATTTTCTAATTTTTAATGCGCTAGTATGTAAAGTTGAAATAATAGCAAGCAACGTTGCAATTCAAATTGAGTGAAATAGTTAATGTAACACTACATAAATATACTTTAAATTCATGTATAGAGATTAAATTTTTATAAAATAATTTAATATTGAATGTTAAATAAAATACAAATCACATTTGGTGTATGTCGTGTCTTAATAAAAATGCACAGATAGTGGGATTTAAAAAATGTTGGATTTGATGTTATCAATTGACATGACAGAATGCAATATCACTTGTGCTACCGATGGAAGACTTATTAAAATTAGCGTAGAAGTTTATTTAAATTGATTTCAATCGTTACATGTCCTACATGTTCAATACATAGAAGACTGACAAGTGGGATGATTCAAATGTAATATTAATTCTTTTCATAAGTGATCATTTATTCATACAAGAGAGGGACAAAATAAGTCCTTGATTTTATTTTGTGTTTACAAAAAAAGCCGGTCAATGTGTGTTAATAATGAATTTTTCGCAAATATGTTTTGCCCTGCGTCATCTCGTAAGTTGATTAGCAAATTAATTGTGGAAAAATTATAAATAAGGTGCGTTGTCACAATTATGTTGTTCAATACAGGGGAATCCTACTAATTTATGATGTAAAAGGTGATGGAATTGATTGATTAATTTTCATTTACATCGCCTTGAACATTTTTAATTGAAGTACAATTTGACAAGTAAATAAACAAGTAAATAAATGTTGCCGGTTTGTAAGTTCCTTAGCAAAGTAAATGTTAACTAGGTGTCATTCTTGATGTTCACCTTTATCTAAGCTTTCTCATACAAATAAACCAGCTAATAATCTTTTGGTGTCATGCCCAAGCTAACAGCATCTATTACATGTCCAAACTGATGTCTGTCCTTAGCAATTTGGAAGAGTTACTACTAAGCTCATTGTAACTTGTTGAAATTTAGTTTATCACCTACAATATATGACATCTTAGAATCCTGGTTCCTTCCTCCATATATATCAGTATTGTTAAAGCTACTTTTCGATCTAAGCTAGCGTGCTACCCAAGCAGCTAATAAAATAATAGGGACAGCTTTACTTTTTATGGCTACTCTTAGGATAAATCACAAAAACTAACAAAACAGCTGTGTAGTCGATATGAAAGCTATCGAAAATCTTTTTTTCCCTTGTAGTATTCTTAAAAGTTATTTTCTAAATTAATCTATGGAAAAAAAAAATACATAAATTATATTAAAATGTCAGCATGTCATAAAAAAGATTACTGTAATAAATAATAATACAAGATACGATTTTTTACTTATTGAATAAGATTAACGAGTGAAAAAAAATGTATCTTAATATATTTTAGAAAAAAATATTTAAATGTCTTGTATTTATAAACCTATTTGCGAGAGTAGACCAATTTTGATTTGTAGCATGTACTATCGATTTTTTTGTGAATGAACTCTTTTAATTGTACGAAGATTCATTCCAGTAACTAATGTCAATATCAATTATAATTATTCTGCAAATATCTACATGAGATTTGATTATTGTGATAGTTATATACACTTCCAGCAATAATCCATCCATCTTGTAATATCTCACGACCTAAAGCTTCATATTTTCCTTTCTCCGATCTTTAAAAAGTGCATATTTATATTTACCTCGTAACTTATCTTGCAAAAATAAATCTTTTTTTTTTGTTATAAACTTGTGAAAGGATAAAACAATAATAAATTAATTTTTTTAGTGAGATTTATGGCCAAGTTCAATAAGATGCTTTTATTTCTTTTTTGGTATAAATTTGATAGAATGACAGGTATCCCTCCCGTTATACACGATTTCGCTATTTAAATAATATTAAGAAAAACATTATAAAAAACCCATTTGAATTTCGCAATCAACCTGCGAATGATAAAGTTGCGTGTGCAACGTACATTATTCAGTGTCAATAGCGGTGTACAGCTAGCAGGTTGTGTCGTGCGTAGTTCAATGTATTTTGAATGAATTCACTTAACGTTTTTCTAGCTAGGAACAATGAAATACATAAAACGAGGAAACCTATACTGCCCTCATAAGCAAAAACGCAGCTAATGGCAAAAGTTAAGTTTTGAGAAAACTGCATTTTTGTGTTTTTCATTGCTGCTTAAAAATGTGATTCACAAACAAAATAGCAGTAAAATGTGATTCATAAGCAAAAACGCAGCAAACGCATAGGCACTTGCTGTCTTTTTGCTTATGAATCACATTTTATTGTTGTTTTTGCTTAGAAAAACCTATTATTTTGTAAAATTAAAAAATACATTATGTCGATTTTTGTATTGAAATAAATGGTTTTCTGTACTTTTTTTTTTATGGATTATGGTTCAGAATTTGATATGGAATATTACCTCATACTTAGTTAAATTTCTGTTTTATCCCGTTAGCTGCATTTTTGCTTATGACGGCAGTATACTGGGTATATGATAGAAATTAGTCACCATGAATATGAAAGTGTCGATAAAATGAAAATAACAGCTTCTGTAATGATATAATAAATCCATAAGTTACTGGAGTCTTGGTACAAAATATTAGATATTACACGAACATAACTCGATAGTGCCTAGGTGGCTATACGAGTATCTATGCCAATGTGGCTATAAGAGTATCTATATCTATGTGGTGACTATACGAGTATCTAAGTCACACATAACCTCAACTTGAATACATAACCACATTTTTACATTGTCAATTAAAACTTTTCCAACAGTTCTTTATAGATCCAAATATAAAATCAGTTTTTTTTTATATTCCAACATCGAAATTGTTCTGTAAAATACTGTTATTTCACACACAAATGAACGGTGGATTCTGTTCATCCAAGTTGGTGGGATTCTTCTGTATGGTTTTATTTTATATATATGGAAGATATATTAGTCACTCGTGTCTTAATATTTACCAATTACCGGCATATTAATGATAAATTTAGTCCACAGTTAAGTGAATAGGAATGGGAAATTGTTTTTTTCTTGTTCAAACCTAGTTTTAGCGTGAATTAAAACAGATATTTGATAACATTACCTCTATCCATTCATGTTGTTCACATATTTTTATATTATATATTTATAGATTTTTTTTAAACAATCGTGATAAGTAAAGAGTATACAGTACTTTAATGCAGTAGTTTTCGATGCAAGAAGAATTTAATAGATAACCGTAGAAGAATTACTTTAAAAATTCAAGTACCGAACTGAGTGGACAGACCTGACATTTTATGTGTCATAAAAATTCACTAGAAAGAATTTTCCAGATGTAAAGTGTTCGCAGTTTAAGATATACATAGTCATTTAAATAATTTAATTGTTACTGAAAATTAAAAGGTATTCGAATGAAAAAATATTTCGACGTAATTTTTTTTTATACAAATTTTCATTAACATTAAAAAATTCATCGAAACCTGAAACACAAAGAATTGCTACTCAACTCGTCTAAATGATGCTGTTGGCAACCCTTATAATATTCCAAAAATACTAACCTAACAAGGACTATATAAAGTACTACTAGGCAATTGATACAATTTTTTTTTTATATAATCATATATTTAGTGTATGGCCGCACTGTAACATGCTGGACCTCTGTGTGGAATGTCGCCATGTCTAGTTCCGCACTGTTATTCCCCTTGAATAACACAGGCATTTTTCCCCGCCTAGTATTATCCTAACCTAAACCTGACTGGTTATATCTTCTTAAAAATAAAATACAGTTTATCAATTTTCTTTGAAGATGTTTTATTAAATATTTTTTAAATGTGACATTTAAGATAATTTTTATTTATTGATGAGGTTAACAACTAGAACTTCATTTTAGAAAAAAAAAAATGCACCACTGTTTTACAAAAAACATTGTGGAACATAAAATAAGGTTTTGTGATATAATTTTTTAATTCAATAAGATTCAGTTGCACAATAATTCCGCTGTGTTGTCATAGGAAACAAAGACAAAACTAAGTAAAGCAATAATTGAATGTTTTAAGTATAGATTTTAGTTATGTATATTTTTATAATGAATACATTTTATTTGTTGATAGCTACTGCATTACTGTCACTTTGGTTATGTTTGAAACAACTCTTATAGCGTTCAATAATTAAAATTGTCTATTTTATTGAATTCATAGACAAATTATGTAGCTTCGTGAAGCCTATCCAATATCATTTTGTAAATGGTAATTGTTTTAGCGTGAGGTGTGGAAAAATAATACATTATCACGGTCATTAACACTATCAATTTTAAAAACAGCATTTAGTCGCTAAAATTACACATTATCTCCAAAATAAAAAGTTGAGAAACAGATTGATTTACAATATTTGTATTTTTTTAGATTAACACAAATATTATAATCTTATATCTGTTTAAACTTTGTAAAACTCTTAACCATTAATGGCTGTAATGTTTTCAGTTTTCAAAAATTTTAAATTGTCACATTTATAAATGTGCGCAAATGTGAACCAAATAACTTTTATTATACGTTCCAGCAAGTTTTAAAAGACAACTTCAAATTTAATATGAAAAAAATACTGCATAGTAATTAATCCTTTCACTGCTTATATTTTTTTCTTATTATTTACCTCCAGTGCTGGGTTATTTTAGTTGAGTGTAAACATCTGGATATGGATACAACTCAATCGGACAAGCTTCTGAAGACTATAAATTTCTATAAAGACCAGAATCGGATTCCTTACCGCAGTGGTTACTCCCTAGGCCGGTACCTACGGGAATCGGTTAAGGGATTAGGGGAAAATATAAAATCTCCCTTAAAATAATATGAAGTCTTATTTTACTAATGGAACGACTTCATAGTCTATGTATACCAGTAACATTGTACGACTGACCGACTTTGTGTATTGATTTTTGAACATCTCGCCGATAGAAACATGAAATGTTATGTATCCAATCATTTTAATATTTGACTAAAAATAATGAAATATTATTTTGAAGGAGTTGTGAACATGTTTGTAAATTTGTATTTGTGACTAAAGTTTTTTTTTTTTACGAATAAAAACAGGTGTAATAAGACCTATTTGATAATATATAATTATTTGGATATTTATTGTAAAACCAATTGCAACTGTTGTTTATTAAAAAAAATAATCGAGATTTTAAAGTCTTTTCATGCCCTCGTACAAATTTATTTTTAACATACCGATTAATGCGTTGAGTTTTTGATTATGAAGAATTGAGAATTGCAGAAATATTTTTAAAACTGCAAATATACATTCGTAGGTTATAATGGACAAACTTCTTATGTGTAATAAATAATAACTGAAAAGTGAAGTCTGCTCTTCCTCATTAATGAGCGCCGTAATGTATGAGAATATTGATAGAACAGATTGCGATGATACACGCCTCTCGGTCACTTGCTGTTTGCATAGTAGTGTACAGGCTCCCCCTAGTTAATTTCTTAACAGCGAAATTTGTTAATAATGAGAATTCTGTACCCTAGAAGATAAACCACGGGAGTCACATTTTACCCCAGAGTATAAACGACGTTGCATCATACAATTCATATATGACGTTTATCCGCTAGGATGCAAAGTGACTTCCGTGGTTTATCCTCTAGGTTACAGAATTATAAACACATAGTTTGACAGGCTGCAGATTCATTAATGCAGTGTCACATTAAATTTATGCTGACAAATACTGGCCAATAACTCCATTGTTAAAAAAGCTTCAATGGTTGGGGTGTCTCATAAACGTGGATTGTAAGCTGTGCCTAGTGGTGATCAAAGCTGTGAATAGTCTGGCACTACACTGAGGCAGGCTGATGACATCCTGTATGTTCCATTAGAAACACGGGAATGTCACAAACAACCTCTTTGTGGGAATACCACAAAAGACTTTCCATGTTCTCCAATGGGTCGAGACTGCAGCTAAATTCATACTTTTTGAGTGATGAAACAGAATAAGGCTAGCGCTGTCAAGTGATTTTGATTACAAAATGATGCGAGAAAGATATAATTAAATATAAATAGCATATTAAAAACTTGACTCGTATAATCTTGTTTAGCAGACAACATAAAGGAGATGAAGACATTCCATATTTATTACAGTATTTAACAGATGTGAACTCGAAAGTGACCTTTTCCTTAAGTCAAAAATAGGATGTTTTTAAGTTTTTTTGTTGTATCTGAACAAGTCTCATTTAAAGATATCACTTATTTTCCATGAGGATTTTTCATTTTAAAAATTACTTTTGCTCCTTTTTCTGTGGGCGGGAGTGCACAAAATGGAATAATTGAAAATCTATTTTTTAAAGTTTGATAAAGGTTACGAGTAAAGGTAAATATGTTATACTACAGTTAAAGGAGTCCTTTTTTTAGTAAGTCAATTCATTCTACATAAGGATGATTTGTGAAGAAATGTTTGGCCACGACTGATTCTCTTGAGTGCTGGTGATTATTGAAAGAATTATTTAAAAGCTTATATAGGAGTGGAATATGGTGGGAACTGAAGGAAAGATTTTGGACTGGGAAGGACTTCCAAGAGTTATGAACGTCAAGATAATTAAAAATATAGGGTAAAAATTTGCAAGTTTAAAATGTTGTTGCGATGTTTTGGTTTGGATCAATCTTATTTATTGTCATAACAGAGATTATAAGAAAGAATCTTAAAATACAAAAATTATTCAATATAATATTGAAAAAAATTAGTATAATATTAACATTGGGGCGGTGAGTTCTCAGTTTGTCTTAGGGTTTTAGAAAAAGCAATGTTTTGTAACAAATTCATACTACGAAATTGGATAAGTTTTGATAGTAAACATGAACTCAAAAAGGGTGGTATTATAAAAAAAATTCAATACAAAAGCAGCAATTACAATATAAAACTCAATTGATATGCGAAAAAATTAAAATACATTGAAGCCCTGCTCTTACGGATTAAGGTCCAAACTCCTGTTGAAAAATGATGAATACCCTTCTTTCTCTTGTCTATGCATATAAAAGCATTAAAACAAATGTATAATGTCAATTATTTAGTGTCCTATTATTATTACTGGGTTCGCATTGCGGCCAGAATACAAGGTGACGCACTG
Source organism: Odontocerum albicorne (assembly GCA_949825065.1). Classification (NCBI taxonomy): domain Eukaryota; kingdom Metazoa; phylum Arthropoda; class Insecta; order Trichoptera; family Odontoceridae; genus Odontocerum; species Odontocerum albicorne. The sequence goes on from OX463861.1 coordinate 6,173,397, forward strand.
AAAATCATCAAATTAAATACATAAGCGCCCTATCGCACATCTATGGTTGCAATTGAAGTGCACTAGGGAGGAACCAATAAGCATTGCTCTTCTGTACATTTTGTATGGAAATCTACTGATTATTGAGTTGTGCAATACATTAATGGAAATTCTCATATTTGATCGACTCATATCGAAAATACCTCATGCAACAGAGGCTTTGTACAAAGAATAAAGAATTGAAATAAAAAAATACATTTCCAAACTTATGTAATTATTTTGTCATTTCTTTATAACCTTAAATTTTTCCAGTAATTTTTATTTCCATATCCTTGAGAGGACTAAATACTGTGCTTTCTTCAGCAAAGAAAATATGATTTGCCACCATAAATAAGCAAACCTTCAAAATATTTTAAGCTTAGTTAAAAAGTGCTGTAGTAAAATTAAAAAATAGCTTTTTTTTACTACTTATAAGCTGATGAAAGGTATCCTTTTCTAATTATTACACAATGTATACTACAGGTCAAATCTCCTTATAATTAATATCGAAGTAACGACATTTTCAGAATAACTAATATTTTTATTGAATAGAATGAACGCTCATAAAAGATGTTAAACAAATGACTATTGAATTGGGATGCTCCGATGAATAGAAAAAATCTTATTTTAATTGATCTCAGATGCTCAGTGCATTATTTAACATGCGAACTAGAACATATTCAAATTGAATTTTTACCTGCAAATCGTACAGCATTTTGCAACCTTCTCTGGATCTGGGAATTATATGTGTAGTAAAAATTCATTACTGAAGAAAATGGAGTTATGTCACCTGATATGGTTTCATTTTCGGTAGCTATGAGTATATCAAAAAAGTTTCGGTTCTGTAGCACTGATGTCCTGGAAAATATTTGACAACAATTACGTGTATTGAAAATGTAATTATTAATGTGCTAAATTTAGCAGTCAAATTAATATTCAGTAGTCAAATTAATATAATTCTTTGGAAAAAATTGAATCGAGTGTATTTGTACAGCTTTTATTCTGAAATAAAACAGATTTTTAATACTAGAATATCTTTTTTTACAACAAAATTTCAGTGTGACCAAGTATTTTTTATAGTCTTATGAATTTTGTTATATTGGGATTTGATGTGCCTTGAGGAGAGAATATGTTTCGAAACTAATTGGCATAAAAGTTGTAAAATACAAAGTTTAAAAAAAAGGCTATTTTATTTTAATTAAATATGATGCCACAAAGTAAATGTTCAAATTTTCAAGAAGCACTTTTGGGCATTTAGTTGATTATGCTGCAAACACGCACTGCTGGTGAAACAAAAACCTATTTCTTTTTTTACGATGGTCTGGAACATAGCCTAGCATATAAGACATTATACATAGCATATGATATTAGAGGTATTTCTTAACTTCGAGGAATCTTTTAAAACAAAGCGAGTTGTTTTATTAATTTGTATTACACTTCTGTTTTATAAAGTATGACCTGTTGAGCTTATTTGCCCCATGGTAATTTCATTCAACCAACTAAAAAGATATTAACACGTTGCGTGCCGCAGTACATTTTGAGAAAATGAGTACCTGCGCCACTAAACAAATTATAGTTTATATTATGTATACATATATAGGCTTCATAAATAATGATTTATTTTTAAAAATAAACTGATTTTAGGTGATATTGTGAGCGTAGGTCACCGGTGACCTACGCGGCGTCGTACGGTAATACATGTATATACAACATAAACTTTTGTAGTCGAAACAAATTGTAGCATGCCTAATTTATTACTTATTATATTTTTTATTTATTTATGTAATATGCTATAGTGTTACGCCATAACATAATAATCTCTTATGATTACTGAGACAATAGCTCCAAAAAAAAGGGTCACAATGTTGCATAGACAATGCACCCTCATAAATTTCCGGAGTGGGACAAATGGATGGTCCCATTCATTATGTTATCCCTGGAATCTCTTCTATACCCCCTAGCCTAATTGTAGAGGCTAGTTTATCCTTGAAAAAAATAAACCGTAATAGCTTGCTCATGTACACCTGGAGGTTTATTAAAAATAATTGCATTTTCAAACAAAATTTTGGAAGTTTTTATGTGCATTATATTCAGGGGCGCCGTATAAGTCACATTCAATGTTAAAATTCGTAGTAAATGTGTCCGCTGGCGCACTGGGACTGTTTATAAAAAAAAAAAAAAACACGTAGGTCACCGGTGACCTATGTGGCGCCCTGGTCAAAAACATGGTAGGTCACCGGTGACCTACGCGGCGCGGAACGTGTTAAAGATTCTTGAGTAGCATGCTAGTTTAGAATGAAAAGTGTAAAACTTTTTCAAATTAACTTTAATAACTGTATTTCCATACTGATTAGTGGCTTGTGTACTGATATACAAGGAATCAACCAAATTTACCCTTAAAGTTACCACTAATACAATATTGCATGCGAAGAATGCTTATAAAAAATACCCAGTTTTTTTGCAATCTTACATTATTGTTCTTTATTTTGATTTATGGTACTTTGTTTTATGAAGTTCAGAAATCAAACTTAATTAATATAAATAAATAATTTAAAGTGCTGTAAATATGAGCAATTCTTTTAGTTGTATTATTTTGAAAATAAAGTATATATGTGTAAATATAATATTTTTTCTATATTTAAATATTTTTCAGAATTGTAATGAATGAAAACAATAAAAGTAAATACTTAGTTATTGTGGGAGTAAAAATGGCTTTATTTATTCTTATGAATTGGATGAAGTAACATTAGAAAAATAAGTTTTAATAAAATAATTGAAAAATTTGTAGGAACACAATGATACATTATTAATTCATTATAATAATATGAGTTTTTTTTTATAATTGTGATCAACTGAAGAAGTTATTTGAAGAAGATTTGAATAAAACATATATCAGACTCTTGGATAATTAATTACAATATAATTTGTTTTGTAAAATTTCTAATTGTAAAATGACTTGGAACTTGTTTTTCTTGTAATCCTTTGTTTCTTTAAATTGCTGTTCTTGTGTTTTACTTATGTCATAATCAATTAAAAAATACAATTTATAATTCATTATCTTTTATTGTCAAACCCCCCTTTTCCATTTCATAGCACCATTTACAGAAATATATAAAATCAAAGAAATTATTGATACATTGTTATGTAGACAAAATATATATTTTTAAATGTTAAAATAATCTTGTTAAAATACTTGATACTAAAAGACAAATGATGCGATTTGTCTTTTAGTATCAGTTAGCCGAGTTTGAAATAAAGTAGAAGTTATTTGTTATGTGGAGTAAAAAATACAGAATCTAATTCAATTACCTCTACCTTTACCTTACACTTATCATGCACTTTTATATAAAATACAAATCTTGGTTTTTCACATCCTTGATATAAAAATTACCTCCACCATGAAGATGTACGAAGCTTATATTTAACTCAACGATTTGTGACTTTATTCCACATTTAGGTCTTTTAACTTTTTTTGTCAATAAACCATCTCGATTATATAATATACGAGTATAATAAAAAAATATTAATACAAGTGAGTACTTAACATCTTGCGATTGAGCAAGATAGTTACAACGGGCAAAGAAACATAAATTTACACCATAAGTTCAATATATACAAATAAAAAAACTTGAATATAACTTCTGAAATGTTAAATCAAATAAAGTTTTTTGTAAGGATTAACAAGGAATCTACGAATTCATATTTTCATTTAATTACTTTACTGGAAAAAATCTTCAATTAAGTTATAAAGAAAATTGACATTGCAAAATAATATTTTTTAATGTTCAAAAGGTACTTGTTTAGATTTTATACGGCTAACGTTTAACAGCTTTATTTAATTTAGAAGATTGCCTATGTTGCCTATGGTCAATGTTGACATTTAAAGTTTATCTATGGATTAGTGCGCACATGTGTTTGACATTTTTTGAAAGTGTTCATCATATTCCAGTGTGATCCTAACATTAAACCTTATATACGACAAATTAAAAAACACACAGATCATAAAAAAAAATATTAAAACGTAAAATATACAAATACTTTTTACAAAATGGCGGTACTCGAAGCGCCAGTGGATAAAAGAAAGAAAATCAATCGACAGGAGCTCAGAAATGAACTCGAAAAACACAGCAAATTTATTAAAGAGTTGATGTCCATAGTATCACTTCCTTCACACGGTATTCACTTTTTTATTATTATTTTCAATAAAATATATTTGTTATCTAAATATTTACAACGTATAATCTAGTTTCTGTCATATATATTTTTTTTCATTAGATTCTGTTTGTCTTCTCCTGTCCCAAGGTAATGTAGTAACTATATATCTGTCTAACATAGCTAGGAAAAATGGAGGCAACTTGTATATTCATTGATTTTATTATAATGCTGATATAAATATATATAGGCCATATTTGTATTACTTCTGGTAAATAGATTTATTGTATTACATTTTCGTTGTATAACAGTAACACCTGGCAGGCTTATTGTCATGTGGCAATCCCTTCCAACAAATAAGAATAATGTCAAAGGCAGGAATCCTTAAAAATACTTTTGGGTTTCAACGAGAATCAAACTGAATGGGGGCTGGATAACAGCCATTTTACAACTAGCCACAGAGGTTTTAGTATGGCCACAATAGTATTTCTTTATTCATATGACTCCCCTCAATATATCCAAATCTGTGATACGAATATGTTGAACAGTGATTGAGAGATATTATTGTCTTCTATCCCAATAATTGAGTCTCTCATTAAGAAAAACTGGAGTAGGCTCGTAACTAACGCTTAATTGTACAACAATTTGGCTGGCTTATTGTCTGGTGGCAATCTCTTCCAACCAACGAGTAAATGCTTGAAATATTACTGTATGTGGATAGACAACAACACTTGCACAAGTCGAATGCACCCAATATGAAACCAGATGAAGTGTTAAATCAGACTACAACCTTCCTTTTTATCATTACACTTTCTTTAGGGCCTTTTTTTTACAGTTTTCTGACAATATCACTTGCATAATCACTCTAAAAAGAGTCTTCTATGAGTATATAATCATAACATCTAATCCATATTAGATAAAACTTTTCTTCTATAAATGCAATTATATCATTGATTCATATGGCCCAATTGTTAAAGAAGCCCTAAATACAAGGTGCACCCGGTATCAGGCGTATAATCTCCTTACACCCACACCTAATCTAGTGCTGTTAAATTGAAGATTTCAAATACATATCTATCTCGCCATTTCCCTGTCGGGGTAGGCAAAAAAGACAGTACTTCAGACTTTCCTATCCCGACACTCCCATACAACTTCTGCAGTTTCTCTGACTTTCTTCATTTCCTCCTTTCAAAATATCATTCACTTGATCCAACCATACTTTTCTTGGTCTTCCTCTCACACCTTCCATTCGCTTTTTCACTATATATTTGTTCACATTCATCCCTTATCACTTCATTCCGTATTCTGTCCAACATTGTCATTCTGTGTATTCTTCTCAGTGCATGCATTTCTACGGCATTTATTCAGCTCCTGTCAGTCATTTTCCACATCCACGTTTTACTACCATACATCAAAGTTGGCACCTAAATACTATAATCTTAACAGGTTTTGATATTGTCCATTTCAAATGTATATGTTTTAGTTCCCCATTTACTTTATTTCCTATTGCTACATGACGTTAAATATCCCTCTTAACTCTTCCATCATCTGAGAAAATACTACCCAAATATCAGAATTCCTCAACTTGCTCCAATCTTTAATGATTCATACATATATCGCATTTACTTTTCCTTTCACGCTTTTCTATTACTTTTGATTTTGCAACATTCCTTCTCACCATGTATTCAGCTCCTTTTATTATTTGTCTACATACCACGTTTCACTCCCATACATCAATACATTATTGTGAACTATCATTTTAGCAGATCTTAATATCCCTTGGTTTAAATATGTTTTTTAGTGCCCCATTGAATTCGTTTCCTTTTACAACTCGATATCCAATATTTCATTCCACTTTTTTTGTCATACATCGACACATCACATATTGTTCTTAGTTTATGCATTTCCACCATGTTTACTTATTTTTTTTATTAATTTTCCATGTCAACATTTCACCATTTTATTAAAATCATGTTTTGATACATTGATTTATGTCTTATATTCTAAACCTTTTGCCTGCATTCATTTGGAATTGAATAAACACTTAAAAATATTTAAATTTTTCACAGGTGCTGAAGAAGATGAAGATGATGATGTCTACTTGGGGCATAAAAAGAAATCAAAAGAAGAAGCGAAGGAATTCCAAAGAGCGAAGAGTTTCCAGGAATTGAGCCAACGTCTCAACAAATTGAAAGGAACCACTGACTACAGTTTAAAGAATAAACTAATGAAGAAAAGTTTAGCCAAGAGGTTGAAAAAAAAATCTGGGAAAGAAGAACGGCGGCAGAAGAAGAAACTAGCGAGAATCGAAAAGAAGAAGCACACCAGCACCGGAGGCGAGGTTAAGAAAGAACAAGTCGTGATTGATAAAAAAATTGTTAAACCGAATAAACCTGTTTTCAATAGTCAAGGGAAGATGGTCTTCTCTAAGTTTGATTTCTCAGAATCCGGAATTAGCGAGAGTAAGTTATAAATATTTTTTCTTTTAACTCTATGCTATTTAGTGTAAGGTTAAGATAACTTACTAGGGTGCAATAGGCTGTCACAACACCTCGACAGATCAAAAGCCATCCCCACCTGCACACATCTGCACCTGCTAAAGCATGGGTCGGCAACCTTTTGTTGTAACAGGGCCAAATATTTTACGTGGGGATTAGTGCGGGCCGCACTTGGGCCACATGTCATTACAGTATACCTACAATATTTGTGTACAAATATTTTAGTTTTAAAAATAAAACGCTAATTATATGTTTTTTCGACATTTATTTTAGTTAATAAAATCAATGAGATTTTTCTGACTTGCAAGTTTTTTTATATTAGCTTACATTTTTGAAGTAGAGACGTGTAGTATTGCGTCTTGCGGGCCACTGGTTGCCGACCGCTGTGCTAGAGAACCGGCAAGGCCCTGATGACTGAGTATTGACAGTATAACCATAGCTGGAAACTGTATTGGTAGCCGTGGTCTAATGTTTAGCATTTACGTTAATTAAATGGGTGCCCCAAGTTTGATTCCTGGCGGATTCACTTCCAGATTAATTTTACTCTTCGATTATTTTATATCTGAATTTATATTTTTCTGTTGCTTATAAATTCTTATCAAAGGGCTATCAAGCAACTCGAAAATAACGTTATATAAAAATCTAATGAATGGTGGCAGCACGTTAAACTTGCCGATGGTCTTAGAACTTTGATTTCTTTGCCATCAGAACTCTGGGTTTAATCGGTTAAGACTGTGTGATTGCTGAAGTGCAACAGCTTGCACACAAACCAATACTTGCACATATATCATACATTAATCCGTAAGATTGTCCAGTCATCGTGCAAATTTGAGACGTCTGTGTGTGTGTGTGTATTGGCGTAATATGTGAAAGTTACATTTCAGCAAGCCTACATTCTTGAAAGATTAATCCCAGAGTTCAAAATGAGAGGCTGGAGGTTAATTCTGCTGCTCCTTTTCATTTTGACAAATTTTATATTGCCCTATTCTTGTGTTGCTTATTAGTGCTTAAAAAAAATATCATTCGTAATTTGTTAGCTAAAAAAAAACACATTCAGAAGTAATATACTCTAAGAGTAAACCAGTCTGGAAGTGAATTGTTCAGGGATTGAACCTAGGGCACCCTCTTGCTTATTGTGAATGCTAACCGTTAAAACAGGCTGGAAATTTTTTGTCGATGGTATAAAGATAATAAATACCCCTATAACAATATCCCTGTAACACTACCTATAAAGTTAAGCTTTTCTCCAATTTAGGTTGGTAACATTTTCTTAAGTATTTTCCTAGGTGGAGTGTGGTATATAAATGAATATGTGGTAAATGTATGTTTTGTGGTTGTAGGTAAAAAGAAGGGGGAAAGAGATCCCAAGAAGTTATTAGAGAATCTCCAGAAACAAAAAGAGACAGTGAAAGAACTCCGAGAAGCTGGAGAGACTGAAAAAGCATCAACACTGATGGAGAAGATCACGTGGAAGAATGCACTGGCCAAGGTAGAAGGTCAGAAAGTTAAGGATGATCCTACGCTCCTGAAGAAATCTGTAAAAAAAATTGTAAGTTCATTTTTTTTCTTACTTTTGTAGAAGTTAACTACCTGTGTTTTCAATAATGTACGAGTAAGCTTACCAGACAGTGAAGGTCAAAATTATTTTTGACAAATTATTGAATTTTCTTGGCGACTCCTTCAGCTTCAGGGAGCCGGAAACCAGTTTGATGATTGAGATACACCTGGAAATGATAGCTGAAACACTGCCCTGGGCAGAAGCATCGATGATTGCGAAGAACAGGGGTAAATCAAAGAGTATAGAAAAATTTTAGTATAGAAAAAGTGCAGGCATTTTTAGTATTAATTAGAAAATTTTTAGTATAGAAAAAGTGCGGGTCTTTTAGTATAACAAAAGCACGGCCTTTTTAGTATAGTTAAAGGGTGGGTCTTTTAGTATAGTAAAGGCATGCCGATATATCGGCGCATGGCGGGGGGCTACAAGGGTTAAAGATAAGCGTACAGTAATTGCTTACAATAAGGAGACTTTTTCCAAAGGTGACAATAAAGAAAGACTGTCACTAGTCTTAAGCTACACTGTCACTTGTCTTAAGAGTAGCTTCCTGGATTGAAGAAAGTCATGGGTTCTCACTTTCAGATGTATCATTACTGTCATGCCATTTCTCTGTTGGGGAACGCAGAGATAACATCGCCAAATTTTCCTGTCACAACATAGTTCTTTTTCCTCCTCCACTCATAGTTTTGTCAGTTTCTCTTGCTTCTTATATTTTTTTCTTTCTTAGTTTCATTCAGATGGTCCAACTATACTTTTCTCGGTCATCCGCTACCAAGATTTCCGCTCATGTTTCCATTGTAAATTTGTTTAGTTAGTCTTTCATTGCCCAACCGTTCAACATCCCTAGTCTTTCATTGCCCAACCGTACAACATCCCTAAACTATTTCAACATGATTTATTTTCACCCTACTTAACGTGTCAATTTTTAGCTCACATTCATCCTTAATAATTCCATTTCTTATTCTGTCTTACATGGACATACCACATTATTCTTTCTGCACGTATTTGTACCACACTTACCTCCTTTTACTAATTTTCCATCTATATGTTTCACTTCCATACATCTATATCAAATATTCCCAAAATGGTCTATATGGACCCCCAAGGGTCAACTTGCTGGGGGTCTATCGGCGAGAAAAGAAAATGGTGGTGCACGAGATGTAAATGTGGAGATTTAAGACTATACCTTACATGAAGCCAAATATTGAACCATTGCTATCAGAGCATCAGGTTCATCCCTCTCATTAACAGTATTATTTGTGTATTAATTTTATGTAAGAATTTTACTAGGTTTTGATTTGTTTCGTTCCAAAGCCAAATATTTACTTGCATTTTGTGTCTTTTCAATAAAGGTATGAATAAAAATTGTACATGTTTTTCTTTCTTTACAATTGTCCACTTTACAAAAAACCTTATCAAGGTGAACAGCACTGTGTCAGCTGTCAAAAACACATTTGAAATTAATAAGTTTAAGAAAATTCAATATTAGGCAGGCAGGGGGTCTACGGAAAACAAAAAAATTGGTAAGTGGTCTACGGGGCGAAAAAGTTAGGAAAACTATGATCTATATTAATGCTAAATAATACATTGTTGTGAACCATCATTTTGGCTCGGTTTGAATATACGTCTTTTAGTAACCTCATTGACTTTGTTTCCCATCGCAATTTGCAACTCAATATCTCTTTTGCTGAATTTCTGTTATTTTTCCATATTTTTTAATTTATTCTTCAAACTTTTTATTGTTCACCCAAATATTTCATTTTATCTTTCACACTTTTCAATCATCACGACATTAGATTTCGCAACATTCATTCTCAAGTCTTTTTCTTTTCATTTCTCATGCAAGTTACTTATGCATAATACACTTCAATTCATTTAAATTTTTCGGTCTCACTCCCATCTCATTATCCTATAGCATCCACATACATTCCTGTTTGATAGTTTTATGCCACTCAAGTCATTATAAATATTTGATATTTTATTTTCTATTAAAAATTCAGTATTTTGTATGATACAGTACTACATACAGGCAGTTTCGACTCTCATACATTTGGTTTTTTCATAATTCACTATCTCATACTTGTACATTTAATAGTAACTAATTAGGGTTGGTTGGAAGAGATTGCCATATGACAATATGCCCGCCAGATTGTACTGTATACAATAAAAGTGTAATACAATACAATACAATACAACCTTTGTCAAACAAAGAACGGTGTCTAATAGAACTACAATATGATACAAACTGAAACAGAAGAAGCTGATAATTAAGTCTTCAAATTAGGTTATTTTACTATCTCTCAAGAAAATAAAAAATGGATAGTATTCAACTATTTCTTGATAAGTTTACTGTAAAGAATACACCTAATACACCTCCTTAACTTGATTAATGATGCGTCTCAGTAACTAACTTGCTCTACTTTCATTTTCAGGAACCAATTATGTACAGAATTTGAGAACTGCCTGTATAAATGTATGCAGCGATACCATATTCTACTTATTGAAATTGATTCTGATGAAATGTCTTTATTTTTCTTTCAGGAGCAACAGAAAAAACGCAGCACCAAGAAATGGGAGCAGAGGATACAGAGTGTAGAGAAGGCCAAGGAAGACAGGCAGAAGAAGCGCTCCGGCAATATTCAGAAGAGGAATCAGGATAAGAAAAAGAAGATAATAAAGAAAGCAGTGAAAAGGGGAAGAATGATTCCATAATTTATTATGTATAAAAAAATCTACTAATATTGTTAAATATTTTTTTGTATGTCTTCTTGAAAAATAAAATTTAGTTATATTTATTTTTAGAAAGTGTTTTTTATTTTTGAGTTTTTTCAGATTTAAACTATCTTGTGGAGGTAATTAAAATAAATATGTGGAGGTAATTTAAACTATCTTTATTTAAACTATTCAATTATCTCACCAAAATGTAATGGAGGTAATAAAACTAAATATGTGGAGGTAATTTAAACTATCTTTATTTAAACTATTCAATTATCTCACCAAAATGTTAGCACCTTTCCGATCATGGACTCGCACTACCCTCAAGCAGAGATTGTCTTTTGGCATTTCCAGTTTATCGCTCTTCCTTCACGTTTTCCTTCTCTCAGACTTTGGAACTAGTTCTCAACAGCCATAAGACTCTCATCCTCATTGGCTTAATTCTAATAGCAATTTAAAAATTATATCTTAAAAAATGAAATGTTTTTCTCTATGACTTCCATTTTCTTACCCTTTCTTTTTTCCCAGTTTTGGTGATATTTGCAAAATATTTTGTTTTAATTGTTTTTAATCCTTAAAGCATGTTTTTTTTTTCTTTTTGGAAATAAAGTTACTATCTTTCATCCAGTAATTGGCACGAATCTGCATAACTTTTGTTTGCTTCGAAGAGATTGCCTCACTATTTGTATACTATAAATAAAGTGTCATTGTATTGATAGATTATTATGATTTAAATAAATAAATTTACATCACAAGGTTCTGATATGGTGTCATGATGAAAGTATATATAGTCATGATGAAAGATTGGCCAGTATAGAAGCTTCCCATTTCCTAGGGAAATTGGAATTTTTTAGTTATGATTAGATTTATTTTCCATACACTCCTTTGATTTATTAGTCAGATATTTATTTTGGCTTCTTTTGTCTTGTGGGGGCTCCTTACTCGTATTCTACTCAACGATCGCCTGACAGTTTGAAGCTTGAACCGATTGAATGCACAGTATTTTCTCACATTCCCAAGTTTATTGTTTGAATTAATCCATATTCTGTTATATGTCCAACTTAAATATTTTCTGCCCTATTTAGTATAGTTTATGACTATAAACAGATTCACAACTGAATTATTTGTTTTAAAATCACAGTGCTGGTATTAGAAAATTGATCATATTTAAAATTCTTAAAAAATAGAAAGCAGTTATAATTCATTGTCATATACCCTTACAAACCTTATCAGTAATGTCAGGTCACTCTGGGCTCATTTGTTCTTGAATCCATTTAAAGAAATTTGGAATAGAATGGGGTTTTGGGCGGGTATTTTGAAAACTCAGGGAAAAATTTATATGAATGCCTATAGGCGTTCTTAGCACTGGGCGTGTTAATTACAGACATGGGGCTCTTTAAAAATGCTTCAAGTTTTTCTCAACTAATCCCATTGGAAAATAATCTTTTTCATTATTTGATTTTAATATCTTTATATTTGACTAAACTTATCTTTTATAATTACCATTACCATTATTCTGAAGGATATTACTTTCAGATTTATTTATTGGTGCATATTAGCTTCTTTTCAGTGTTCTTTAGGTGATTTGTTACTATCAAACAGCCATCTATTTATAATAATCATTTACCCAGGCAAAATGTGGGTTAGTAGGTTATTTATTATAAAGAGAACCACACCATAACCGATGGCCAAAATTATTCCCCAATTTAATGATTCTCAATTGAAATCCTCTGAAAGACCCGTAGTGTATCTGAATCTGTAGTAGAATCGCACACTGTGTTATAAACCAATAAACAGTGTACTTAATATATTTCAGCTAATGCTCTTGTCCATACCGCTCTGTGATCTATGCACGCATTTGCATACATCATATGTATTGGGTGTTAACATAAGTTGTGTCCGTTTTTTTCAAAATGAAGAGGACACAAAAAAAATTACAACAAATCAGTCAAATTCTCCTTCATTATTTACAAGTTCTTGCCAACGTTCTACAAGTTTTTCAATGCCTGTGCGATAAAAACCATCCGGTCTTGACTCGAGGAATTCGTCCAACCATGTCCGCAATTCGACATCATTATTGAAGGAAACACAGCGTAAATTGTTCGAAAGCGAGCGGAAAAGGTGGAAATCCGACGGCACGAGGTCTGGAGAATATGGAGGGTGCAGCAGGACTTCCTAACCAAGCGTTTAAATGGCATTTTTTGTAATGTTGGTGATATGAGTGCGGACGTTATCGTGTTGCAGAATAACACCATATTGCCGATCCGGCCTTTTTTGTTGAATTAGTGTTGAGCCGCTGCATTTGCAGAATGTATAGCTCCGCGCTGACTGTCTGATTGGGTTCAAGTATTTCATAGTGGATGACGCCTTGCCAATTCCACCAGATGCAAATCATCCTCTTGGGCGGATGTAAATCTTGTTTCGCTCTGGGCGTTGCTTGTTGACCATAACTCACCCATTCTTTCCGTTTCTTCATATTCATATAATGGCACAGTTTTTCATCACCAGTAATGATGCTGTAAAGGAACCTTTGCTTGTGGCCATGCGTAGCTCGATGACGCGCGAGAAAACCAGCAGAAATTGTCGAATGTTTATTTTTGTTATTTTCACTCAAAACATGTGGAACCCAAGCGCCGAACTTCTGGACTTTTCCCATTGATTTAAGATGGCGGTATACGGTCATGTGACTACAATTCATATGCTCAGCTAATTCTACGGTGGTTTGAAGGGGATCTCCATGAATAATATGGTTTAAGTGGTCCTCATCAAAGTCCACTAGTTGTCTGGAACGCTCCATGTCTTTCAGGTCGAAACTACCGTCTGAAATGCAAAAACCATCGACGAGCTGTCCTTTCATTCATAGCATCTTCACCGTACACTTCACAAATATCGCGAGTAGCTTTGGTAGCTTTATTCCCTCGATTGAACGCGAACAGAAGGAGGTATCGAAAATGCTCACTTTGTCTACTTGACATTCCATTTTGAAGGCTTGTAATCAAATAACATAATATATGTAACGTAAAAGCAAACACAATATCTTGTAGAGCAGAAAATTTTCTTTCGAATGACGTATAACTTTTACCATTTTGTTTTACTTTTGGTGTTCATTTTTAAATTTGGAAAATAACGGACACAACTTATGTTAACACCTAATACGAGGCATATCCAGAAAGTAAGTGTACTGAATTTTTGTAAATTATGATTTTTTTTATTTAAACAAAAAAATTACGTGGTTACCATAGTACATATGTAAGCTATTTTTCGACATAGTCGCCATTCCTCTCAATGCAGGTGGTGAAGCGGGGTATCAACTTTTTGATGCCTTCCTCAAAGTAGTTTCCCGCCAACCCCTCCATCCACTTCTCCACCTCCTCCTTTACCTCCTCGTCGGTTGAAAACCTTTTTCCACCCATGTGCAGCTTCAGGGAGGTAACGAGATAGTAATCTGAAGGTGCTAGGTCAGGGGAATGCGCGGGATGGTTCAGGACATCCCATTTAAACGAGGCGAGCAGTTCCTTCGTGGCGTTGGCCGTGTGTGATCTGGCATTGTCGTGCAGCAGGCAGACTCCCTTTGTCAGCACGCCTCTCCTCTTTTTCTGAATTGCCCTCCACAATTTTTTAGTCTCACAGTATCTTGCAGAGAAATGGTCTCCCCTTGAGGCATATATTCAATTAAAATTATGCCTTGACAGTCCCTAAACACGGATGCCATGATTTTCTTGGCTGAAATTGTGGTTTTGAACTTTTTGGCGGAGGGTGAAGAGGTGTGACGCCACTGTTGAGACTGCCTTTTGGTTTCAGGCGTGTAGTGTGCAACCCAAGTTTCATCTCCAGTAACGATGGAGCGGAGAAATTCATCTCCATGGAGTTCGCAGCGCCTCAAAAACTCTTGCACGGCCTCCACTCGATTCAACTTGTGTTGGTCTGTCAGCTGTTTTGGGACCCACCTCGCGGACAGTTTGCGATATCCGAGGGTTTCTGTGATGGTTTCGTGTAGTAGAGATCTGGAGATTTGCAGAAACATCGCAGAAAGTTCATCCACAGTCAATCTGCGATCGTCACGGAACGCATTTTCGATTTTTTCCACAATTTCGTCAGTCACAATTGAATGTCTTCTGCTCCTCTGATCATCATGCACAGACGTACGACCGTTTTTAAACTCGCGACACCACTTGTACGATTCATAGCTTTATCACCATATGCAGTTTTCACCTCATTATAAACCTCAACCGGAGGTTTCCCTTCCAAACGAGATAACGGATGACGCCGCGTATTTCGCACTTGGCGGGAGATTGGGTTGACATTTTTCACGAAACGTGTTGTCGCGTCGACACTTCTCAACGTACTGACCTCGAACCGGTCTCGTTGCGGAGGGGAAGGGTCAGGCTACACGGAAGTGTAGCCAACATGTCGAAAATAAAATCCATCCGGTCGTGAGAGCCTCAGTACACTTACTTTGTGGATACGCCTCGTATATTGCAGCTGGCGACTTTGCTACTGACCTACATACTTAGTGAACAAGCACTAGTTGATGAGCTGGCACAATTGCACACAGCATCGATGATCTCCGAGTACTAGTTGGTAAGACTTTCGTGTTCCAATTCAGGAGTTTGCAGATTGGATTCTCGTTGGTACCCATCTTTCTGATTAGTTGAAAGAGATTGCACATGGCAATAAGTCAACAAAAGTGTACTCTAATACACTTACCATGATACTTGTTCATGCCAGCACAACTATAAATACATATAATCCTTCATAATTAAGGTAACACAATGTCACTATCACTAAGGATACAAAAATAAAACCTTCTACTCTTCGGTCTAAAACTTTTTTATTTTTGAATATTTTTCTATAAATATTTTTTTTGTGTTATTTTCCACATACAAAATAATTATGACTAAATATATAATAATATATTTCTTCTCTGGAGAAAAAACCTAGTATGCCGTTCAAAGGTAGGCCCTGCCCTATTTAGACAGCAATCTGAATAAAAGCTATGAGATTATCACAATGTTATATTATATTTACAAAATGGTAACAGTGTGTACGTCTCACTAAGAACACTTCCCCACTGACTCAAATACTACCGACCTCTGATAATAATTATCCTTTTGAAATGAATTGATTTGGCTAGTTAGAAAGGGGCAGATTAACTGCATAATTAGAATGTATTATTTTTTATCTCAAAATAATCAACACATTTTTTCTTAAAACAAAACACATGACAGTTAGTTGTATAGGGAAGAAATATGAGTTGTAACTCAGACATTTTGTGAAATATTTCTGTGTTTTAACTTTTTAATATTTTAAATTTAAAAGGTTCAAGACTTGTAATTTAAATAAGAATGTCATTTTCCACAGCATACATTTCTAAATAAAATTGATAATTATTTGTTTTCTTGATAACATTTTGGAACTGCATCAAGTACCTATAAAATGCAATCTTAACTTATTTTTTTGTGTACAATATCAAGATTATAGAAAGAACTATGAAATTTATTCTTCTGTTGAGGCCACACTAAAATGAGAATAAGATAGTGGCGAACCAGACTGAATGTCTTTTGTATTAATAATGGTAAGATGTATAATTAAACAGAGCTCAATATGTGGTTTACAAATAATGACTTTTCGTTAGTATACAGGTTTTTTTTATTTACATCCACCATTGGTATTTAACACTTTTAAAAATGTTTAAGGCTAATTCCAACTATTTAATGATAATTATCTTAAAAATTCAATGATTTGGATTAAAGTTTTCCCATTTTGTTGAGTTGAGTGGATAGTTTTGGACCATTGAAGGTGATCTGGCAATAAAATCTTATCTGCGTTTTTAGTATTGTGATTTTGACAGCTATGTGATACTGTGTATATTATCCTAGGGTGCCAAATTACTCACTTTTATTTCATCAATAAAAAAATAAATGATCGTCTTTTATCCGATTAAGTTTTAGCTAAAAATCTTTTTTAATCCACCCTGGAAATGTTGTAAATTTTAATACAGAACATATTTGTCAAATCACCTTGAATATATAATTTTTATACAGCAATAGTCGAGTCACTGAAGAAGCGCAATAATTAAAACTATCAATAATTACAAAATTATAAACAATTTGCATTGTTTATTTTTAACCTACATATATTAAGAGAATTTAGCATTTCTTAATGTGTTCATATATCAATCGTCCAGTTCATTACTCAGACAACTCCAAATAACCTGTTTTGCGATAATGAGAAAAGCAATATTATAATCGTCACCATAAATCAAATACTATTCATTTTTGCCAGAGTTTTATATATTTTATCAATAGATGTTGATAAAATCTATTGATAAAATATATAAAACTCGGGCAAAAATGAATAGTATTTGATTTATGGTGACGATTATAATATTGCTTTGCTCATTATCTCAAAACAGGTTATTTGGAGTTGTCTGAGTAATGAACTGGACGATCGATATGTATATAATATGTTTTTATCAAATCTTTTCAAGATTTCAAATACTTTTACTAATCTCAGTTTCAACAGAGGAGACACATTATCATGTGTTTTTTTGCAAACCATACATAATATGAGAAATCACATCATTAACAGGATATATCCTTTAATATACCTACATATAGGTCCCATTAATTAAATACCAAATATGATAATACATAAAATCCATATTTCAATTTCATATAAATTTTGAAAAAATTATTCAATTTAAAAATCTACAAAATATGTTCTACACTTGTGTGAATCAAAGTATCACTATAATTTATAGATAGACTCGTGAATAATTATAAAATCTACATCATATTTAGCAGGTAGAGCATGATAAACAAACACCTTGGACTTTCTTTATACAAGTTTGACTGGACTTATCAGGAAAAGAAAATTTGTAAAATGAATATAAATAGACTATTAACGGTATGCAGATTTTTATTTATCCTTCAGTTATTGAATCTGATTTGTTCAAAAAAAAAAAATTAATTATTTTGTTGGAGAAGGTATTTTGAAGTGTTGTACCACCGCGTGGTTTGGTTTACGATGCCGACGTTTTGAAAACGTCGCAGTTTTCATCTTCAGGGCTCGTTGAAGAACTTTGTCATGGCGAAATTGACTACGAGCAAGCACTGAAAATGAAAACTGCAATGTTTTCAAAATGTCGACATTATAAACCAAATCACACTCCGAAAGGCATATATGACTGATACGGATAACTGCAAAAATTTCAAAACATACTTGAATTATTTTGTTTGAAAATAAAAAAAACATATTTAATAATAAGAGGTGCATGGCCGCGCGGTTAAGCGCTGGACTTCTGTGCGGAAGGTCGTCGGTTCGAACCCCGCGCTGTGTTACTCCCCTCGAATGACACATGCACTTTTTCCGCCTAGTGTTCGAGGGTATTAAGGATACCTATGACTTCGGTCATATCTATTTGAAAAATAAAAAATAATAATAAATTATAGTTTAGTTTTATTTTTGCTTAAGGCTTTATATGTTTATGTATCTTTAATGTTTCTAAATTCATTGTATTGTATAACTTTTGTTCACACTCGTGTGTAAAATTTTAACTCTTTTTTTTTTTAAATTATTTGTCTTCTAATAGGGTTTGCAAATTCTGACAAGGATCATTTCACGGCGATCAATGTAATTAGTGGAATAATAAAGTAATTTATTATTAAATATGCTAATACAGAGTTCGATAAATAAAAAACCAAAATAAAATAAAAAATACAAACTTATTCCATCAAAATTTTGTAAGAACTTTATTTTATTATTTAGTTAAAATCAATATGCCAGAGAAAGAAGTTATGAAAATAAAGGTTTTGTTTATATTTTAGTCTACACACTAAAGACTAGAAACATATGACATAACAATAATATTGTCATTTGTCTTTTTTTTTCTAAAGCTAAGGAATATTCATTTGGCTTCCATTTAAATAGTCAGTATTTGAATTAATAATAAGTCACTATTTTTTTTCAAATATTCAAATCAGTAATAAAGATTTAGTGATTTATTATTTACTTTGATATATTAACAGTAATACAGTGAAACCTCTATCTATCATTTTTGAAGGGACTTATTGAATTGAACGATAAATGTGGAAAAACAAAATATGCGGGGGAGTATATGAAAAATGAGTAACAAACAAATGTTTAATATCCTAACAAAATCACATCGGTTATTGTAATTAATAAAAAAGTTTTCAAAGGCCATGCATGCTTCAGAAAATTGAAGATACAGGTGGATCTCCTTCATCAACACCTTTAACTTCTTCTTCTGTTACTTTTAACCTCGCATTCTCCCTTTACCATCTACGGGGTGGGTGGTGGGAGTAGCAGAGGTGATTAGCACATAATAATATGAATTCAAGTGAAATACGTGCATCTTGAATGTTTCGCTTACTGTATACTAGTGCTGTTATTCTAGTTTTAATATTTTTATAAAATGATCGGTCGAGTAAATAGTACCAAAAGTTCAGAAATTCTTGACAAATTTTGCAGACAACGATGCATAAGGGAACGATCGATGCAATTTGTTTTCGAGGTTTTTTTTTTGGAATTGATTCAAGACAGAATGTAATAAATGATATACACAAGAAAATGATTATTCGAGGAATGATCGACTGAGATTTCACCGTGTCAACTAGTTGTACGTTTTACTGATTCTTTAATTTGAATACTGACAATTTATATATATATATATATATATATGATAGATACCGACTATTTACACAAAGCACAAAATGATTATTTAGATACTGGCCCGGTAAAGACGAGCCTATATATTCATTTATACTTAAATGTGCAAGTTGTGCTTCAATACAAAATTTATATCACCGAGGTCATCCTACTTTAAAGCAATTTTAATCTACATTATAGAATGTCCTATGCTTTAAAACAGTGCTTGACAAGAATTCTTATGGATACTACTAGTGTCAATTCTATAATGATGTCACTATAGAACTTTTTCTCGAATCATTTGGTTATTGCAAAATGTCTATAGTTCATTAATTCATTTGTACGATACTTCAACATTTTCACATTGGCGATGCGGAGAGGTTGTAGTAACATAGAATTGCCCCATCTTTGGTTTTAAATCGATACATATTGACAAACTCTTCATCAGACTGGGATTCTTATTTTCCCTTTTTTAGTGGTATAGCTAATCAAATAGATAATCATCCTACTAAGGTCACTTATAGATAATCATGACTGTCGATCACACAGAGAGCTAGGTTATTTTTATACCAGCATTATATTACATCACGGTATTTCATCAACTGATACCTTTTTTAAATCAGCAACAAAGGATTGATCACCATGGTTCTTCACTTAAGCACTAACTTGAAAACACATGGTGATTCACGATACCAACTAGTTATGGGAGCTGGAGAGGAAACAGTGCGGTCAATTTTAGGCAAAGCCCCCAGGAAATATTTGAGGTGTGATAGCCGTGCTCGACTATACAGATCGAAAATTAGACTGAATTTGTTAAATATTTTAGGTTGCACTGTGAATGTCATGGTTAACAGAATCAGTTGTCTGTTTTTTGAACCTGTTAATTTCCACCAGCTTGGTTGCTAGATGATGACTGTGGCGGAGTTCTTCGAGGCTGGCATGACTTAAGAGGAAAGTGAGTCTGTTTGCAGCTGACACTAGATGGATCAGTTTCGAGGCCTCCGTATGGAGTACTATTAGTAAAAACAGTCTTTTAAAGAATATTGTATTACCAAATAATCACCATGGCACGGGAAGTAAAGTTGGACCAAGTGAAATTTAAGAAGTCAGAGAGCTTTATGTTGAGGATTCGAAATATGTGTGTCATGCATGAAGAGTTTGCCACTCTGTCCTGGCAGAGAAGCGCCGTGATGGTTTGTATGTGATGACAATATCATGAGGGCATAAACTGTGCAGATTCTATTGTAAATATAATAGTATAAGCTTGCAGCGCACTGTTTTAAGGAATTCTTAAATATAATTAATTTGGTTGCATTATAATAAAATAAAAATGTCTTATGGTGCTTTTAGACCAGTGATAGATAAATGGGCAATGAAGAAATTCCCGAAGGAACCAAATATAAACATTAATTCTCATAAAAATAATATCAATCTTTAAGTGTTAATACTATATTTATTTGCTAAAAATATTTACAAAAAACTCAACAAAATAAACCACATATTAGTGAAATATTATAAAGTATACTTTAGTTGTTTTATAAGTAATTATTTTGCACAATATGGAGAAATCTATTTATTACTCCTGTTTAAAACAATTATTTTTTTAACAAAATTTTTCTTTGGTAATGGAAAAAAAATACAAAAGGGCAGATAAAGGCAGCTGTCTCTGAATTTTGATAAAAGATACATTGCTGAAAAAGTGAGTCTATAAAAAAAACTTCAAATGGTATATTTGGATAGGATGTGGGGGGGGGGGGCTGTCCCCATTGTATATTCTATAAATATTTAGATAACCTTAAAAAATAGTGATTCTGAGATGCCTTAAAACATTCTTTTTCATTCTTAAGACATGGAAATAAGCCTGTCAGATAGAACTATGTACTTGTATAAGTAATCACATTTCGTGAAGAAGAAAAAACAATGTTTTCAGAAAATGAGCTGATCGGTGCTTCACGTAGGACATTTTATTTATGTTGTACATTTGAGTCAAATTGATAATTAAAGGATATAAATAATGAATTCTGGATCTATGGTAAAATTGAAAATAAAAAAAATGATTTGAATAGACATAATGGGACCCATTTGTAATTCTATGATGAAAAGTGCAATATTTCTCTGGTGAAATATTTTTAAACAATCTGTTATTTAACTTCAAATGTGAAATTTTTTGGCACATATATTTCTAAGTCGGTACGAAAGTTTTATTTAAAAAAATATTGAAATCAATATGAAAAGATGTAATTGTAATTACAAAATGTGTTCCATTATTACAAATTGTGCTCCATTGTTACAAAAACAAATTACAAATTGAGAACTTTTTTAAATCAAAATTTAAAACTCCGTCGAGTTTTATTATTCGGTGAAATTAAGTAAATAAAAATGATTTTTTTTCCAGTTGAATATTTTTACGCCAGACGGGAATGTATGAAGTGCAGATGTCTTAAAACTAGAAAAATGAAAATTACTTATTGATTGGTACAGGATTTACAATTTTACTCATTGATTGGTACAGGATTAACAATTTTAGAAATCTTTTACAATTTTAGAAATCGTAGAAAGTTTATTATTTTGGTTTAAACTGTTTTTAGTTCAAAACGAAAAAAAACTTTGAATATAGAACATAAAAAATAAATATAATTTCAAAACTTTGATAAGTGAAAAAAGTTTTTGTAAGGAATCAATATTACGTATTTGTAATTTATTTTTAACAAACACTGTTTATTCCACTTTTTTGTGACGGTATAACCCTACCGGTTTCAAGGCTTTCACCTCATCTTCAGGGGAGCGCAAACAAGACTGCGCTCCCCTGAAGATGAGGTGAAAGCCTTGAAACCGGTAGGGTTATACCGTCACAAAAAAGTGGAACAAACAGTGTTCGTTAAAAATAAATTACAATGTCTTTAAACCTCCACAACGTTAATGCCTTAACTCTAAACAACAACAATATTACGTAGTCTTTCTTGTTTGATCTCGAGTGGCAAAAGTGATCGAAGCTGTTGTAGAAAAATATAGTGAAAACTAAGAGTTTTGTCTATGCCATTTCACTCCTGGTAAGATCATTTCAATTACCAAATGTCATCAGGTGTTCGAATGTGGTTCTTATTGGTATATTTATGTTTACATTGTTTCCCGTACTTGATATTTCATAATTATTTCTTTAGGTTGACTTTTAAGAAAGAATCTATTGAGATAAATGAAAGAAACATCTTTTTTCAATATTCTCATTATATTTGAGATGCAGTGAAAAACAAATTGACCAAAAAAAGAAAATGAATACAGATTGTTCTTAATCTAAAAGTATAAAAATACTTTGACTAATAAAATAAATTGTCCATTAAGTGACGTACCTTAAAGCAGAAAGTCCAGAGTACAAAAAGAAAGCCTGTTTTAAATTCAGATCTTTTAATGATAAAACAATTAAAATTAATGAAATGAAAATGACCAAATACCCAAATCAAACAAACACATGGAAAGTCCATACTTTATTGATTTGGCTACAACTTCTTGTTTTCTGAACAATTTGGTATATCGATGGCGATAAGTTGACATTTTTCCATAAAATGAGGAAAGCTAACAAAAATGTTTAATCTTCGAAATTAAATATTTTGATATAAAACTAATTTTGCAAAAAATGTTAGGAATGGTGGTGTCAACTTATGACCATCAATATTTGATTTTTGGACTACCAGTTTGAAGGTGTCAAATACAATTGCCAAAAACACAAGTTGACTCAAAGAAGGTGCGCAACTCTTAAAGATTTTAAACATAATAAAAATATATGTACCCTCGCATACATAGTGGCCGCTGTGTACTGGCAGTGGGTTTAAATTAATAAAAAAAAATTTCCTATACAGTCTTGCTCGGGCGTCCCGAGTCTTCACCTGTTGAGTTTCTTCGGGTCAAACATTTCGTTCTCGGAATCAAGCTCGTTCTCGGAGAAGGAGAGCGAACCACCGAGGCGCCTTTCAATGAGAGTATCCTGTTAAAGTAAACAGCTACATTCAATTAATTTGTATAAGGAATTTTGTGATTAAGAGAAAAAATTATTTATTGTCTTTGTGTCATGGACATCTGAAAATTTTATGAAAATACATTTTAGCTTTTTTGAATGTGTATATAAAATATAGTATAATAGAAAAGTGAACAAATTATTTTGATTTTGTTTAATGCGACGGCATTTTGACTTAGAGCTAAATGAATAATATAGTTATAAATGAATAACTACATACATATTATCACACCATATCCCTATCGGGGTAGGCAGAGAGGACAAAGCATCAGACTTTCCTATTGTGATACACATCTTTTATCTCTTCCACACCCATACAATGACTACATTCCCAATAATATAGATACAAGCCAGAAAGACTTTTTTAATACAAGTGTTATTCCGTTTCAACTCAACCCATACTTCTTCTTACCCGTTTAGATTTTCTGGCTTTTTGGTTTACAGGTTGCATCTTTGTAGCACACTAAAAAATGTAGATTTTTTAAAGCAATGGTATGCGTATTAAGTTACATAAAATTTAAAAGCACATTTTACGAGCTTTAAAATGAGACTTAATCAAATCATTCAGACAATATCAGCCATTCAGACAATATCAGCCATTCAGACAATATCAGCCATTATGTTTTCAAAAACACTCCAATTTTATGCCTTTTGCAAAAATTAAAAAAAAAATGAACAAATTAACTTCAGTTTTTACAAAGAATTTTTGTACACTCTGTGTTTTTTTTTGGTAAACAAACTGAAACAAAAGTGGAGAAAATCTTACGGGGTAAGGTAGAATTTATTTAAATTATGTTGATTTCACCTGGAATGACCTACAAATGGATTTGCGTTATTAATTACGAATGTAAATATTACACTGAAAACACCTTACATTAATGGCAAAAACAAGAAAGAACTATTAGTTGTCTTACAATCGAAAATTGCCCATATTTAAAAATTCTTTCCTATATTTTGTACTGAGGAAAAGAGTATTACAAGGTGAAACGATATTCCTAAAGACTAAATATACATAAAATAACTGAAATAAGAGTTTTAATTATTAATTATAAATTAAGAAACCAATTATGTTAAAATATGGTTAGTAAAATAAAAAAAAATAAACAATTGTATAAATACGGAGTAGATTGGAAGAAGGTTTATACTTTTACATGGTTATTGCCGAGTTGCAGCCCAAAAGGGCTTATAAGCTGCCTTTTATGAATTAAAAACAAATTGTTTTCGAGGTGATCATATAAATAACGACCTCCGTGGCCTGGTGGTAAGACACTTGTCTGCCGATCCGGAGGTTGCGGGTTCGATCCCCGCTGGAACCCAGATTTTTTTAAATAGGATTCCAGTCTGGCTAACACTTAGGGCCTATAAAAACATCTTTCTGGTTGGTTGGAAGAGATTGCCACTTGGCAATAAACTCACCAGGTTAAAAACAATTTAGTAAGGTCCAAAAGTTTCAGGCCTAAGGATATAAAAACAGTGATAGAATGAACATATTTTTTTGAATAATGAATTATTTTTTCAAAACTACTGAAAAAAATTCTGAAGTTTTGTTCTCTAAGGGTGTAAGACTGCGAAGATCACTTTAATCTTTTTCCCATGCAAATTGGATTTCTGGTTTGAAAATATAAAATGATCACTAAGGGCCAAATCAGCTCTATAGGGTGGGTGATTAAGTTTTTGGAAAACAGTATTGAATGTCAGCCTTGCAGAAACAGAAGTATGCACTGGTGCATTGTCGTGCGATAATCTCACACCTCGTGACAACTTTCCTCCGCATTTTGTTTTTATGGCATACTCCTTTAATCTGTACATTAATGAAGCATAATGCTCGCCAGTAACTGTAGAGCCTTTGAAAAAAATATTGCCATAATCTTTTTTTGGGCATGTGTCACCTTCGCTTTCTTAGACATTGGTGATCCTAGAGATGGTGCCACTCGATCTAGTCAATTTTCGATAGAGGATCATGGTGCAAAAACATAGTTTCATCCCCTGTGACAGTTGACTCATTTATTTAATTTTTTTCCCATCGCAGAGCATCAAAAGTTTTAGCACCCATCTTCTTCATGCTAAGATGATTGTGTAAAATTCGAAGCACTGAGGTTTCGGAAAGCCCACACCTTACAAATATTTCCTTTGATTTTAGTCTTCTATCACTTTCCAACTATAAATTATGTAACTTTGCGACTAATATTTATTTTCTCAATAATTTAAGCTTAAAATACACTTTTAGGGGCATGTTTCCGTCCACACATAGGTCTGAAATTTACAAGTGATCTGATAATGGTTGTGAAAAAATACTTTATATTGCATCACCTATTTTTCACTACTCATTAGTTTTATACACCTTTTATCACTCAGTTAGTATACAACACAATAATATACATATTAGTTTAGTTAGTAAAAGCTCAGCATTGTTAGGGACAGAGAACAAACATAAAACCCTCCACCAGTAGAAAGTGTTTTAACTACCCTATACACATACACACGTGTGTGATGTACAAGTGGAGGAGTATTGAACCAGCAACCATCACATGTGCTAGTAAGTGCCGGACAGAATCTCCGTGTCACTGGCCCAAGTGCTCTCTATGCTCGAACCCATTTGCTAAAATGAATGTCACAAATCTTACATAACATATTCACACATTATATTAATCTTCATTTATATTATGACTTTATATCATCAAAATAGTCAATCCCAAACACATTACTACAAAAACATATTACTGTTTATTGAGATGTGGATTTACAAACGTATCCTCAGAGTCTATGGACAGTTTGTGTTACAAATGTGGCGGTGCTTCCTCATATGTATCAAAACGGTGGAAATTCCCAAGTTGCAGTATCTCAGTCATATAATGATGGCCACAAAATACACCATAACACAACTGAACACCCAGGGAAAAATAAATGGCAAATGAGGTCTGCCTCACACTACATTAAAAACTTGTGGAAATGGTTTGGGCACAGTTCTGAATCATACTATAACAGGGTACGATAGGAAATGCCACTTTGAGAAGAATTTATCTTATCTTCACTGTTCTAGTGTCAATGGTTTACACATAAATAAACCATTTGATTTACATGGTAACATGTAGAAGCCGTTCTACATTACATAGATATATCCAATAAAAAAGTAGTTTTCAAATATTACGCCAGGACAATGGAAGAATATACTTGAGTGCTCTTGAGGAGATGATATTTATAAATTACAAACCAAGTTCATTATGATTTACATAATTGCTGTCTATTTGAGATAAAACCATTTATTTACTGTCGTCTAGTAATAAAAATCCCTCTAAGGGCAGTTTTCAAATTCAAGTCAGTCTGCTAATAAGTGGCAAAACAATAAAATTAGATGAAACCCAGTTTGTAAAAAAGAGCCTGTGATCTGCCAGAAATTGAAACAATAAGATCACCGGTGTTCAACACAACACAAAAATAAATCAGATATAATTAAAATGGCTGGATACATGATTTACAAAGGTCATCACTAAGTCAGGTTACATCTGAAACGTTGCATACTTAAGAGTTTCATGACTATGGGAAATTCTTTTAATTCTACTTTTACGAAATTTGGGATGGTTTCAATAAAATAGAAGTGCGTTCAAAGATCAAAAAGAAATTTTTAAAATACTCGATGGTGACAAAAGCTGCTAGAATCGGTTTCGGAGTATTTCATACCATCCCTATTTATATATTTTTTAATAAATTATGATTCTATTTTATTATTTGGCACAAATGCTTTAGATATCTGTCTGAACATTGCATGTAACAATTATTTGAGGTTATATTGTATTGCAAAATAGTATTTCATAATTCATCTACTCGTATGAGAATATTAAGTAAGAATAAAAAAACATACCTTTCTGGAATAGATCATGTGCTTAAGAGTAAATAACCATAATATATTACATTACAGAGATGATACGAGCCGAGCAGAGCAAAACACAACAAAGGAGGCACTCACATCTAGTATCCCGGCGCTGGGCTCAGAGGCGTAACCTCCTAAGTGTCCATCGCGGTTGTCATCCTCTGACTCACTGGAGCTCTCGTCAGAGCGAGAGCCCGGCGCCACCTGGCACACCATTTGTGCTAAGTCTGTAAATGTGTATCTGGAAGAAACAATTTTGTAACTGGATTATCTTGACAGTATTTAACATCAGGATTTACAGAATAATACTAAGAATATCTTAAGATGATAAGAGATGATATGAAGATGTCTGAGATTGATGATGTCTCGGTCTATTGTCCTAATGTTGAGGTAACTGTCTCTGTCTCTAAATATATATTGAAGTGATTCCCCGTCGTTGCATTCTCAAAGAAACGTAACACTATAAATTGTGACTTAAAAATATACACTATGATTATAACTTCGAGAAATGAAATCAAAGATCTAAGAGTTGTTTTAGATTTGAAAATCACATATATGTATATCTCATATTGAAAAATAGTGAACAATGCAAAAAGAATGTTGGAATGTATTGATAGAAACTGTCAAGTTTTTCGAAATTCCCTTTCAATAAAAACTCTTTATTACACCTATGTATTCATGGTGTCCCACACTTTGATGATTATAAATTGAGTATTTATTAAGTAATATTAGATTAGAACTCCAAATTAAAGAAGACATACGTGTGTGTAGAGTTCTTAGTTATCACAAGTGCTCAAATCCATGCCCGTTATGGTTCCTCATACAATATATTGATTGCATGCTATCATCCGCTATCTGTTACAACACAACTTGAGTTCATTTTAATTGTATTCTTTGTGTTTCTAATTATCATGTGGAACTTTACTATTGGTTTATTGTTAAATATTATATTTTACTTCTTCATTTTTTGTACTGTTAAGTTTCTAAATTTAACCAGTTAACTGCCAAAAGCGTCTTAAGACGCATAATTTTCTGTGAACGGAGCGCCGCTCATACACAAATTACGTCTTAAGACGCGCCGTTTTAAATGGGCTTTTACTAAAGAAAATCAATTATTTAAAATGTACAAATATATTGAACACATAGTGACATCTATTGAGAATATCTTTGCATACTTAGAATTGAAACAGAATTTGTTTTTACCACTTTAAACGTAAATTAAAGAGAGCTTTGTCGTCGGAACAACTGATGGCGCTCAGGGTTGTGTAATATATTTTCACAGTTTATTAGCCGGGATTTTTAGGAATCCCCGAATTTCTATCGATGTTTTGCGTATATAATTTTTCATCTACAGAGTACAGTTTTATTTCGTGTTCCATGTATAGCGGTTCATATTATATTTGAAACTTATTTCGCGGTAGAATTTTCTGATTTTTATTTCTGTTGAATAAGTTTTATCATAATTACTTTATGAGAGAAAAAAGTGTTTTGACATAGTTATTTCGCATTTTGTCAGTGTATTTTCGTGCTAAATTTTACTATTGTGCCTGTTGTGTTGTGAATCTGTTAGTTTATTTTATAAGCTTACGAGTGTCGGAACCTAATCGCACGTTGTCAAATTTTTATGTACATTTTTTTTATACGTTATAAAGTTTTTGATATTCGATCCACTCAAAATGGAAGAAGAGCCTAGTACGTCTCAAAACACTCAACCGTGCGGAGAATTTATGGACAGAGTTGCCGTCACTGCCGACTCTGATGACAGTGATTTTAGTGTCGATTCTGATGATGAGGAACCAGATGTGTCGAACGTTCCCGGGTTTGATGAATCGGCAACAGTTTTTGAATGGAAAACGGATGACTTTATTCCCATTGTCAACTCGTTCTCTACCTCAAGATCAGGAGCGGATGTAGAGAGTGTTGGTACCAGAGAAGTAGACTTTTTCAAACTGTTTATGAACAGCACGCTTATGAATTTTATCGCCGATCAATCCAATAAGCAGTACCAATACGTCAAAAACAACTGCAACGAATTAAGTTGGAGGCTAAAACAGTGGGTAGACGTAACAGTCGAAGAATTATACCTCTTTCTTGCGATATCTATTTTGATGGCCTGCAACTCAAGGAATAAGATAGAAGATCACTGGTCTACTGATATATTGTTGTTTTCATCAATATATTCCGATACCATGTCCCGCAACCGATTCCAGATAATTCTTAGAATGCTTCATTTCTGCGACAACACGCAACAAGCAAGTGGAGACAAGATGTTCAAAATACGATTCCTCGTTGACCATTTCAAAAGCATTTTTGGACAATACATGTATCCTTACATGAATATATGTATCGATGAAAGTTTGTTGCTTTTCAAGGGCAGGTTGTGGTTTCGTCAATATATTCCGTCTAAAGCCAGCCGTTTCGGCATAAATTTTTTTGTCATATGTGATTGTGCTACGGGTTATGTATTAAATTTTATTGTTTATACTGGAAAATCGACAGAATATGTGACACACCCACACATCGGTATTTCGGGCAGTGTAGTTATGTCACTAATGGAGCCATATTTAGATGGTGGACACACGTTGTATGTGGATAATTGGTACACCAGCCCAACTTTGTTTCAAAAACTACACGCCCGAAATACAAATGCTTGCGGTACTGTTAGGATGAACCGAAAAGGAATGCCAAAACTAACTGAAAAATTAAAAAAAGGCGAAATGAAAGCTTTTCACACAGTTACCGTTTCGGCACAAATTTGGAAGGATAAAAGGGAGGTATCGATGCTTACAACTCTGCATCCTGCTAACCTTACCGATACAGGAAAAACCACCTACCGGCATGAATCAATATTCAAACCTGAATGCGTTCAGGACTACAACAAAAATATGGGTGCGGTCGATAAATCTGACATGGTACTGTCAAATACACACTCATCGCGAAAAACGATGAGATGGTATAAAAAAATGTTTTTCCACCTTTTGGACCTTTCTTTATTAAATGCCCATATACAATATTACACTGTCAAAAAACGGGAAAACGGGTGCCGCTAGCACAATTTCAGTTAGAACTAATTCGGCAACTTATACATGAGCACAAACGTGTTGTGACCTCCAAATCCGCGCCAAGGAAGAGCCAATCGGAATTACCATCACGTCTAACAGAAAGGCATTTTATGGGTAAACTACCTACAAAAGAGGGTAAAGTTAAATCAATGAAGAGATGTGTAGTGTGTTTGTCCTAAAAAATACGGAAAGAATCGAGATATCAATGCAAACAGTGCAAAGTGGCTCTCTGCGTGGATACTTGTTTTGAGACTTATCATACGATAGAAGACTTTTAATTTTTTTAAATCATAGTGTGTGTGTGTATACTTTTAATATTAAACTAACATAAACAATTACTTTTGACATATACTTTAGTTTTCATATTTTCTATTACAAATTTTGTGACAACCCTGCACCATGAACAATTAATTTTATGATTATGGATAAATGACTGCACGACTGGCGCGCTCTTCATTTATTTGGTAAGTTTTATAAATAAACTTTATTACACTTACAATAACGATATGTTTAGAAGGTTTTATTTTTGTCGTAAAATTCGCGGCGTGCTGGGTACCGCCATACATGTACCTGCCGGTAGTTAACCGGTTAAAAAAAAGAACTAAAAGAGATTGTTCACAAATATTAATGTTCTCAATGTCTACACAGTAAGAAATATGGCCTTCTATATATCATCATCATTAAAGGGAAGTTGGAAGATGTCAGGAGACATGTGTCATCGCTTGGTCAACAAACTGAAACTGGACTGGAGTGAAGGGGGATAGGTAGCTCTTTAAACTGGCTCAAAATGAGCTTTTACTCATCTGCTCATTGCCAACATTGGAGGAACCTGATATAGCTCTAAAATAAGTATGATAATGAACGGTGACATACTCGGTAGCAGTATGGTGATGCTGGGGCTCCCGATAGATGGTGCCATCTGCCCTCAGCATGGGCAGAGCCCCGCTACGTCGCTGCCCCTCGAAGTAGCCTTTACCGTGCTGGAATCCCACATCCTTAATCTCGTCAAAGGAGCCAAACTGCAGGGTCTTGTACTTGTCTATTGGGGGCCGGATGTACTCGCAGTAGTCTGAAGATTTCACCTCCTGCACAGTGAAACAAACAAAATAATATATTACATTTGTTCCTCATGTACAAATGCTAACTGCTTATAAGAAACATGGGGAACCCCCAGTATATAAAAACACTTTTATTTAACCGGTTCACTGCCACGAGCGCGTTGATGCGCTCTCCGATTCAGTGCTCGCCAGGCCGGCCATACAAAATGAACGCGTAAACGCGCTCTCCTTTGAGTTTGTCGCAAGCTTATATCAAATCCAATTGTAATAAGTTAAAAATTGTAACACATAGTGACATCTATTGGGATGGTCAAGAAATATTTAAATATTACAAATTACCGATATTATCAAAGTTAGTCATCTTTCTAAAAGCTTTCACTGATAGTCAATACGTGTCTCTGATACAGGGTTACCGACTACAGTTTTTTGCGACGTAATTGCGATGATTTATAATGACTTCGTTTTTAGTTTTCTTCAATGGTTGATTTTTAACTTTTGTGCGTTATTTTTGTTAATTTTTCAAAGTGTGTTTTCATGTATTCTTTGGTTATCGGCGGTAGTTTTGCGGCATAATACGACGTATAGACTTTTTAAGGTTTTATTTTATAGTTTATTTACCTTTTGTGCTTTATTATACATCATACAGATAATTTGTTGATTTTAGTTTACAAAGTATATTATATTCCACTATATTTATAAGTAAACGTGTTTTCTGTGTCAAGTTGTGACAACCCTGACATTTTGTTAATATTTAAACTGTGTTTTTCTGAGTGAACGGCAGCTCAAACGCCCCACGGTGTATATATTTAGTAAGTTTTCATAATATCCTTTATATCTGTATACAAAAAATATAATTTTTTTAAGTTTTATTTTTGTTGAAAAAATCCCGGCCTGCTGAGTACGGCTATACTAATAACTTCCGGCACTTAAAGGGTTAATGATGTACCCGACAATAATTGCGTCATCTGCAGTTGGGCCTAGTTGTCGCTTTTCTGTGAGTGTGGAAAGGTCCAGACTATGGACCGCATTGTATACACATGCCCGCTGTAGGTGTTTTCTAGAGGCGTGCGGGATTTACACAAACTAACACCGGACTCTGCAACATGGCTGGAGAGGACACATTGCACGAGAGGGCCAATGCAGAATAAGATTTTTAAAATTGCATTAATTGAAAACTAAACAAATTTCTTGCATTCAAACTTTTCAAGAGTTTCAAACAGACAAAAATAATGTAGCAACATTGTTTTGGTTCGAGCTATAAATGTATGTTTGTAAATAATCAAGTTGATTAGTTTATCAGTTTTTTGTACTCATGGTACTCAGTTCTATTAATGTGTATTGAGAAAAGCAAATTGATAAATTTTGATTCTCTTTACGGTGCTTTTGTGTGGTGTTCAGTTTTTACCTTTATAAAAATAATTCTCCAGAATATTATTCAGAGTAAAAGCAAGCAAATATTTAAATCAAGTTTTTAACTACAAAAGGGTAAATATATAAATGCTCAACCCTTAAAGGTCCAATGGGAAGATTTATCGGAGCACCTTTGCTGTACTAATAGTTATAATTTATTGCAACCGCATAAAACTTTAAAAAACAGGTAAAAAACTTATTATTTATTTATTAGCGCACTTGTAATTTTCTTATTGTTACAATTTTATTTTAACAATTTCTTTTCTACTTCAAATAATTTTTTCAAGACTTAATTTTTGATTTCATCTAATATGTTATGGGAAAAGATCACGATATGTATTTGTCAGCTGTGATTTTTTTTCTTTAATGTAAGTTTATAAACTCTTTATTTTTAAACATTTAAATGTGTACAGAAGACTCGATTATTTGGGATTATAAGGAAAAAAAATTGACACTGATAATCCTGCCAAAAAAAAATCTGAAAAAAATTAAAACAATAACTAAAAATTATCCTGCATACTTATCGTTTTTATTTTAAATATAACAAATTTATTTTTTCCCTCTGTTTACTTTTTGGCATATGTTGCTACGCAGATTTTATACCTGTAGCTCCAAATAACTAACGCTAGTTAAAGCAGCACTGTGCTGCATACTTTTCTCTTATACGAAGGTATATTCTTCTTGATCTGCATCATCAGTAGCTGTAGATTCGTTCGTACTAACATGTTTCACAATCCCTTCATCAATTAAAACTTAATATCCAGGCAAATTATCATCCGCATTTATTCAATCACAGTTTTTAGTTTTTATTGCCCTAATCAATTTGCAATTCGGTCTATTGAGATTCTACTGTACGCTATTTTTTAATAAAAAATCTGCGAGAGAAAAAGAGTCTCTTAATATATTATGTATCTATTTAAAAGGGTTGGGGTTAAAATGGTTAAATAAATTTATAAATATGTATGATTGAATTAATAATACCTCCAGTTGCCTGACGCAGGACACGTACGCCAGCCTGCTCTGAATGTCGGGAATGTTGGGCACCTTGACGGGAGAAACGAAGGGGTTCCATTTCTTCCACAGTAGCCACCAGCCTGACAGGTCATCTCCATAGTTGGTGAGGTCCATGTCATCCTGTGAGCCAACATCAATAGCCAGGATGTGCCGGGCACCATAGGCTCGCATTATATCAGCTGAGGAATTGGGGAATACATTATTTTTAATCTCATTTTTTGTAGTACTATGAAAACCATAAATAATATACAATAAGTCTGCATAATTTGAATTTCCTTCCTAAATTTATTCCCAACAATAGCAATCCATACTTTTTAAGATAAAACAATTCCTGAATGCGGGTTTTGTGGATCCGCTGGGGGGGTTTTAAGATAAAACAATTCCTGAATGCTGGTTTTGTGGATCCGCTGGGGGGGTTTTAAGATAAAACAATTCCTGAATGCTGGTTTTGTGGATCCGCTGGGGGGGTTTTAAGATAAAACAATTCCTGAATGCTGGTTTTGTGGATCCACTGGGGGGGTTTTAAGATAAAACAATTCCTGAATGCTGGTTTTGTGGATCCGCTGGGGGGGTTTTAAGATAAAACAATTCCTGAATGCTGGTTTTGTGGACCCGCTGGGGGGGTTTTAAGATAAAACAATTCCTGAATGCTGGTTTTGTGGATCCGCTAGCTTCTTAGTTTTTGGCATGAAATATTCACAACCTTAGTTGGAAAGATGCCTTTCTTCATTGTGGATAAAATTTTTGTTGGTACCCTATTTTTTAAAAAGAGTATCAGTCTGGTTTCCTTTTCATGCCCCCTTAATATCTTTCTGGTTGGTTATAAGAGATTGCCAAGTGAATTTTGGGTTTGAACCGTTAAGATTGTGTGCCTGCTGAAGTGCAATAGTTTGTACACAATAAATCAATAAACACACACATGCACAGGCGTCTTCCATGCACAGGATGGCTGAGTAGCATACTCGATCTTGAGGGATAGCCTATCATATGGTAATACCATTACCACTCAGCATAATTCCCTTAGTCTTCCTACTAGGCCATTTACTTACTTTTTCACATTAAAGATAAATATGTCAATCTTCGGCATAATTTTACATTCATACATAAATTAAAGTTTCCCTGTCAGGATAGGCAGAGAGGACAAAGTGTCACATTTTTTTTTTGCAACACATATCTTTCGCCTCCTCTACATCTATACACCTTTTCAATTACTACAATTTTACCATCCCTTCCACTAACATTTGTATTGTAATTTTTTTTGTCTTTCTTCATTAATTTGTTCTACATGCCCAAACTATATCAGAGTGTTCTTCATCATCTTACTCAACACATCAGTCTTAAGTTCACGTTCATCCCTCATTACTTCATTCCATATTCTGCCATACATTGACATCTCATGTATTCTTCTCAGTGTACGTATTTATTTGGCACCTTTCAGACATTTTTCAATTCATGCATTGTATCGTATTACACATTTGTTGTATACATACAACCTGGCGGGCTTATTGCCATGTGGCAATATCTTCCAATCAACTATCGTAGAAAGATGTTAAAGAGGCCTTAAATGAAACCCAGACTAGAAAAAAAACCTGGGTTCCAACGGGAATGGAACCCGCAACCTCCTAGTTGGGAGACAAGCTAAAATTAAAATCACAAGCCTGTTTCGCTTTACAAAAAAATTGTAAAGCTTTACTCAATATATTGCTTACCAAGCTTACATAGCAAAATATTTTATTGTACAATCTTTGGATTGAAACTAGTATAAAAACTTAATAGATACCGGCCATCCTAACATGTTGGGACAGCCCTCATAAAACATTAATACTGCAATACTATTTTGTAAAACAAAATGGAAGCGATCAATTTAGCCAAAAGGGTTTTCAAATGCAGTATTAAAGTTTTATGATTCAATACTGGTGGTTCCTAAAATATCAGGACAGTCGACTCCTATCAAGTTTTTATGTTAGTTTTAATCTGTTGATTGTAAAATGATTTTGTCATATAAGCTTGGTAAACACTTTTGTAAATCAAAAAATTTAATTTAAGTTTATTGTGTAGATTTTTTTCACATTTAAGTGAAATCATTGTGTTCAAAGTAATATTAGGTCCTTACATATGAAATTGGCGTTTTGCCGTACTGGCAACTTTGATCTCAAATATCTTCTCTTTGGTTAGGAATTCCAAATTCAAATTTATACAGCTATTTACTCAAGTATTTGTGTTTCGAAAATTATAATTCATTTGTTTTTTCCTCAATTGTTTTTTTTCTTTGCGTCACTCAGTTTACAAAATGGAAAACTTGAAATATCGCGTTATTTACGAGTACGAGTTCCACCGTGGCACCAGTGCTGCAGAAACGGCTCGAAGGATTAATGATGTGTATGGCGACGGTGCCGCAAAAGAAAACACAGTGCGTTTTTGGTTCCAACGTTTTCGTTCTGGAAATTTCGATCTGCAGAACAAGCCTCATGGACGGCCGGAGACCAAAGTTGATAATGAAGAATTGAAGGCTATTGTGGAAGCGGATCCATCGCAAACCACGTCCGAGTTAGCTGCAGGCTGCGGTGTTAGTGATAAAACTGTTTTAATCCACTTGAAGCAAATTGGGAAGGTGAAAAAGCTTGAAAGGTGGGTACCTCACGAATTGAGTGAAGCAAATCAACAAACGCGCATTGACTGCTGCGTTGCATTACTCAACCGGCACAATAATGAAGGGATTTTGAATCGAATCATTACCTGTGATGAAAAGTGGATCCTGTATGATAATCGGAAGCGCTCATCGCAATGGCTGAACCCTGCCGAACCAGCCAAACCATGCCGCAAGCGAAAATTGACTCCAAAAAAGTTACTTGTGAGCGTTTGGTGGACTAGTGCTGGTGTCGTTCACTACAGCTTTCTTAAATCTGGCCAGAGGATTACGGCAGATGTCTATTGTCAGCAACTGCAAACCATGATGGGAAAGCTAGCTGCTGAACAACCGAGGCTGGTTAATCGCTCTAGGCCACTGCTGCTTCATGATAACGCTAGACCACACACTGCACAACAGACGGCTACCAAATTAGAAGAGCTTCAATTGGAATGTCTAAGACATCCACCGTACTCTCCGGACCTTGCCCCAACAGATTACTATTTTTTTCGAAATTTGGATAACTTCTTGCAAGGGAAAAAATTCAACTCCGATGGGGCAGTCCAAACCGACTTCAAAGATTTTATTGATTCCCATCCGAATGGTTTTTTTAGTAAAGGGATCGATGAACTACCTATGAGATGGCAAAAGTGCATAGATAGCAATGGTACATACTTTGATTAAATAAATATATTATATTAAAAAAAAATCAACTTTATGTTCCTCCCAAACAAAACGCCAATTTCATATGTAAGGACCTAATATTTGAATATTGAGTTCCACACCAAAGCTGAAACCTTTGATAAATCAGCACACAACAATCTAGACATTCCCATTCGACATTTATATAAGAAATAAAATGAAACAAAATAATGGCTTAGTGTAAATCTATATGTTCTTAAAAATAATGAAATTGTTTACCTGGTACATTATTCACGTAACATCCATCGAGCAACAGATGCCCATCTGTTGGATCACACATTGGTGGAAAAATGCCAGCGACGCTCATGGACGCCCGACAATATCGCCACAGCTCACCTATTCAACAATTGCTACTAGCTGCAGACATTTCGAATCCATATTTGAAAAATTCTTATTCATTTGTTTAAATTTTCAAAACTGGAAGGTTTTTTCGAAGCACTATGACTTTTAAAAATTCACTTACCGTGTGGGTAGGCACTTATAAGAAAACGAAGAAAAGTGAATATAATACCTACCTACAGAAATAATAGCTGGCGATATGAGATATATGTTAGATGAACAATGTTAAGTGAAACTAGAATAACATTCATTACATGACATAAAATTTTGATCATGTGTATACAAAATATTAAAAAAAAATTGTCATTCTAACTTGCGATATTATAAAAAAATAAAATATTTTCTGTATTCATCATGCTTATATTATTTTCTTTATATTATATATCCTACAGTTCACAATCTCTTACCATGAGATATACTGTCCTGCGGACCCATAAAAATCCCCATTTAGAATTTACATTTCATTTAAAATGTATCCTCAATAAATTAGTGATGAAGATGGTACTCTTTCTTAGTGGAAAAATACCAAAGTGTAAAAAGGAAAGCAATAGGTCAGTAATAAAGGTATGATATATTGTATAAATATTTCTAGTGTACTGATACTCCTTCATATATGATTTCACGACCATTATTGAAGAGAAATTATATCCACATCGATGATCAATTTTAAATTGTTGACTAGCTTAGAACAACACAGGCACTTTTTCCGCCTAGCATTCCGGGGTATTAAGGATACCTATGACTTCGGTCATATCTATTCATTAAAAAAAAAACTCGTGTGCCGGTACATCACTTATGCGAACAGAACTAACGACATACTATGAAGTGGACATCACTTGACATTGGCGTATACTTCTTAATATATATTATATTATTAGTTCATGACCATTATTCAAGAAGAAGATTTCTGTGGTTTTTATCGATTTAAAAGATACATTTTCACATATATTGGAGCTATAATATAGCTTTACCTGTGCTGCAAGCATGGTCAAACTAATGTACCAGTCCTTAACCAGTTTATGTATTGTAAGTAGTACTTATTGGTAAAGGTGACAGTATAGATTTTTTTAGAAAAATATGAATTTATTTAATAAATTCATTTTGAAAAGGTGATTTGAACAGTCGTGAATAAATTAAGAAAATAAAAGCATGGTGAATCTAGAAGTACTAAAATTGTGATACATACAATTTTTTAGACATAAAGATACAAAATTAAGATTCTGTTATTATTTGGCTTGAAAATTTTCAAATATGCACAAAGTACTTAATACAAATTTCAGAATTTTCAAGTTAACATATTATTTGAATTATGACATAAAAAATAAATGTTTGTAAGAATGAAAATAGAAAAAAAATAATCACAAAATTGAAAAAGACATTTAAGTTTTAACGACGGATAACATACATCTCACAACAGCCAACAAAGATATTGAAAAAAAAAATACTGTAGTAATCCTTGTGTGTTCTCTTTTCGAATAGTTGTAGTTGCGGAGTCGCTTGTGATTGGTTTACCTGGCAGATTGTTGACATATCCGCCGTCCAATAGGAGATGGCCGTCAGTAGGGTCGCAGAGGGGCGGCATGTATCCGCTGAGAGACATGGAGGCGCGGACGTATCGCCATAGAGACCCTGCCAAAC
This sequence comes from Odontocerum albicorne, assembly GCA_949825065.1. Lineage (NCBI taxonomy): Eukaryota > Metazoa > Arthropoda > Insecta > Trichoptera > Odontoceridae > Odontocerum > Odontocerum albicorne. The sequence goes on from OX463861.1 coordinate 6,212,731, forward strand.
GCGATCTGCCATTTTAATTCATTTCCAAACAAAATGGCCGACATTCTTATTACACATATCATGGGGCTAACATATACTGTAGTGTAGACAACTGTCGAGTGTAAAGTGAAGCTACTTGATTCCGTAACCGTTGCAATTTACATTTCTTTTGGGCTAGAGTTAATGATGCAAAGCATTTTGGTGCTTTATGCCCATCGATTTGCAGCCTTTAACATTTTGATAGTTCAATTCTCCTTAATAAAAATTAAGTACTCACTTGTCATGAGCAAATTCTTCTCCAGAAGTAAATGTTTGTATTTTTCTAAACAATTATTAAAAATAGGTGGATAAAGGTGACACTAATTTGATTGACTTGATAAAAGTTTTAATTCTTTTTACAAAGTTTACAAAAATTCATAACGTAAAATAATATAGTCTATTATTTAAAAGTCCCAGGGAATCGTAAGCTTTATTTGAATTCGGTTTGACATTAAAAATTTAGATAAGGATCGTCCTCATTACACTTGTAAATTATCAGTAATAGAAAGATTTTGAATTAATTAATTAATTCAAATTTGATTCGTATAAAAATTCAACTGTATATGTGATATATAAATTTAAAACAAATAAAACAGTTAGTGTGAATCCCATAAAAAAACATGCATACCAATATGAAGGATAATGGTTGAGACATCTGGAGGATTTTATTAAGATAAATATTTAATATGATATTATTTTGCTATTCCAAATTAGGAGAATAACAAAGTTATATCTTATTCAATAATTTAATGTGGAGTTTCAAAAAGTAAGAGACAAAAGCTTTGAGAAATAGAGATAGATAATTTGGATTTTTTTTTTAAACACAATTTTCATAGTAAAAAACTTGGCAATACCGTGTATATTTCAAACAGTAACGGAATCAAATGACTTCAAAGCGATATTACACATTTGATTTCAAATTGTCCAATGAACTATTAAACATACATCCGTGGTATATAGACAATTTTATAAACAAAAAATGACAGAAATTGTCAATTAATTCAATTTAAACCATTTATTCATTTAAAATAAATGCAAAATTATAAGTAAAGATTAATTTCTGCATTATTTTTAATACTTGAGAGGGGGAAGGATGCATTCATCTATTACTTAAATATATATATATATATATATATATATATATATATATATATATATATATATATATATATATATATATATATATATATATATATATATATATATATATATATATATATATATATATATATATATATATATATATATATATATATATATATATATATATATATATATATATATATATATATATATATATATATATATATATATATATATATATATATATATATATATATATATATATATATATATATATATATATATATATATATATGTGTATATATATAAATTTTTAGTGTTACCAACAAATTAACCAAAAAAAAAAACTTTTAGAATCTAAAGTATATAATAAGCAGGTGAATTCAAATAAAAATCTAACACAATCTTATTTAACTATGCAAAATGCGATTAAACCCTTTTTGTTGATGATCATGTTGTTATTTTAATTACTAATGTTTATAAAAATAGAAGTAAAATATTAATTTCATGTATTATTTAGTGATATAATAAAAAAAATATATTTCAAATTTAATTCTAAAGCAAATAAAACCATAAGCCGAATATTTTACATATGTAAGAAATTAAGAAAACAAATTATAAATTTAGAATAAAATTGTTCTATCACATTAATCTAATTACATATAACAATTTCATTCTAAAGTTATTATGTTGATGAAATTAAAATTTTATCTTCTTTACCAAAATGTTAAATACTCGATGATCAGGAAATAATATACAAAAAAAATGGCAATAAATAAAATAGATGAATATAGGTATGATCTTAGAGGAAGCTGACTTGTATCACAAAAAGTAAATATATGAATATGAGCAATAAAAAAATCAGGTTAAGGAAGAGCAATTCTCAAGATCTTTCAAAGTAGTGTGATTCTAAGCTAAATTGAAATAAAAAACAAATGTCTTAATACTAGTATTAGTTAGCCAATTTTTTTAATGAAGTAAATAAAGGATAAATGTTTAGTACATAATTTATTAACTAAATAAATTGTGAGAATATTCAATATATTTTATAACCATAAATTTATTGTTTATTTTTATAATATTTTATATCCAGGGACGGACTGGCACGAACAATGGACAAACAGCGACATTCGAAATTCCCGGTGGGGAAAATGAGCTAAAATATTCGGTGTTTAGTTTTAATGGACCTTTTAGATTTGTCTAGGAAAGGGAGAATGATTAGCTCTATACTTGACAAAAAAATTCACATTCATATTGCAAGTGGCTATGATCCAATGAGGAAACTGAGCTAGAACTGCACATTTGTGCAAAAATATGCAAAAGATACTGAACAGCCTGGAGAAGAAATGGAAACGATACCAGAAAAAATGAACTAAAAAGTAGATTTTATACTACATTCAATATTTTTGAAATGTTTTATCCACAGAATAGTACCAAAAGCATATTTTTATAGCATATAAATAATTACTAACAAAGGTATCTTGCGAGAGGTATTTTTCCAAGTGGCTTATACCATTATATCCTACAGAAATTTAACTTGCATCTGTTGGCCCATAAGCATATATAAATAATTACTAACAAAGGTATCCAATAATTACTAACAAAGGTATTTTTTCCAAGTTAAAATAAATAAGCTGAAATGATTACAAAATTTCTAAACTTAATTGCATCTTGAACCATTTATGATGATGTCTTGGAAAAAATATGATTTAACAAACTGCCTGTCTAAAATTATAGAGAACCGCGAGGGTGCGCAAAGTATTTGACATAAAAAAGAAGGCAGTCTCAACGTATTTCCCGAGTCTCTTGTAGTTGCCAGTCCGCTGCTAAATATATCTGAGTTTAAGTCCGCTCTGGATTTGATCTCGGGTAACTGTAACTATTTCATAACCCATAAAAAAATGATGATTAAAAAGATTTGTTACTAAAACAGAATAAACAAGATAAATATAAGCACCATGAAAATAAATACAATAAGCTTTAAATTGTGGATTCAATGTAAAACTGTGGAAAGTACTTCCCAATCTTGAACCCTGATAACGTAGGACACCTTTAATTTTTTTTATTTTAGTTTATTTTTTGAGTAAAATTTAACGTGGATATTTATGTTATGTTTTCAAATTTGATACAATACATAAATAAATAAAAAAATATTAATATCATTTAATAATAAAAAAATAAAACTCTAATTTCAGTTCTATTATACAGTAATACTCCGCTTAACAAAGAAGATACATTCTGAGAAACTACTTTGTTATGAGAAACTTCATTTTCAGGCATAGAATTAAAAGACGGTCAGAATAAGGACGTGTTCTTACACTACAAAAATAGTACATATATACAATGAATAAAAATTAAAATTTATTCTGAATGTAAAATGCAAAAACTAAAATCTCTTCTATAAACATTATATCAAACAAAGCAACAATATTTTTTTTTTAATTTATCTAATGTTGACTGTTTACATTTATCTTGTATTTCATCAAATAACTGCGTATATTGATTAATTCTATTTAACATATATCACTTTACCATAAAGTTTTTCCGTAGATCTGGGTAATTTTCACTCAAATTATTTAGATGTGTTAGAAAATATTTGTCAGTTTTTAATGTCATATGTTATTAGCACATTTTTTAACAATTATACCTTCCTTTTTATTAATATTGCCGCATTGTAAACATTCAATCAATCTGAATTAAGGTTCAATATGCCAAAACATCATAATGAGAGGATTTGTTAAGCGAGGTATTACTGTATATCTTAAATCCGCCAGGACGATCATTTCAGCTTACATGCTCCTTGCCAAATGTACTCAATACGGGGAATTTAATTATCTTAGATTATATTTGATTATTTGAAAGTGTTTTGATTTTTCATTATTAAATAATATGCAGTCCAAATGCCATTGCATTTAACAAAATGTGAATATAAAAAAGGACATTTTAAAACAATATTAATTTATGAAAGGTAATTGAATAGCACATTATCGTGCTTTATGACTCAAAGTAAAAAAATGTTAGTTTTATAATATGATTGATGGCCAAAAGAAATGTTAAATAATAATTATTTATTTATAAAAATATTTCATCAATTGACTAAATAAAGCGAATTCATCATAAATTATGTATTGGGCTTAAGAATATGTACAGTAGGCCCCCTTAGTCACAGTTTCAGATAACAAAGTCATTCACCTATCGCTACATCATCACAAGGAGAAGAGAGAATACAGTACAGAAAGATATTTTGAGAGAGAGAGAGAGACCACATTCAAATAACTTTCATTACAGTATATTGTTATATTTTATTTTATTAGTTATTGTTGTTCTCTTGTTGTGCCTATTTATAAATGAATCTATCATAGGTATAGGAAAAAACATAGTATATATATATATATATAGGGTACCTGAAACTATTCATATAGGGGATACCTGAAACAGTTCATAGTTTCAGGTATCCCCCACGGATAAGGAAGGACAACTGTACATATTTGATTTAAGAGTGAATTTGAATTTATTATTTGAATCAATCTATTAAAAAATGAATGCATCTTAACACGTTTAATGCTAAGAACACACCTGACGTGGCCATACAAACATTCGCCCAGTAAACATGACACGCCAAGCGTGTTCTGTTAATAATATGTTTGCATCTCGACGAAATTTCTCAGTACGACATTTATTTATGTAAAATTTCATTAGCAGTAAATGTGTTAAAACAAACTTTATGGCCTAGTATTTAAAAGTTCGAGAGTCTATTATTCTTGTTAACCTGTGTTAGTTTAAAATATGTGATTAAATAGGAATAAACACATATCAGATAAAAAAACAATATAAATATTTAATTTAATAATAATGTAATTTTAAGCCATGTGACATATGGGGCCAAAAAGCATATCAACCCTTCTAATAGGTTAGTCAAAAAGTTTTGAAAGCGACATCTATGGAGCAGTAGAAAAACCAAAATTTCTACGCCATTTTAATATTTCATCTTTCATAAGAACGTACTCAAAATTTCATTTCGATATATCGATTCATTTTTTGTTTACAAGCCATTTGAAGTTGACGTGTCAGTGTATTTTTTAACAATGGAAAAATCCGAATATCGTGCAGTGATTAAATTCTTTTATTTGGAAGGTTTATCGGCTACTGAGATCCATGCAAAGATGGTGAAAGTATTAGAGGAGTCTTCTCCTTCATTTCCAACCGTTCACCGATGGATTTTGGAGTTTAAGCGTGGCCGTACAAGCGTTGAAGACGATCCACGCTCAGGACGTCCAAAAAGTGCATCAACACCAGAAATCATAGCGAAAATACAGGATATGGTTTTGGAAGATCATCGATCGACTGTGAATGTGATAGCTGACACCATAGGCATCTCACATGGAACAACATGGCATATTTTGGCTGAAGTTTTGGGTTTCAAAAAACTGTGTGCACAATGGGTGCCGCATTTGCTGACAATGCAACAAAAACACGTTCGAATGCGACTTTCTGAGCAACATTTGGAGCAATTTCGAAAAGATAAAAAGGATTTTCTGCATCGATTCATCACTATGTATGAGACTTGGGTCTACCTCCATGATCCTGAATCAAAACAAGAGGCTAAGGAGTGGTGTGAACCAGGCACTTTGGCTCCGAAGCGAGTTCGTGTCCAGAAATCGGCCAAGAAGGTGTTAGCGTCAGTTTTTTGGGATGCAAAAGGAATTTTATTGATAAATTATCTCCAAACTGGTAAGACAATCAACTCTGATTATTATTGTGACCTTTTGGACCAGTTGGATGAAAAAAAATGTGAAAAAAGACCCGGTTTGCAGAAGAAAAAATCATTTTTCATCAAGACAATGCACCTGCTCACACAGTTAAAAAAACCATCGCGGAAATCAGTGAATTGGGGTACGAATTGTTGCAGCATCCACCCTATTCGCCAGATTTAGTTCCCTCTGACTTCTGGCTGTTCTCACACTTCAAAAAATTCCTTCGTGGAAAGCATTTTTCATCAAACGAAGAGGTTATAGCTGTCGTAGAGGAGTATTTTGCAGGCCTTCCAGAAAGTCACTTCCGTGATGGGACAACAAAGTTGGAAGATCGTTGGACCAAGTGTATTGATCTTATGGGAGACTATACTGAGCAATAAAAGTGATTTCCCCCCAAAAAAAATGTATTTTCATTTCCGCTTTCAAAACTTTTTGACTAACCTAGTATAGTGCACATTAAGATGATAAAACAAAAATATGCATATATATTTTAAGTAAAGCCTCGAAGCAAAAAAGCAAGATGAGAGAAATACAGATAAGTGGTAACTGAAAGAAGTAATTTACAATAGTACACAACAGAAATTTGTCAATTTCATGAGTTTCTAATTAAATATTTTTTATTTAAATAATAGTTTCAAAGCTTTTATAATGAAAAGAGAAAAACTTAAATAAAATAATGACTAAAACAAATAAAAAGCTTCATTCTGATAGTGTTACGAGTACTTTACAATTTAGTTTAAATCAAACTTTATGAACAGTTCTAACTCAATATTTAATAAATTGTCTATGTGATTAACAATGAAACTTTTGCCAAATAGCCCATAGTTTCTCAAAATATTTACTCGATTAAGTAAAAAAAACAAATTGAAAACCATTTCAGATTGCTGGTATCAAACCAAGAGAAAGAAAGTCTAGTGGTCCACTATGAGGCCACAATGGTTGTCAATTTTTTTAAGTAACGGGGTTGAAGTATCACGTCTCGTCCTAAGACTAGCTGTAAAGTAGAGCCGTTTACTACTTTTTAATTAGAATACTTGAGTAGCATGCTACTTTAGATTCAAAATTAGCTGTAACAATACTACTTTTCCAAAGTAGCTTTAACAATAATATTGGTCATTAGATATGTGTAAGCATTAGGTAATTGAAATCATGAAGCTATAACCATAGTATTAACACTATTATTTGGTATGAAAACAGACGGAACCTGTTCGAACTATTATTATTTCTGTTTTTTTTTATAACGACTAATATATATAATATAGACATTATTTAAATATTATCACCATAGAAATTATTCAAATGTTATCACCATAGACATTATTCAAAATCATTATAAAGTCTAATTCATATTAAATCTTAAGATAGTAAAATAAGATTTTCCAAAACCTAATATATTGTATTGTATTACATCATTGTAAATAGTACAAACTGGCAGGTTTATTGCAATATAACAATATCGTCCAACCAAGCAAAAAGGTGTTAAATAAGCTTTACGTGAAAACAAGACTTGAAAAATCTGAGTTCCAACAGAAACCGAACCCGCAATCTTCGGGTTGATAGACAGACATCTTACCAACTAGACCACGGTGGTCGTAATATAGCACATGAGTTTGTATATGCAGTTTTACAACACCAGTAATTAATTATACAAGTATGTTACTATAAAACACATTTTATAAATCTTAAATAGGATGATTCCAAACAGTTTTTTTAATTGTAAAGTTAAAATTTTAAATTAACGAGCCTCTGCAAAATTGCTATATACTTGTACTACTCATATATAGTTATATTCTATAAATACACTGAACACTCTCGTTGCCGTTTTATCTACCTGTGTGATTCAGGATGGCCAGGTGCACTGTCGATTATCAATAAAACTTTACATGGCAAGCTTTACTTTTCCAAATATTATTTTACTTTCAGGACAAAATAATTAATGAACCAATCTAAAAATAGCACAGCGGTTACTCAAGCTTTCTTACTGTGTTGCCAGTACACTGGGAGATAATTATTATTTTTGTTTTGAGAGCGTTCGGTATAAAATCCTGGGTTTTATGACGAGTCCACCAGTGTTGCCACATAGCACGAAAATAAATCTATCTTTCATGTATTATGGCCAGGTTTGTGCTTTGCACTTTTGTGAATGTAGGTTCTGTTCAGATTTTTTTTCCAAAACTGGTCTATTTTGTCGCAATTAATCACTTGCCTTAGATCATATCTGCGTCCTCCTCAACCAATTTTTTAAACTGTGTAGGAAATGAACCAGCAGCTGATCTGCAGAGGTAGCAACACCAGTAATTTTAACGTTTTTTCAGTCCATTGACTTTTCTTTGTTATTGGTTTGAGAAGAACCTTTTTTAAGTCTTGGTACACACTAAATGTTTTCATTTACAAAAAAAAGCTGTGCATCGAAATACGTATTTTGTTTGTATCTTAAACTCACCAACTTAATGATTTGTCCATCTTTATCAAGCTTTCTATAAATGCCATTTATGTAACTTTTACAGTTTGAGGTGTAACAGCAAAATTAGCATGAATTTCTTTCTCTTTTTTGAGCACATTTAACAATGGCTGCCATGTTTTCTTTTTCATACTAAGTCAAGAATTTTTAGCTTTTCATTTATTGCGAGCACTTTAAGACATCTCTTTGCAGTTTCTGAGTCACGAGCATTACTAGTTTTGTGAGTCAGTCACCATTATCAAAGTAAATAAGGGTTATTTGAACCCAGACACTGAGATACTGGGAACAGCAAGGGATGGAGCGTAAAAGATTATGTGGGTGATTTGAAATGAATCTCTGGGTCTTTGGTATATCTTCTAGCCTTTATCTGATTCGGGGCAAGATTAAAAAAAAAGTGAGATCAACCACAAATAACGGGGGACTATCTGTGCTGTATTTCTTTAATTACATAAAAATCAGTAAAAGCTATCTGCTGAAGAGAAAGTCCTATTGATTTTTGTTAAAATGAAATTTTTATTTGCTTGTATACAATATTTCAACATTCTAGCCATATTTATGGTTAATTTAAAAAATATGGATTGGTTATATCAGCAAAAATCTATCTAGTAATAAATAACACAATAATTTGAATCACTTCTTGAATATTGAATTATATAATTGGATAAAAGGAAAATAAATACATAAATGGCAGGAATGTTGAACTTATTTGAAAGCAAGAAAGAAGAAATCTGTAAAAAAAGTGTAATAAAAAATAAATTATAAAAACTATGGAAACTAAATAGTTGAAGTAGAAATATCAACTTTTATGAGTTTCTTAAAGCTAAAGTTTCTTTCTTTTTCACTAAAGGGCAGTAGCACGCATTCTTTATGGTCTAAGATATATTCAGTTCAGATGATTTAAGTCAAAACTGATGTGTATCAAATTAAGGGTAGCAAAATACATTTTACACATTCCACAGAAGGAGAAAGCTGGTGTCACATGACGACCTGCGTGGCCTGGTGGTAAGACACTTGTCTACCGATCCGGAGGATGCGGGTTCGATCCCCGCTGGAACCCAGATTTTTTTAAATAGGATTCCAGTCTGGTTAACACTTAGGGCCTATAAACACATCTTTCTGGTTGGTTGGAAGAGATTGCCACATGGCAATAATCTCGCCAGAAAAAAAAAAAAAAAAAAAAAAAAAAAAAAAGACGAGTTATATATCCCCACTTAACAGCGGTCAACCAAGTACTTTTTTTGCTGACTGGGATTACCTTAGCATGCCCACGGGATGGCAAAGTTTACAAACAAATAAATTTTTCTGAGCTCCAGGAGCTAATGTGACAGTACTAGTGTCATCAATATGTTTACAGTATACCCTGTAGTTCATCAGGCACATTTTCAGTCATAGAAAGTGTGCCTGGAAGAAGAGGCAGAACACTAGCAAGATGGAGTAATCAGGTGAAGGAACTGACTAGAGGGAGCCTGTACATTGCCATGCAAATGGCAAGTATAACAACCAACGTCCCATAGATCACGATCATCAGTAATGAGGAATGACACACCAGATCATTAAGGCTAAGGACACACCAAAGTGTTTCGCTTAATGCTAAGTTAGGTGCTACGTGAGTAATAGACTAGGTGACTAATAGTCACGTAGCATGGTGTGAAGCGTGCAGTATGGCCATTGCCATAGTATGGTGTGCGTTGGTTCGCCAAGATATATCACCTAGCTCTCAGCGTAGCTCTAAGCATCAAGCAAGACTCCTACCTGTGTGGCCGTGGCCTTAAGGTGATTGTTGGTACCTCCGGCAAATAATGAAGATTTGATGGTATCAAACGATGAAGTTTTAAGAAGAGCAAACTGTTGTAACATTGAGATTCTGGTGTCACATGCTCGCCTGCGTTGGTTTCAACATGTAGCTAACATGCCTGAATACAGACTCCCAAGAAATATTCTCTTTGGTGAGCTGACGGAAGGCAGAAAAAAGCACAGTGAGTAGTGCAAGAGATATAAGGGCGTACTGCATGAGACGGTTAAATAACATGAACACTCAGCCCCTACTGGGAGCAAAGAGAGCAGATAGAACCAAATTGAGTAAAACTATTGCCAGTTGTAAGGGACCCAATAGAACAAGATGCAGATAAGCTGGAATTACTGGAGCTCCTGGCCCTATATGCAACAGGATATGCTTATCGAACATCAAATACCCTGATCCTCTTAATTTAGATTGAATATTCTATTCAACTCATCACAGATAATTAATTAATTCATTGGGAGAGAAGTTGACACAGATTTGTCATGGTATGACCACAGTTAAGTATGAATCTGGGGTAAAATTAATAAGAATTGGTTGAAATCCCTCCTCCTTTAGGGTTGTGGTTACAGTAATTAAGATAGTTGGGAAGTAAGACCTATATTGTGGATAAAATAAGATACCAAACACCCTGCAGGACTAACAAAAACAATACAGTGTAACCAGTGTTTTAAATAACACTGTTACCATTTACACTCCATGTATGGAATTTATACAGACCATAAATTCTGTCCATCTGACTAAATCCTCTATTAATTCATTAAGAAGTTTGATATTTATTTCTCATGGTTAAGAGGTGTCACATTAATAATGGAAATGCTGATTTATTAATGAAATAATTCAATTTATATATATAATTAAATATTATAATTAAAAAAAAAAGTTTCGAAACAAACAATGAATAAAAATAATATAAAATATAAGGCAGTTAAATAATTTAAGTAAGAAGGTAAGAAAAGGAAAGCGAAGAAGGAATAGCGTGTTCACAATGACGAGGATGCTATTTTTATCAAGCTTGATTCCTTTGAAGCAAATAACATATCAAGCCCTTCTAGGCAAAACAATGTGACTAGCATTTTAACATTTTAACAGGTGTGTTAATCAATACAGATTTTAGCATTTTAACAGGTGTGCTAATCAATACAGATTTTAGCATTTTAACAGGTGTGCTAATCGATACAGATTTAAGTAGTGTTTTTAGTGATCTATTTTTATTTTAATTTTCCAAATTATGGGTGCAAAGTTTTGCTTTTAGATAGGCTTGATATGAAAACTTTAAACCATACACATAATGGATGAATATGAGTGAAAATAACAAATCATAAAAGCTTCAAACACAAGAAAAAAAGCAATAAAACACATCATGCAAGTTGGTGCAATCTATCGTACAGTGCTCTGAGTCATATCATGAATGTATATTATTTAAATCGGTCAATCAAATATAAACAGCTTTTTAAAATGGATTGTAGGAATAATGATAAAAGAACAATTTACATAGCGCTGTTTAGAGAGCAGACTCTCCTCAGCAGCGCTTCAACTCGAGATTCGAACCCATTTTTATTGACAGATTAAAAATAATACAAAAAAAAGACAATATCTATTACACTTTGAGATATACGAAGGAATATTCCATGAGAAAACAAACGTTAACCAAAAATAAAGATTGATCCATTAAATATTACACAATAATAATATGACTGTTGCAATAGTAAAATAAACACGTTAAAATGGCGAAAAATATACTGTTGTTGACTAAAATCAATTTAAAAATATAGACTTTAAATATAATAATATTGTGCACAGCTTCAGAAATACACGAAAATCAAATAAATCTCAATTTAATTTACAAATCAGAGAAGAACAAATCAAGTCTCGCAGCTACAGTAGCGTCCGACTGTATGTTCGATAAAAAAAATTTGTTCCGTATTTTATGTGATTCTAAGTTTTATTTGATATTTATTGAACGTGGTACCTCTCCCTACATTTTATTGAACGTGGTACCTCTCTCCCTACATTTTATTGAACGTGGTACCTCTCTCTACATTTTATGGAACGTGGTACCTCTCCCTACATTTTATTACTATCTTCATAGTGTCCACCAGTATTGATAAAAAGATCTCAGTAACTTTGTGCTCAGAGAAAGACTAGGCATTACTTATCTAAAATTATTTATTTTTGATACCGCACTTGGGTGATCTTAATAATCTGGTGAGTCCATTCTCTTTGATTCTCTATAGTTACGTACCAACTTCAAATTTTGAGAAACTGCTATCCCAAAAATATTGTCCGAGTTGGATTTTCAATAATTATAAGCATTATTTTGTTACGATTCGTTAATATTCATTCAGTTTAATAAAATACAGTATGACGGGATGCAGCGGAGGCGAAAAATGTGCATTACGATATGAAAGTCTGTATGCTCTGTCCTCTCTGCCTAACCTTACAGAAAAACGGCTTGATCGTATGTATATATTTACAGTACCTGGCGGTAAGTAATACACATTGGGCTTAAGAAAGACTGTTGGCCATAATTGGCTTTGTAGAGCTCATCTCTGTCATTCATACACGTGTTCCGTCGCGATTCGTCAGTTGTTGTCAAGCATTCTAGGGACAGAGACGACGCTCCACAAAGCCGAAGTTAGCCGATTATGGCCGACAGTCTCTTTCTTAAGCCCGATGTGTATTACTTACCGCTGGGTACTGTACATCACTACAGAGTTGAAAGGCAAATAATGAATAAGTCAGCAGAGTAGAGTGAGTGATGTGGCTCAAAAGGATTGCCATTCAAAAGTGGCATAAGCCAGGGAACGTTATAAGGTGAACTGATAAGAGATGGATATCAAGAACTAGTAAGAGAAATGTTAAAAAATTAGCTAAGAGTGATACGAAGTGTACTGGTTTAAATACATATATACATCATGCCGTGTCCCTTGCAAGGTAGGCAGAGAAACCAGACCTACAAACTTTTCCACTCAAGCACACAACTTTCACCTTCTCTACATTCATACATCTCGTAATGCACAATTTTATGTTATTCAAACTTCTCACTTTCATTTCTTTTAACCCTTCCTGTTGTGTGATGTGTAACTATTACACATTGCTTCTAAAAACGTTAATATCTCTATAAATATAATAAATACAGGGTTCAGATTTTAGGTATTCCTCCGTAATACATTTACGCATTGAATTAAAAAATAATATTATTCATTATTAGCACTTATCGGCCACATCAGAGAAATTTTGTGAAAATCGGGAATAAATTCACCAATATAATCAAACGTGTGACGTAGTATATTCATTCTAAAAAACTGCCATGGGTGAGAAAGCGACGCTATTCACGTCTCACTCTATTTCGGTATATGGGAACGCAAAAAATAGAATCTCAGTTCGGTCGCTTCTCTCTTTTTAGTAGCCAACCGGCTTTTGTTCGAGGTGGTCGCTCCGTCCGTTTTGTGAACGTCGTCCGATGTTTTTTTTCTTCATATTTTCAGCAATTAAATTTCAATTATTATCACTTTTGACTTAAAATTTAATTAATTTAAGCGATTGGCTATGAATATTCTTATTTTTCCAGTTTTAAATAGCTCATTTTTACATGTGTATTGAATACACAGCACCGGAACGTGCGGATTTTTATTAGCACAGGAAGGGAAAGGTTAAAATCTGGTCCATGTGATTTACCCACGTTTTCTCTCTGTCTCCTTTTTCGACGCACATCTTGCACTTCTAACTTGTATACTAGCTTAGTCATTCTTCCGTCATTCATTCTCTGCACGTGTCCATTATGTTCATGCATTCTGGTACAAATATTTGTGGAAATCAAAAAGAGAGATCTAGTAAAGATGTAGAGGGCTTCGAGTTGGCCAATTAATCATCTTACTGCAACCCTACTTGAAGTTTTCTGCAAACTATAGTTTTAATCGTATGCACACATGTCCTTTTTCATTAATAAAAAATAACACATTTTCAAACATCTTATAAAAAATAACATTACACTTTGGAGGGTTTTGCATGAAAATGGAAATAGATTTTTGATGTTGAAAAAATTAAATATATCACTTTTAACCTGATAAAGTACATTCTAATAAAAACTGTAATAAATTCAACATTTATAAAAAGAAGAAACTTTCAAAGATACAGAAAAGTATTTTTATTAAAGAGCTATTTGAGAATATAATTTATGTATTTTTTTAACATTGTAACTTATAAATGGTTATTCATGTATCTATGGTTTTTTCGTTCAAGACTATGGATGGGAAATTTAGTTCAAACCGGAAATGAACAAATTTGTGTCTTTGAATAGTTCTTTCAAACTTTACTGTAGAGGATATTCATCATTTGAAAATTACCTAGTATATATTTTTTTAAATATAGATACGAGTACTCCCTTTAATTACATAGTTTGGAGTGATTTTTAAAGATATATGTTGTTTTAAATTTGAAATATTATGAATATATATCAATATAGCTAAATGAAGCATTTTAAATCTAATCTATTTAAAAGCAACTATCTAAAAAAAAAAGGAAAACAAAGAAAATCTAACGAGTGAAATCTATTAAATAAAACTATCGTTCATTCAAAATAACAAAAATGTGCAGATTTTTTTTTTCTAATCAAAAAATAAGAGGGAATGTCACCAGCATTCCTCGGATATTGATTGATTCCAAAAATGACATCTTCACCATCCTAAATGATCATACCGTCATAACCATTTCTCATTGCATTGAGCTGTTTCTGGCATGCCTTATGATAAAAAAATACACAAAAATTAATCTGTTAGTGGTTAGTTAATACATGTAAAATAAAACACGCAAAAAGAAGACTGTTATTACACACGTCTAAAAGTTATTAGAACTAAGATATTTATAACCATTTTTGCTGAGGTAACCAATCACAAGCGATTCCGTAAAACTATTTCTTTTACTGAAGGTGTGCATATCTTTTGATTTTAGTAAACTCAGGTAAATTTGGAAAAATGTACGAGTCGAGGAAAAAGTGTAATATTATATATATTATATGATTATTTTGAAAACTTGGATGTTTACTTATCATTTTAGTTACATTTCCAGAGAGAAAAATAAGTAATAACCAAGTTGATTGTATCGTTGTAAAGAAGCAATATTTAGAAACAGTACAAACTAAAATTTCAAGTTAAATAATTGGTAATCTTTGAAATGAAATAATTGGTAATTGGTAACTCAACATACGCCTCTAATTCATAATTTAAGAAAAATAATATATTGGCTGTTGTCTGAAGTGGGCAAAATTTGATGCTTTTTTGTTAAAATTGATTGAATTTCATCTTGGGTCAAGATTTTAATGTTAACCTATTTAGAGATATTCACTATCATTTACTTAGCTATTAAAAATCCCTGATTAAGTATAAACAATAAAGTTGACTTTAGAGATATAAATTTTTTGTCAAATATTAAGTTTATTTCTAAAAAATGAAGGTTTAATTTTGGAGTCCTTTATATTTTTTATTGTACTTCATTTGTGCCATAGACAAAATCTAATATTTTATTTAAACATTTATGGATCTTTGTAGATTTTATCAGTCTATAAACGAAAAAAAAAAATGGAGAAAAATAATGATTATGACGACGTTTTGTACATTACACATTGACAAATAGTATTTTTATAAAACTTTTAACGCTGAATTTAATTTTCTGGAATATATTTCGTGAACTAGTTAGTCACAACAATGAAATAAATTTCCCATCACTAGCAAAAAAATTATGTTGCCATGTGTTAAAAAGAAAATCAAAGCAGTAGAAAATATTTCTTTTTAGAGTCGATTATGACATCAAATTATATTTCTTTGTTAGTCATATTAAAAAAAAACAAAACTAGTTTTTATATTAATGCCAGATGCAAAAATATCAAAACTACATATTTGAGTGAGAAAAGTTTCTTTAAAATGATAAGTAAACATCAATTAAAATTAACATTTCAACTTGGAACCTACACACTGATTTCCAAAAGTCAAAGTGCTGGAAACATCAATAAAAAAATTATAACAACTCCCACCAACAAAAAAATAAACACAATATGGATAAAGAAGGAATGCACAATAAATCGTGCCCTCCCCCCTCCCAGTTTTCCTAAAATTTATTCAAGTTATGTTTCACTTTGGAAAATCAAATATTTATAAATATACAGTAAAAATGAGAAAACAAAGTGGTATAATGATTAAATCTATGTGGAAGATATTAATTTTACCGTTGTTTTATCAAATGGGATTATCAGCCCATTCTGCAGATAGATGACGCATATTCTTGTATTAAAATGTTTTGATCATTTTATGATCCCGATGATAATAAATTAAAACTTTTAAAAGATAACGGGGAATGGTAGAGTGCCTACTGACGGGACAGTTTTTTTTTTCATTGGTGCTTTGCATTTCCTTATTAAGAAGAGAAGTGCCTTTATTGTGTGATAGGTGAGGATTTCACTTTGTTTTATACATATAGAATAGTTGTGAAACCATCTATCGTACTGAAACTCCTCCGTAGTGTCAAAAAGCTTATTTTTTTATTACACTTTAATAATTGTATAGAGTAAAACTTGGTAAGTTTATGCCTTGAAGCAATCTCTTCCAACTAAACAGAAAGATTCTAAACAGACCTTAGGTAAAAACCAGACGAAATATTTTTTGAATAAAATTGGGTACCAACGGGAATCAAACCCGTAACCCATTATAAGATAAAAAGGTCCTTTTGAAAATGATAATCTCATTGGGGAGAGAGACGACGTTACTATAAACCAAAAATAACTATCTAATAAGGAAAAAGGATTCGCAAAGATCTAATGAAAAACTGAACCCATTCCATGGTTAGGCACCCGGTCACTCCAATTATTATATGACTACCTTGTCTTGCAAGTAGTGTAAAATCCTTTTTCATTAGATTTTTTGGATAACTTATTTCATCTTAAGATATTTTCCCCCAAAGAGAAACATATAGTCAATATTTATTAGGTGTTAACATAAGTCGTGTCCGTTTTTTCCAAATTTAAAAATGAGCACCAAAAGTAAAACAAAATGGTAAAGGTTATACGTCATTCGAAAGAAAATTTTCTGCTCTACAAGATATTGTGTTTGCTTTTACGTTACATATATTATTTTATTTGATTACAAGCCTTCAAAATGGAATTTCGTGTAGACGAAAGTGAGCATTTTCGACACCTCCTTCAATCGAGAGAATAAAGCTGCCAAAGCTACTCGCGATATTTGCGAAGTGTACGGTGAAGATGCTATGAATGAAAAGACAGCTCGTCGATGCTTAAACCATATTATTCATGAAGATCCCCTTCAACCCACCGTAGAATTGACTGAGCAGATGAATTGTAGTCACACGACTGTATACCGCCATCTTAAATCAATGGGAAAAGTCCAGAAGTTCGGCGCTTGGGTTCCACATGTTTTGAGTGAAAACAACAAAAATCAACGTTCGACAATTTCTGCTAGTTTGCTCGCGCGTCATCGAGCTACGCATGGCCAGAAGCAAAGGTTCCTTTACCGCATCATTACTGATTTAACGCAAAAACCATCGACGAACTGTCCTTTCATTCATAGTATCTTCACCGTACACTTCGCAAATATCGCGAGCATCTTTGGCAGCTTTATTCCCTCGATTGAACACGACCAGAAGGAGGTGTCGAAAATGCTCACTTTCGTCTACTTGACATTCCATTTTGAAGGCCTGTAATCAAATAAAATAATATATATAACGTAAAAGCAAACACAATATCTTATACTAAAAAATTTCTTTCAAATGACTAACTTTTACCATTTTGTTTTACTTTTAGTGTTCAGTTTTAAATTTGGAAAAAACGGACATGACTTATGTTAACACCCAATAGTTTCTTTATAATCACAATAAGAACTATCCAATTTCCACAAGTAAAATGGAGAGTAAATAATGTACAAGGTTTTTAAAATGGAGAGTTAATAATTTAAAATAAGTTCTCAATATTTTTTGAGTAAAGAAATAAATATGTAATAAATATAAAAAGTATACTAAAAAATTGTAATAAATCATAAAAGTAAACAAAGAAATATGTAATAAATCATGATGGTAAATTCGAATTGACATATTTTTTTAAAACTTTAGACATTTTTGCTCGATTAAAAATATATCACATTGTTTTTTCATTCTCATTTTAAAGTTTTGAATATCATACAAATAAATTAAACTGACCTTAAAATAATTATATTGTGAAGTTCTAAAACTAGTCTATTAAAATTGGAAAGGTGAATAATTATTTATAATAAGTCAAGTATTAATTTTTTTAGTTTTGTATCGTTATTCACATTAAATGTATAAATAAAGGTAGAAAGTTTGTTGTAAATTTTTTAAAAAGGTATTTAAAATGTTTAAAATTGAATTTTCGATAAACCTAACTTATTACCACGACTTACAGCTGAAGATTTTATTAATAAGGTGAAAAAATTGGCTTTTTACCTTCTCTAAGTCATAATGAAAACCAAAGGGTTGTTTTTGGTTGATAGCTTGAATTTTCTTTTAAATCAGTAATTTAAAATATAAATTGAGAAGTTCACAGTATGGAATAAGTGGAAACAATCCAATATTCCTATAAAATTCAGTCTAAAAACAATTCCATCACATGATGATCTGAATGAACACCTTTCTGTATTATGAGTTAGGTTTCATCATGAATATATTGTGAATCTCGACGAAATAAAATAATTACGATTTTAATAATAATAAAATATCAGTTATATGCTGAATAAAAATAAGGGAATAAAAATGCGGCAGAGCACAGAGAAAACAAGTTTCGTCTATAATTATAACTGGTTAGTATAGACAAATAAATGAAGTTAAAAAGTCATAAATATACCATAGATAAATAAATATGAATTATTTTTATTGATCATATAGTAAAATCTTATATTTATGTTTAAAAATTGCTGACAGATTTTGAATTAGTCTTTCATGAAATGCCCATGAAAAGGAAAAAAAATCTGTGAACAGGTAACTAACGTAAGGAAAAAAAACCAATGAATTACCCTTACATTTGAGTAATTCAATATTACCATACACAAAAAATTATAGCTTAAAATAAACAACATTTATGGAGCCAAAAACAAATGCATTTAGAAAAAAAAAAACAAAGACAAATTCGCAATGAGGTGTAAAGAGCAGGATTAACATGTGTTCATATATATGCTTTGGTATGAATATTTATTGTTCCAATTACACTACACATTTTATATAAATACACGAAAACACACAAAAAGGAGAAAGAATGTTAAAAAACAAAGAATGATCGTTATTATTGATTTGTTTTATAAAATAATTTAGTTTAAATATCAATATCTGAGTTATTATTTGCATACCAGACATAAAAAAAATTTTTGTGATTATAACTCTTTCAACTGTTGATATTACAAAAAGGAATAAAAATTCATCAATGTGATATAAAAAAAAACCAAATTGATGACTTTTATCTTCATTTACAGCTGAATAATTCTTATAAAAATTTGACCTTATTTGAAATTTAAAAAAAAAATAGTAAAAAATTGAGATAAAGTATAATTTATTATCATACCCTTACAAGCCTCATCAGTACCATTAGGTCACTTTGGGTTCACTTGTTTTTAATCCATCCAAAGAAATTCAGGATAAACCGGCGATGAGCGCTTTGAGTACCCAGGAAAAAATGAACGCCTATAGGTGTTTTCAGCGTTGAATGTGTTATTGATTTTTTCATGTCTGATTTGATAGCAAACCCCGAAATCATTGACCAAAGCAAAGCTTTATAAAACCTTTTCATGACATAAATTCAGTATGGCACTAGTAATCCTCAGAAAGCTGAAGTCATTACGGCAATTTGATTATTAGCTTCATTAGTTTATTAAATGTTTCAGATGTATCAAAAAAGCCTAGTTAACTGAATTATTTTAACTTAAGAAGGCTTGGAAAATATGCCTTTTTTATATAAAAGATAAAATAAGTTCATTTTAACTCCCTTGACTTAAATGATTGAAAAAATCACAAATTATACATCAAATAGTAATACAGCTCATGCTGCAAATTTTACTGTACAACCAAGTCGAGTAAAAAAATCTATTTATTTACTATTCACAATACAACATATACAAAAGCTTTAATGAAAAGGGGAGCCACCATGGAGCACATAAAAATGCAAATAATTATTTACTTTATCTCACGAAACAAAATTATTGAGGATTACTAGCACTCGGTTTAAATAAATATGTATTAAATTATATTGTGATCAATGTTTGCTTCACTGTAATAAAAGTTTCTTTCTTTTGAACATTTGAAGAGTTAAACCCATAAACCACACAAGAGCCAAAAAATACGTAGAGTTATAAGAAAAAAAAACTGTGCGGTATTTGTGTAAACTGCTTGTGGAGATGTGCCCAGTGACATCTTTGGTTGTAAAACAGAATGACTTTTAGTTTGAATTCACATATATGCCATTTATTGGGTATATTGTCGCTTGTTGATACTATTTTTCCATAAAAAAAAAAAAACAAATTATGGTATAATGTGGTTAATGAGTTTAACTTTCCATTTGTTGAAAAATATTTTTGATACCATTTTGAATTTTGATTAATATAATTATAACAAATATAATGTATTATTCTTGTACAACGAAAATCGATAAACTAATTTTCGTAATGCGATAAATTTAAAATTATATATTTAATATCAGCCAAAAAAAATCAAAATGAAGTTTATAACACAAAAGGTTGATTAAACAACAAGCCATTCTGAAGACTAATGCAAGTATACTTACTGTATTCCATCATATTTATTAACACTTCCAAATATATGACTGTTTCAGGTTATTTGTTCTGTTTATTGTAGATTTATCAAGATTTTTAGATCTGTCTACAGTAAAAGAAAACAAAAACATATTCTGCAAACTAATGTCCTCTCCCTTATAGTATTGAGATATGAGTTATGATTACCAGCTAGTGGCCAAGAGAAGATTGATAACTTTGAGATGATGTTGGAGAAGGATGATAAAATTTCAAGGGTAGGATTTGTCAACAGTAAAAGAAAACAAAAACATATTCTGCAAACTAATGTCCTCTCCCTTATAGTATTGAGATATGAGTTATGATTACCAGCTAGTAGCCAAGAGAAGATTGATAACTTTGAGATGATGTTGGAGAAGGGTGATAAAATTTCAAGGGTAGGATTTGTCAACAGTAAAAGAAAACAAAAACATATTCTGCAAACTAATGCCCTCTCCCTTATAGTATTGAGATATGAGTTATGATTACCAGCTAGTGGCCAAGAGAAGATTGATAACTTTGAGATGATGTTGGAGAAGGGTGATAAAATTTCAAGGGTAGGATTTGTCAACAGTAAAAGAAAACAAAAACATATTCTGCAAACTAATGTCCTCTCCCTTATAGTATTGAGATATGAGTTATGATTACCAGCTAGTGGCCAAGAGAAGATTGATAACTTTGAGATGATGTTGGAGAAGGATGATAAAATTTCAAGGGTAGGATTTGTCAACAGTAAAAGAAAACAAAAACATGTTCTGCAAACTAATGTCCTCTCCCTTATAGTATTGAGATATGAGTTATGATTACCAGCTAGTGGCCAAGAGAAGATTGATAACTTTGAGATGATGTTGGAGAAGGGTGATAAAATTTCAAGGGTAGGATTTAAAGACAATTTTTAATGAACTGAATATCAGAACAACCCCCTTTGCATCCATTGCATAGTAAAATATTTTGATCATACAGCGTACAGAAGTAACACCCATAAAAATGAATTATAAAGCAGTAGAAATGCATACCTTGCGAAGGCAATCTGGTATTGCAATGTAACGTATCAATCAAGAATTCCCGGGACTAACCAACAGATGGCGCCTCACAACTAACGTCTCGCCTAATAACAAATCCATACCATTCTCAGTTAGTACCAACCTTTAGAAGTTATGTGTCAAACTTTCATGACATTCCGACATTGTGTCATTGAGTTACAGTGGTTTTAGTGACGCTACTTTTGCTATTTTCAAAACAATGGAAAAAACCGAATTTCGCGTGTTGATAAAATATTGCTTTTTAATGGGAAAAAATACCGTTCAAACTCAGCGATGGTTTGAAAAGTGTTATCCGGGCTCTGCTCTATCGAAAACAACCATTTGTTCAACAAAAAGATGTTCCAGGGAAAGAGATTTGACTCCAATGAAGAAGTGATTGCCGAAACTAATGCCTATTTTGAAACCAAAGATAAATCGTTCTACACGGCTGGCATACAAAAGTTAGGAAAGCGTTGGAATGAATGTATGACTCTTGAAGGAGACTATGTTGATGAATAAAGAAGAATTTTGGCAAGCAAATGTTGTTTTAGTAGTTAGTCCCGGGCCTTATTGATCGATGCGTTAGTTCATCTTCCCTTGGCAAATTTATTGCAGTTCTCTCGTCAAATATGTTTTTCTGAACATATGCAGATGCAGCAAAGTACCTACTCTAATGGCCGCAGCAGCTAACTTCCCATCCTTCCACTCAATTTATATGTATACACATATATTTATTTTGCAATATTTTTTATCTGATAACAAAAGTGGGTCGGGGTCTCGAGTTGGAGCGCCCTTGACAAGAATAAAATCTTATTATAGAATAAATATAATAAAAAAATTGAAAAAAGGGATACTTCCAAGTTGTGTTCAGAATGGCTTGTGTCTAAGATAAATGAAATATTACACAGAAAAAAAAAAGCGGACATACCATGACGGTGTATCCTCATACAGCTGGCAGAAATGTCGGTAGTCACCGTGAAGTACGGCAACCAGAGGTCCTCAATGTGCGTGTCTTCGAATGTGCTTCGAATCGTCGTATTGAAGTGGCGGCCGGTAAACATTGATGTTGCAGGATATGTTAAGTCCAGCAGTTGCCGACTCCATTGGGTCATTTTCTAAAATTAACACATGACATGCAAATCTTGAGAGTCTTCGAATCAAGTTTGAATAGTAATTTTATCCGAATGTACTTAGAACTTCTAGAATTGGAACTTTTAACTGATAAATGTTGCTTGTATTTGACATAGAAAATAAAACCAGCCTAGCGTAAATCAACACAAAGACAATTGAATGCGTGCCGCGAATAAGGTGGGTAACTGACATTTTTTCAAAATCCAGTTTTTTGTGAAATAATGTGCTATGTGGTTACGTCCTTCGTCCCCTCTATAAAAATATTCTCTATCTCTTTCGTTTCTACTGATAAGCCAACATTGCCGTTGGATTTTTGCGCGCGCTTAGTGGAATAACGTGGTTTCAAGTATCAACATGTCTGGGGAGGCGCCCGTCGTTCACTCCGCTAGTGTAGAAAATAAACTTAATTTCGGTAAAAAACGACAAGCAAGGGTTGCAGAATGGTCAGATAATAAACAGAAGAAACTGAGAAACAGTAGACAGTCCTATATAAGCAGAAAAGGCAACGAAGTAACGAATAAAAGAAGATCAGAAGAGGTTAGCGGAATAATGTGGCCACTAACTAATGTACATAATTGATTTTTCATATAAAAGTTGTAACAACACAACTTGTTTGTTTTTTATAAGAGTTGTGGAATAACATTGTAACTGAGTTGTGGAATAACGCGAACCACGTTATTCCACATGTTCATAGTGTTTTTCATGCTTTTTTAATATAGTTTGGTAATTTTTTATTTTTAAATAAAGTGTGTGTATGAAAATATATCTTTTGATTAAAAAAAACACTATTAAAATATCGACACTTAATAAAAAAAAGTGTTTTTCTTGAATACTGTAAAATACAAGTTTTGTTAGTTACCACCTTATTCGCGGCACCTATTCAATAATTTATATTGTATTGTATTGTATTACACTTTCATTGTATGTATAACCTGGCATGATTATTTATATTGTATTGTATTGTATTGTATTACACTTTCATTGTATGTATAACCTGGCATGATTATTTATATTGTATTGTATTGTATTACACTTTCATTGTATGTATAACCTGGCATGATTATTTATATTGTATTGTATTACACTTTCATTGTATGTATAACCTGGTATGATTATTTATATTGTATTGTATTGTATTGTATTACACTTTCATTGTATGTATAACCTGGCATGATTATTGACCCGTGTCAATATCTTCGAACCAACCAGAATGAAGGTAAACAGGCTTTAGTAAAAACTAGACTATAATCCTTTTTTTAAATCTGGATTCCAACGGGGATCGAACCTGCAACTTCCAGGTTGGGAGATATGCGTGGTACTAACTAGGCCACAGATGTTGGTATATTGTTAGTGTGATAAGTAATTTCTTGCAATTGAGAAGTCTGTAATATTGGTAATCATACACAATCATAAAAAGGATGTGATATTGCACAATTTGCCAAATCCAAAGTATGCAATTAATCAATCAAATTGCCAAATCCAAAGTATGCAATTAATCAATCAAATTGCCAAATCCAAAGTATGCAATTAATCAATCAAATTGAAGTTCTTCAAAATTACTGCCGTTCGACCTCAACTATTAACGAAGCTTCACGAAATGCTTCACAAAAAATGTCAACAAAGTTTCAATAATGAACCTTAATGTACGACTGTCTATGACCTGAAGTTTTCGGGTTCGATTAGTACACGAAATTTAAAAAAATATATTCTAATCTGGTTTTTCCTTAAGGCCTCTGTAATATATATATTTTTTTTTTAACCTGGCGAGTTTATTACCACGTGGCAATTTCTTAGAAAGATGTTTTTATAGGCCCTAAGTGTTAACCAGACTGGAATCCTATTTAAAAAAATTTGGGTTCCAGCGGGGATCGAACCCGCAACCTCCGGATTGGCAGACAAGTGTCTTATCACCAGGCCACGGAGGTCGTCTTTCTGCTTGGTTGGAAGAGATTACATGGTAATAAATATTTTAGGTTATATACTATATAAAATCGTCTTTCCAATCATGGATTAGCGCTACGCTCAAACAGATTGTTTATAGGCCTTTCCAGTTCACCGCTCCTCTTTCTTTACATCGTCCTTTACTGTCTATGCAGTGAGACTCTGGATTCAGTTATAAACCAATATACGACTCGCTCCGTCCTTGGCATGCTTTAAGAAGCGACTGAAAAAACTCTTAATTTCTAGTCAGTAAAATAATGTGTTTCATTCCTGATTTTTCTTTCCTTTCCTCTCCACTATCCCTTCCTTTCCTTTTGATTGATGATATCTCACTTTATATGAAAAAGAATGCTCGGGTGATTGTCCGTCTTTGTGGGGTTCGTGGGCATGTGCTCACGTATATGTTTATGGATTTTGTGGGAATGGATAGTCATTTGAATGATTTATGCGACCACGTAACTTGCTTAATTTACTTTTGTCTGGTTGGTTGGAAAAGATTGCCGCCTGGCAATAAGCTCACCAGATTGTATTTGCAATAAAAGTGTTAAATAAATAAAACGAAAGTGTAATAATAATACGATACAACTTATCTATGCTTTCCATATTTTCAAAACTGAAATAACTAAAACTTTAGTTACAGATAATAAAAAATCCATAATGACCAAAGGCAACAAAAAAAAAACAGAATTTTGATAGCAGATAATTTTTTATCTCTGGCTTTTGACTTGTACTTAAGAATTAGGTATCAAGTTTTGTGTTATCTTTGGGACATATCCCAATGGATGGCTTGTAAATGCGCTCGCAAAGCTCTTCCTATCTCATAAAATGGCCGAAAGAAAGAGAAACAAACTCTAAGCTCACTCACAATCATATTGTAGGGTTTGATCCTTATCAAGATTAGTGTACTCAAAAATTGTTATATGAGTACACTAAACTTAAGGAAAAGTTTAGTGTACTCATATAACAATTTTTGGAATTTAATATTATAGTATAAAAAATCCAACACAGAGCCGGGACGAGGTATTTTGGGGTATAAGGTACCCATCAGAAAAAGTAACCTCGCGATAACGTGACAATTTTTTTCTCAGCGCTTTCAGGAATGGATAAAATTGCTATAATATTTCCACTGATTCTCAAGATCAAGTCCAATGATCAGGACTGCTCTGTTCATAATGACCAGTCATGATCATTGGATATGATTAATCATTATGAAGATTATAACTAATAAGAAGAAGAATGATGGCGAAACTGGCAACTATTTAATAAAGACGCAGTACAAACCTTAGACCACTCCCTGGCTTTCTGGGTGACAGTGGTAATGTTCTTCTCGCTACACCAAAGAGCTCCCATGAAGGCACCTATACTCACTCCTCCTACCATGTCTATGGGTATACCAGCCTCCTGTGTGGGAATAATCATTAAATCTGAGATAATTCATTTATATACAAGGTATAGCAACCTTGGAGTAACGACATCTCAATATCCTTCAAAGTACTCTCCTTGGAAAGTCATAGCCTTATTTCCAGCGCTTCTTCTATTTCTCAAGAGGGCGATTTCATTTATGAAAACAGACAGAAATCAAAACGGACTTGTGTAATGCTGTGTTTAGCCAAAAATCTTGGATGGTGGAGAAGCTGTCAATCTCTGCTTTTATTCAGAAGAGGCCGTTTTCTATTAACCACATCCCACAATCTCTTTTAAGTTTTTCGATAGTAATCCTTGTTCAGTGTCTTGAATTTGTGTATTTGTGATGAACAACACCTTTGTGGTTTAAGAAAACAGTGAGCATTGTCTTGATATTTCTTGGCATTCGTTGAACTTTATTTAGACTTTTCTCTTCCGGCATTCTCAACTGAGAATACTATGCTTTGTCTTAGGCTAAGGCCATACCAATGTGCTTCGCTAGGTCCTAAGCTAGGTGCTACGTGACTAATAGACTAGGTGACTTCATGCTTGGCCACACCAAAGTGCTTAGCACAAATTCATTTGACATTTGGGAGCGGTTGAGTCAACAAACGATGCCACTCTCAAAACTAACCAATTTGTAATTTATTTTAACAAACACTGTTTATTCCACTTTTTTTTTTTTTTTTTATGACGGTATAACCCTACCGGTTTCAAGGCTTTCACCTCATCTTCAGGGGAGACGCTCCCCTGAAGATGAGGTGAAAGCCTTGAAACCGGTAGGGTTATACCGTCATAAAAAAAAAAAAAAAAAGTGGAATAAACAGTGTTTGTTAAAATAAATTACAATGTCTTTAAACCTCCACAACGTTAATGCCTTAACTATAAACAACTAACCAATTTCATTACAACTTACCATTTTTATTTACTTCCTGTGCAACTTCATTCCAAAGTGATTTTATTACAGGTACATTTTTGTATAATATGCTCGATGAGTTCCACAAAGGCTCCCTTTTATACACAGCTGTTATTAAAACTTCCTCCATCTTGTAAAATCACTTGGTGACACAATTAAATTAACCAACATATCTATTCGCTAGGAGACTCACTAGGTGACTTATCGTCACGTAGTGTGGCCATTGCGATAGTATGCGGTGCGTTGGTTTGCTGGATATGTCACCTAGCTCGCAGCGTAGCTCTAAGCACCAAGCAAGGCTCCTACCTGTGTGGCTGAGACCTTAGAGTTATAGCTGTAGACTCATGACACTTTATTATTATTATAACTATCATTATAGACAAGCAGCATGAATGCAATTAATATTTATATCAAAACGGACATTGTCAGGTACAGTTTCCGACATTCCTTAGGCAATTTCCACTCGGTGGTCCTTCTGCTGTTTCATCGAGAGCTGTGGAATAAATTTTGTAGCCAACTCAACCCAGATCTTCAGATAAAAGTTCTGAAACAATGGTTTCCGTAATGCTATGGTCTTCTTTAAACAATCGCACAGTCAAATGTTGACTTCAGTAATTGCTGTACACACATGCGTTCCACATTTTCAGACATTCTGGATAAATGCAGGCCTGCCAGGAAAGGAATCACAGTAATTTTCAGAATCGTCGATACCACTCTTTAATTTGTGTTTCGCCCATATCCTTAAAAACTTTTCAAATAATTTTCATTGTTTTCACATGCAAATATCCAAGTTTTTGTCAATATTTGATGCAAATCCATCGTTCAACATGCTTGGTCATCGTGAGAAAATCAGAAATGCGGCAGACACAGGTTTAGTTTAGTTTTAGTTTACTTCTTGCTACCGAGTATCACAGTTGATTGAATAGCTTCAAATTCATTGCAATGGAAGAACTAGTTGGGAGATATTGTTAATGATCTGATAAATACTGGAAAAACCTTGAAGATTTCAGGTGAAAACTGTATGAATAAAATTATTATCACCATAAAAAAGCATCAACTTATTTTCCACGTTTCTATGTCTTCAGTAAGATACAGGCAAAGGTCTAGTTTACTGGGATTACTACAAATGAAAGGCAACAAACCCAGATAGATTACCCGGCGGTAAGTGATACACATTGGGCTTAAGAAAGAGACTGTCGGTCATAATCGGCTAACTTCGGCTTTGTAGAGCGTCGTCTCTGTCCCTAGAATGCTTGACAACGACTGACAAATCGCGACGGAACACGTGTATGAATAACAGAGACGACGCTCTATAAAGCCGAAGTTAGCCGATTATGGCCGACAGTCTCTTTCTTAAGCCCGATGTCTATTACTTACCGCCGGGTACTGTACATATAAATTGAGTGTCTACAAATGACCTCTTTTATTTTGTTGTTTGTCTTGTTTTTCATAAATTATGTAAATAAATATATCAATCCTGAATTGTTAGTTTTAGAAGACGTTGAGGTTATCATTTTTTTTATAATTGTTACTATGAAGTATAAAGTATACTTAATTATATTTCGTCAATAAATAAATAAGCTAGGTTTGTCCGACAGTTTGAGTTTTTAAATTATTTAAAAATTAATCATGACTAAAATAACTTGAATGCGTACCTGTATGGCACGGATCATGCCAACATGTGCGGCACCCCTCGCCCCTCCGCCTCCCAGCACCAGTCCCACAGAGGTTCCCGTCAGCCAGCGCGCCAGGCGGGAGAAGTCCGAGTGCACGGATGCTTCAGACATTAGGACTTTGTTGTAGAGCTCACACTGCGGAGAGAGGAGAACATATGTACTCGTATTTATACGTTTATCCATACATACCTAAATAAATTGTGTACTACCAAATACCAGAATTCATGAAAGCATTGGATGACCGATGCTTCATTACCTAGAAACCTTGGGCGTCATCCATGTTTCATTAGGCTTAAGTCAGAGACGATGATGATGATACAAAACATGATGCCATGTCTCTTGTAGACAAAGAGGATAATTCTCCACAACATCTTACCTACAGTTTTTGCATTTCATCTATTATATTTATTAATTAGGTCACAAATGCTTTTCTATATTTAGGTTTATACTTGTCAACATCAAATATCTATGGTATTCAGTCTATACTTGTCAACGCCATATAATTATATTTCTATACTATTCGGTTGATACTTCTCCAAATTATACATCTATACTTCTATTCTATTCAGTTTATACTAAATGTTTACTTCTATGTTATTCAATATATACTTGTCAACACCATATATCTATAATTCTTTGCTTCTATTTCTATACTGCTATGCTATTCGGTCTATACTTCTCAATACCAAATATCTATATCTATACTTCTACGCTATTCAGTCTATGTTTGTCAACACAAAATATCTATGTTTATATTTCTATACTACTCAACACCAAATATCTATATCTATACGTATATGTTTTTCAGTCTATACTTCTCAACACTAAATATTTATTAAAGTATCTATATTTCTATGCTATTCAGTCTATACTTTTCAACACCAAAATTCATCTGGTGAGAATTCAGTTTTCTTTAAAGCAATATGGAAATAGTGGAAACATGGATGCTGAAAAATAAAGGAAAGAGATAGATGTTTTCGAGATGTGGTGTTAGTGCCGAATGCTTCACACCTCATGAACTGCAAGATACACCGATAAGTCAATCCTCCAGGATCTACAGCTCAAAGAAAGGCAGCCAATGACATGCAGGAAGAGAATATTGTCATACTTCCGACATGTCGCTAAAAGAGATGAAGACAGTTTGAAAAAACTGGAAGTGACTAGAAATGTTGAGAGGCAGTGAGCAAGAAGTCTCTCGCAAAGGTGGATAGATCAAATCAAAGAGATAACTAGTTCCTCATTGAGTGCTGCAATCATCATGGCTAAGGATCGGGAGGAGTGAAGGCAAATCATCCGCTCAGTTCCAGATTCATCAGGGAACCACGATGCTCTTTTACATCTAACATTTTCAACATTTCTTCAAGTAAATTCTCAATTTCTTAGTGAATATGATATATGAGTTATTCCAGAGTCCACGGCTTATTAATGTACACTTTTTCTTTAAAATACAGGCGGTCCTCAACTTTCATACTTAATTGGTTCCTGAAATGTGTACGAAAGTTGAAATGTATGAAAGAAGAGCAATGTAAAAAAAAAAAAACAATCAAAAAGTGTTTTTAAAATATAAATTTTTTAATGAGGTGTATTAGCATATAAATAAATAGCACTTTATTGATTAGTATCTGGTGTTTTCTTTATGAATTTATCAAGAGAATTGTACTCTTCTTTTTCTATTCTTGATAAAAGGTTCTGTGACACGCTGTGTCTTTTTCTATTGCCCTTCGTACATGAGATATACAATCTCCATTGGGATCACATTCTTCCATGATGGTCAAAAATTTGTCAAGATGCATAAAGGATTCGTTCATATTCTTGATTGTCAAAGTCTTAACAATGATTTCGTTATCAGGTTCCTCTCCTTCATTTTGGATTGAACACATTGTTTATTGGCTTAAGTCATACGAATGACTGATTGAAGCAAAAAATTCGCCGCTTTCAGAACGTCTAATTATGTCCATTTTTGTCTCCATCGTATAAAGTTTACGAGACCTTGATTTCTTTTTGTCTGTATAAACACTGCTGGTTTTTCATTTTTCACTCATGTTTATGTTAAGGGCGTAATTTTTCACCAGATATGTACATAAACTGACAACACACGTCCTAACATCAACGGACAAGACACAACTTATGAACACATGTTCTAACTCAACATTAAACCTGTGACGCTGGAAACAGGCGTGACTAATGTCAGAGAGGAGGGAGAGCTTCCTCTCCAAAA
Organism: Odontocerum albicorne; assembly: GCA_949825065.1. NCBI lineage: Eukaryota > Metazoa > Arthropoda > Insecta > Trichoptera > Odontoceridae > Odontocerum > Odontocerum albicorne. Next base: position 6,243,946 of record OX463861.1, read on the forward strand.
GTTAGATTTTTAGCGATACACATAGATAAAAATCTAACTTTTAAATACAGTACGAAATTGCGAATTGTACGAAAGTCGACGACCACCTGTAATCCTTTCTGAAAATAATTCTGGGCCTGTTGAATTGGGTGATCTCGGTGCACAGTGCATGTCATCAAAACGTTACAATTTTTGCACATTCTTGAAGTGTGTATATGTTTATAATGTATTTCGTACTACTCTGCTGTATAACTATCAGCAACATAATGCGAGTTGACGTTTTAAAAAAAAGGTGAGTAAGATAGATGGAGGTACTCACAATTCGATACTGGCTCTTCCTAGTGAACATACGATTCTGACATAGGATGTGGTGGTGGGAAGAGAGCCAGGTGCGCATGTTGAGCCAGTCCACTGTGCCGCGAGGCCGGGGCCCGCCCTCCCGATGCAGCAGAACCAGCTCTTTCTGAGTGCGGATCGCGAGGCGTTCTATTTCTTTTTCAATCTGAAAAATGAAGACAATTGTAATTAAATATTACCTAATTTATTCAAGAAATAAGTACGGATTCAATATATTGTAAAATAATTGTTTTTATTGATCGACAAACCTTAACACGAATATGAAATTGATTTGAATATTTCTACTGTTTGGTCCCCTCGCTACGATTTTTCATATAAACACGGTAGAAAAAGTGCAGCATAAGTTTTTGAGAATTATTAACTTGAAATTGGGCATTCCAATAATTTACACACATTATATCTATCTTGAATGAATATTGAATTTATTACCTCTGATCAAAAGAAGAACACTGAATGATTTACTTTTTACACAAAAATCATCAACTCTCATTTAAATGGTCCTGAATTGCTTATCTTATTTATTATTAGAGTTCCTTCAGTAGTAGACATCATTAATAAGGGACATGATTTTTTCAGTGAAGCACCATAAACAGCAGAGTTATTCATTACAAAAAAGATGAATGAATGAATATTGAATTTATTACCTCTGAGCAAAAGAAGAACACTGAATGATTTACTTTTTACACAAAAATCATCAACTCTCATTTAAATGGTCCTGAATTGCTTATCTTATTTTATATTAGAGTTCCTTCAGTAGTAGACATCATTAATAAGGGACATGTTTTTTTCAGTGAAGCACCATAAACAGCAGAATTATTCATTACAAAAAAGAAGAATGAATGAATATTGAATTTATTACCTCTGAGCAAAAGAAGAACACTGAATGATTTACTTTTTACACAAAAATCATCAACTCTCATTTAAATGGTCCTGAATTGCTTATCTTATTTTATATTAGAGTTCCTTCAGTAGTAGACATCATTAATAAGGGACATGTTTTTTTCAGTGAAGCACCATAAACAGCAGAGTTATTCATTACAAAAAAAAAGAATCAAGGCGTATAAATATGTTGATTGAGAAATATAAAAATGGAGATTGAAAACAAGGATATACTGGTATAAGAACTCTATAAGGATACTATAAGAAATTATTACCATCTTCACCTTTTAGACCACGGGTACTCAAACGGTCGATCGCGGAAGGTTTTTAACCGGTTCACTGCCACGAGCGTGTTGACGCGCTGTCCGATTCAGTAATCGCCAGGCCGGCCATACAAAATTAACGCGTAAACGCGCTCTCTTTTGAGCTTGTCGCAAGCCAATATCAAATCCAATTTTAATAATTTATAAATTATAGCACATAGTGACATCTATTGGGATGGTCAAGAAATACTTAAATATTACAATTTACCGATATTATCAAAGTTACAGTCATCTTTCTAAAAGCTTTCAATAATGACTTTGTTTGTAGTTTTGTTCAGTGGTTGATTTTTAACTTTTGTGCGTTATTTTTGTTTATTTTTCAAAGTATTTATTTACAAAGTGTGTTTTCATGTATTCTTTGGTTATTGGCGGTAGTTTTGCGGCATAATACGACGTTTAGACTTTTTACGGTTTTATTTTATAGTTTATTTACCTTTTGTGCTTTATTATACATCATACAAAGGATTTGTTGATTTTAGTTTACAAAGTATATTATATTCCACTATATTTATAAGTAAACGTGTTTTCTGTGTCAAGTTGTGACAACCCTGACATTTTGTGAATATTTAAACTGTGTTTTTCTGAGTGAACGGCAGCTCAAACGCCCCACGGTGTATATATTTAGTAAGTTTTCATAATATCCTTTATATCTATCTGTATACAAAAAATATATTTTTTTTAGGTTTTATTTTTGTTGAAAATATCCCGGCCTGCTGGGTACGGCCATACTAATAACTTCCGGCACTTAAAGGGTTAAGTCGATCAATTACATATTATATTTTTGAAATTTCTGACATTCAATTTATAAAAGTACACTAAATATTTTTTAGCAATTATTTTAACCTAATATTTGTTAATATAGTAACGAACATTAAATATTAATCTGATAGATGATAATTTAACATTTAATAGATGTTATTTGGGTTAAGATAGCTCTATCTTGTCCAGTTACCAAACGCGTCTCAACCTTCCGAGACACAAACATCAAGGACGTCGAAAGCAGCGATGTCAGAAAGAGGCCGCGTGCGAACTTTTCGCTGTCAGGCGTGTCCATATATAAAAATTACGTGCCATCATATGAAAAGTATGCAGAGGACATGCAGTGCCATGCATCGACATCAAAAGAACGTTAGTTACAGAACACATATTATTTCAATGATAATACTTATTTATATGTGATCATCTTTGCAATTAATAAATACTTACCATTTACAAACTTTGTATTTTATTTTTACCTAGTCAATCGCTTGCCGCCTAATGCTTTTATGGTAGATCGCCGATGGTTAAGGTCTGAGCGCCCCTGACTTAGACAACATGCATCTTGTATTTACTGCTTTGGTATGTTACCTAGAAGATGTAACTAACTAATTAAGTGCTAACGAGGCAGAAGAAGGCACCAAAATGATTGAACTGACCAAGTCAGGAATGCAACAGGATCCTTTGTGGGGGTAGCACTCCGAGACATTCCAGAGAAACCTTCTCTTATGCAGCCAACAAATATTGGAACGAGTTACCTCGAGGTCGCTCGAACACGGAATAAATTTAACAACCGAGCGGTCAGTTGGTCAGCCAATAACAGGGAAATGGCGTGTATGTACATATAAATGGGGAATAAACTTACTTTCCCTATACTTGGCTGCTTGTAGCCCAGTCCTACGATCAGTATACAGTCGGCCTGCCTAACACACCTCTGCGTCCACGTTGTAAAGCCGGGGTCACACTGGTACAAAGCCACCTGTATTAAATATGCCATTAATTAATTAAAATAGCATAGAATTCAATAAAAATTTGATAGTGCTAAAGAATTTTATACTACATAAAATTTCTAATCAATTTTCAGGCATTCAGCACAAAATTCAATTTTTTAAATTTATTTATTTATTTATTTTTTCAAAACAGGCTTAGTCCAATTACTTCGAAAAATACAAGACATTTAAAAAGAAGAAAAATAAAAAAAATAAAAATAATGCATATGCATACATACACACAAACATATGAATGGTTGAATTAAAATAGGCACTAAGTACCAAAAAAAAAACAAAAAAAACTAAGTATGCAGTTTCGTTCTATAATATATGTCATATATAATGAAACTGCATACTTAGTTTTTTTTGGTTTTTTTTTTGGTACTTAGTGCCTATTTTAATTCAACCATTCATATATTCACAGTCACTTAAGTATGTTGATGAGTGCTTTCTAACGCGCTCAATCTAATTTGAGTGCGGAATCTGTATGGCATAGTTCGTGGAACATAATAGGCTTTAAAACATATGTCTGGTTGGTTGGAAGAAGTATACAATTGTAACACAATACAATACAACCCGGGAGGGGAGGCTTATTGCCCAATTGTGATTGAGCGGTTTCATTTGACAAACCAACCATTTCTGTGGCCTAGTTGGTAAGAAACCTGTTTTCTGAAACTGAGGTTAAGTGTTTGATTGCCATAGATAGCAAATTTTATTAAAAAAGATTTGTCAGGTTTTCACTTAAGCCTTTTTTAACATCTCTTTGATTGGTTAACCCTTCCTGTCCTGTGATGTGTAACTAGTACACATTGCTTCTAAAAACTTTGATATCTATAAATATAATAAATACTGGGTTCAGATTTTAGGTATTCCTCCGTAATACATTTACGCATTGAATGAAAATATAATATTAATAATAATTACCACTTATCGGTCACATTAGATATATTTTGTGAAAATCGGGAATAAATTCACCAATACAATCAAACGTGTGCCAGTGTGTGATGTAGTACATTCATTCTAAAAAATCGCCATGGGTGAGAAAGCGACGCTATTCACGTCTCACTCTCACTCTACTTCGGTATATAGGAATGCAAAAAATAGAATCTCAGTTCAGTCGCTTCTCTCTTTTTAGTAGCCAACCGGCTTCCGTTCGAGGTGGTCGCTCCGTCCGTTTTGTGAACGTCGTCCGATGTTTTTTTTTCATGTTTTCAGCAATTAAATTTCAAATATTATCACTTTTGACTTCAAATTTAATTAATTTAAGCGATTAGCTATGAATATTCTTATTTTTCCAATTTTAAATAGCTCATTTTTACATATGTATTGACGTGTATTGAATACACATCACCGGAACGGGCGTTTTTGTTTTAGCACAGGAACGGAAAGGTTAAAGTTGTACTGTACATAATGATTTTTTAAATAATTTTGCTCCTTTAGGAACTTGATTAATTGATTTAGTATTGGTAAATGAAAAAAATAATACCTTGTGTGTATCTTCCTGCTGCGCAAGCCACGAGCTCAGTCTATATTCATTGTTCGGGTCCATAATGCTTATGCCTAAAGTTTTCCTAATTACATCTGAGGTCAACCTTAACGTAGGACCTGGCAAAAATACAAAATTGGTTTTACATATGTTTCCCATCAGACTCTTGAAAAAGTTTAATGCGAAACAATAATAAAAAGATAATTTATAAAGCACAATTTAGAGAGTAAACTCTCCTCAAGGGTGTTTTAAGTCGGGATTTGAACCCACTATTATTGACAGGTTAAAAAAATTACAAAAAAGCAAGTTGAGAAGCAGCAGCAGCCATTAATGATTGGGTACTTCCCCGTATCTGGATATGTTTAGAAACATATTTGGTAAGAACACCGCAGAAAGGCGTACTATAAAGAAACCTTTGTAGATCTTTCGATATATGATAGTAATACATTCGGCTTTAGGTGGAGTGTAGTGTATATGTGTAGTGTTCATTTATAATCATAAATTTTGAAAAGGCCTCCCAAAAAGAGTTGTCTTTTAGTGCTTCCTGAAGTTACATACGTCACCCATATGTCGAACACTTAGAGGCAGACCATTCTGCGCCACAGGACCAGCAACACTAAAAGTCCTGTCATAAGCCCCCTTCCTATTGGATTGATTCGGAACAATAAATTTATTCAATGAAGACTAAATCAACCTCCAAGTTCTACTCCTTACAGAATTAACACCAAGGTACGAAAATACGTATATTAATGCCAACATTGATATATGAAAGTCAAATGTGGACATGGAAAAGGAATGGAAGTAATTGCAGTGTCAATGGATGATCTGAGAAGAATATAAGGTGATAGAATGAGAAATGTTATTATTAAGGATGAAAGTGAAATGAAACACCAATATGTTTAGAAGTGGGGAAAAATTACAATGAAGCAGATTGGAAAAGTTCAACGAGTGACAAAATACAACCACATAAATTTACTATGTGAACTTGCGGATGGAAGTGAAAATAGAGGAAAACTGAGAAAAATATAGTAAGGCAATGTGAATGAAATTGAAAAACTAAAGATTTTAAGCTATTGATTAGAATTCAAAAGCTTTTGAAACGGAACCCAAAATTTTCAAGGGTTCCGCGGAACACAAGTTGAGAGCTCCTGGTCAAATTTAAAGAAATCTTTCTCTTTGGTGACTCAGAATAGAGACAAACATAATCAATAAAATATCAAACAAAAAAAAAACTATAAGCCTCAGACATTTTTTTTTGAGAATACACAAATTTTGTCAAAATAATACTTAAATGTTCCCTTACCTATGGCACAGAGAGAGTGGTACAGTTCGTACGTGAAGGCAGTGAGGGGCACATCATCACTCACTGGAACTATGGCCACAGTAGAGAAGTTCAGTTGCGTGGGCCGAGCATCTACCGCGGCATTCGCTCGGCCGATCCCGTGGCTGGGCTTCTGCCATGAACCTGCAATACAGTGTTTGTTATTAGGCATTTTACTTCATACAGTTTCCCGTGATGCTTTCTCTCTTAGCGGATCATAGTGTATTCATGTATTCTAATAATTCGAAATTGTCTCGTAAATCACAGACTTTTTTCTCTGGTCTCCTGTAACCAGATGGTGTAAAAATGGTATTTGTTCTCGTGCTGATTTGTTCTTGTTGCTCTATTTGTGCGGAAACAATACTTCCTACTTCCAAGCGTTCCTAATGATGTATTGTAGATTCGGAGTAGTTGAGTTAATGGCGAGCTGTCACTGATGAATATCTTCTCAGATATGATATACAATTACGCCGTTAGGCAGAAAAAACAGAGCATCATACTTGCCTATTTCGAAACATATTTCGCCTATTCCATATTCATACACCTTCTCATCCAAATCCTACAATTTCTCTTACTTCTTACATTTCTTTTTTCAAAATATCATTCACTTGATCCAACCATACTTTCCTTAGTGTTCTTCTACCACGCATTCCACTCACATTTGCGCTGTATATTCGTTTTGTTAGGCTTTCTTCATTTCTTCATTCCATGGCCCAAATTATTTCAGAGTGCTATTCTTGATCTTATTCAGACATTACAAGTGCAATTAAGTCTTACCTAATATCCTATGGCCAAGAAGATTGATGAGCCTCGTGACCACAACTGGGAACCTCAGCTTAATGGCATTGAAGAGACCTTCAGGCAGCTTGGCAAGCTCTGAATCTCTTACGGCCATCACTGTAGTGCTGCGCTTGGTTTGGGTCACCATCTCAACCTGTAGATAGAACAAAAGTAAATTAAGAACTTCTTTCATTTTGGAATCACTCAGGACTTCCATCACCTTCATCAGGACTGGACAGTGGCTTTCCCTTTCCCAGCACTGCTCCTATTCCCTCTTAGTTACTTTTTATATGTCATTAGATCACCATGATTGACATGATAATGATATGACAGAAGATTACTTTCGTGGCAGACTTACACCTGGGGATTTACATGTCATTAGATCACCATGATTGACATGATAATGATATTACAGAAGATTACTTTCATGGCAGACTTACACCTGGGGCTTTCGGTTTCAATTCACGATAGTACTGAAAGGGTCTCAGTTTGATAACATAACTTGTTTGTACGTCTAATGCATATATCCAGTGTGTGCGAGTTGTTATCTCTACACGTGTAGTAGTATTGCTATCACGTGCAACGATAAACTACAAATTCCATGTTTACTCCAGTGGTTTTAAGCCTAAAGGCTCAAATAATAGCCCTTAAGCCAGTGTTGTGTCCTGGCCATGCCTCTCCTAATCACCAATTCGGATGTGTTGAAACAGTCTTTAGTATCATATCAGTTATATAAGGTCTTTCAGTGTTGTACCATGTGGTTTGACTTATGAGCCGATATTTTGAAAACGCTCTAGTTTTCATCTTCAAGGCATGTTTGTAATAAACTTCACCATAAGTCGATGTGCGCCGGATACCACTAGCCATACTTTCATGCTGCCCCGGAGGGAGCCTTTCTTCTGCTGAGACCACATTGGAATGTGAAAATGAATATGGCACTACCATAAGGTCTGATACTACGGACAAACGTAATTTAAATTTAAAAAAGAAAACAACAACCATTATAAGCTTTACTTTTACTTAATAAATCACTTCAAACTGGTTTAACAAGGGATCAATAACAGCTTTTAGACTATGTAATTTGAAGTCATGGTCCATCGATCTTATATAGGACCAGACAATGGAAACATTGTATTACACTTTCGTTGAATACAGCACAATCTGACGGGGTTATTGCCATGTGGCAATATATTCCAACCAACCAGAAAGATGTTCATGAGGCCTTAGTGAAAAGGAGACTGAAACCCTTTTTAAAAAAATCTGGGTTCCAACGCAAATCGAACCCGCAATTCACAGGCTGAGAGACAAGTGTCTTACTAATTAGGTCATAGAGGTCATTTACGGGACCATTAGAGAGACATTAAAAATGATACTCACAATTCCAACAAGATCTCCTTTGCCGTATTCTCCAACCAATTCCTTCTTGCCATTGGGGTGTGTAATAACAGATCGGAGACGTCCACTAAGTACTATGAACGTGGAATCGGAGTCTTCATCTTGTCTGTATACGGCTCGACCTGATTCCAAAAACACCTGCAATCCAATATAAATTAAGCCTATGCCCCTTTTGGAAGTCCCCTTTGGGACAGATCTCCAAGCTGTTATATCAAAGCACACAGCTCTCGCCTCATTCACATCCAAACATCTCATCTTACACAATATCCTGTTCTGATACTTCTTACTTTCCCTCAGTTGAAAATTTCTCCGACTATTTAGTTCTACTCTTTCCTCTCTCTCCTTTCTTACTCTATCAAAAATTGTGTTACTAGATATTCTACACAATGCAAGTATTTCTACCGTATTTATTCTGCTAATTTCACTCCCTTTCAAACTCCCTTTCAATTGTCCAGGTTTCACGTCCATACATCAAGGTTGACTATAGCACATCACTGTGCAATACTAGACTTGAAAATTTTGCAATTGATTTATTGAAACAAAAAAACAGTTTCAATAAAAAAATTAAGAACGTATAAACTATTACCCACAACGTGAGCTTGTAAGCCGTGAGTTGAGAACAGGAAACTATTGTGCCTCATCTGATTACCCATCTAGCTTACATAGCATTCAATGGTTTCATTTACACTATTTTCTGGATCTAATTGCCCGTGTCAAAGGAGGGATTACTGTACTCGTAAATAACTTAGTTGTACGTACCCCATCTAAGGCGAAATCCACCTGATTACCCATCTAGTTTACATAGCATTCAATGGTTTCATTTACACTATTTTCTGGATCTAATTGCCCGTGTAAAAGGAGGGATTACTGTACTCGTAAATAACTTAGTTGTACGTACCCCATCTAAGGCGAAATCCACCTGATTACCCATCTAGTTTACATAGCATTCAATGGTTTCATTTACGCTATTTTCTGGATTTAATTGTCCGTGTAAAAGGAGGGATTACTGTACTCGTAAATAACTTAGTTGTACGTACCCAATCTAAGGCGAAATCCACCTGTCTCACGAACGGAGAAAGTCTCTTTACAACAGTGTGCGCTATATGTAACACTATTTTTGGTCTCTCTCTCATAATGCTGAAAAAATAAATCAAATAAGAATATTAGAAAAAACTCTTTTAGAGAAAAAAATCAAACAATATAAAATCGGTTGTATGTGCATCCATGTAATAATAAGTGGCATAGTTACACTTTAATTAATATCATAGTTACATTTACGGTTAAGAAAATAAATTAATTAAAATTAGTATTGTCTTAAAATAAGTAAATTAATTTCATAGTTACGATTTAATTAATGAAGTAGGAATAGATAGAGGCGAACTAAGAACAAAGCGCGCTGAATACACGTGCAACTATCGGAAGCTATAGTGTGAAAGACATAAAGGCAGAGGAAGGCCATGAGTATTGCATTTCACATGCTCAGAAAATGCAAAATTTTCGACAAGTGCAACAACAAGTGACCAAAGAGGAATTCAATGAGCATTATGCTACAGAAGTTCAATAAAAGTGTAATTTTCGACACCGAAAATGAAATCAGAAACTCCCGGGTCTGATGTCTTTTTATATCTTTAGATTGCTGATAGGAGCAACAACCAATCCAACTATATTGGAAAAGATAGGGTTTTATTTTCCTGACAACTATTTGAGACTGGCAATAAATAGAATTAATATACTAAAAGCTCTTCCTTTACTTCACGGGTTTCGCCTATTGAATGGAGCCTTGGATATTGACATCTTCAACATTTCAGAAAATGTTTTTATAGAAAGCACATTGAGAGTTCTTATAAATGGAAGAAAGCTGTTTCGAAAAAACAGTTTCTTATATTTATATTTGAGATTTATTTATAATTGGGTTTTACTTGTATATATAAGTTAAGTGATTCGGCCTGCACCTTGATCGGCGACTGACGTGGAAAACCCATTTGAATACCATCAGATAGGTCACAAGGGCATAGGAGCTATCAGTTTGATATTTCATCGACACAGCTTCCTTTCACCCAAAAATAATCTCCTCTTCTATAAAACCCTTATTCGTCCTATCTTGACCTATGCTGCACCCGTTTGGGGTAGTGTGAGCAACACGGATCACCTGAAACTTCAGAGAGTGCAGAACAAGGCATTCAAGATATCTTTTAACACCCATCCCAGAACAAACCTTACCCGACTTCACGCCGAACAGTGAGAAGAAACCCTACAACACCACATCCTCGCTTGGACCGTGAAGTTCTATAAAAGCCAACAAAATCACAGCAATCCCTTAGTCGCTGCCCTGGGGGCTTACGAGAGTAAATCCGACCTACCCTTCCGTTATAAGCACAAGCTCCCGAAGCATTATCTGTTGCCTGACTAGTCCACCTACAGTATTAGCTGGGACGACCAAGGTCTGAGTGAATGTGATGGAATACAAGTAGCCTGAACGAGTGGACTTGTTTTTGCTAAATAATTAGTGTAAGAATTGTTATCTAGTTATAAGTAGTATGTAGGTGTTAATTATTTCTAAGATCTCATATATTAAGATTGAATAAATAAAATAAAATGATATGTAGGAAAATAAGATTAAGTAAGTTCATAAATTATAACATATAATTAAGATTAGTTAAGTAATAAATTTGTATATAGGTATAGCCTTGACAAATGTTTGTACAATAAATAATTTACTTTGTTCAATAAAAAAAAAAAAAAAAAGGGATGCTAAAGAAAATAAAAATATTCAAATACAAAACTGTTCATCAATAACAACTTACTTGTATATAGAATTCTTGGAAAGCAATCCGATTCTGGAGAAATGCTTGGCTCGAATAGTTATGAAACTGGGTTCTCCTGTTAGAACCGCCAGACCTCCCATCACTTCACCTGTGTGAACAGAATTTGCGTTAATTTACAAAAGTTTCATCCTTAACATATTTTTCAATATATTCACCACTGTTTTATTGAGTTCACTACTGGTTTCAAAGACCTCTGTTTCTTCGTCAGATGATGAGGAATTTACGAGTACATAGGAAAAACTAAAAGAAACTTCGAAAAAATATTTTATAAGGAGCACTTGATTTAAATATCAATAATTATTCAGAATTCGCTAACCACTTGATTGAGAAAAACTCTTCGAGATTTAAAAAAACCATTAAATTAGACCTCAACATTATAAATAATCAGGCCAGTCAAAGAAACAGTCCTTTTCTTAACCTGTTTCCCATTCAAACACCAACTTCTTGACTCTGTCTACACACCCTTCCCTTTACTAGTCCCTAACCCCAATTGTTTCGGCAACCCAGATAGTGTTTTTTTTTGTACATCTTTTGATAGTGTTTTTTTTTGTACATCTTTTGATAGTGTTTTTTTTTTGTACATCTTTTGATAGTGTTTTTTTGTAATCTTTTGATAGTGTTTTTTTGTACATCTTTAGATAGTGTTTTTTTTGTACGTCTTTTGTTAGTGTTTTTTTTTGTACATCTTTTCATAGTGTTTTTTTTGTACATCTTTTGATAAGTGTTTTTTTGTACATCTTTTGATAGTATTTTTTTGTACATCTTTTGATAGGGGTTTTTTGTACATCTTTTGATAGTGTTTTTTTGTACATCTTTTGATAGTGTTTTTTTTGTACGTCTTTTGAGTGTTTTTTTGTACATCTTTTGATAGTGTTTTTTTTTTGTACATCTTTTGATAGTGTTTTTTTGTACATCTTTTGATAGTGTTTTTGTTGTACATCTTTTTATAGTGTTTTTTTGTACATCTTTTGATAGTGTTTTTTTACAAGCCCAATTGTATTTTTTTTGTACAAATAAGTGTCTTGTTTGATGTATTAAAAGTTATATTCATAAATTTGCCACTAAAGTGTATTTGTAATGCAATGCTTTAAGTAAAAACAATAAAAAACTAATGAAAAATTTAAAACATACAAATGAAAATGCAAACTTGCACATATACAAAATCGTACCAGGTTGTCACTGCCAAATTTCATCAGGAATTGTTACATCACAAGCTAAAGCACGCGTGCAAAGGAGTGTTTCGATGGGTATTTGAAACTTGATTATTCATATTTACTTTGTCAAGTTATTACTATTAAAAAAAAAAACACTATCATGTTCCTAATTTTTGACCAAATTTTTTTATGTTTTTTTTTCGTTTTTTTTTGTATTGATATCACTTTCGTTGTATACAATACAACCTGATTGGTTTATTGCTATGTGGCAATTTTTTTCCAATCAACTAGAGAGGGGTTAAACAAGCCTCAAATAAAAACCAGACTGAAACCCTTTTTGAAGATTGAAGTCCACAACAACCCAGACTGAAGTCCACAACAACCCTTGAGTTGAAAAACAGGTATCTCAACAATGTGCTGTACTGGCTGAATTCGAAAAGTCAAGTCTCGTCAAATAAACAATCAATTACAAAATTTTAATTCAAACAACATCCGACAATGATATAGCTGTTGTGGCTGTTTATAAAATTTCAACAACGTCCGACAATGATATAGCTGTTGTGGCTGTTTATAAAATTTCAACAACATCCGACAATGATATAGCTGTTGTGGCTGTTTATAAAATTTCAACAACATCCGACAATGATATAGCTGTTGTGGCTGTTTATAAAATTTCAACAACATCCGACAATGATATAGCTGTTGTGGCTGTTTATAAAATGTGAGCAAGACATATTTTTGTGCAGGTTACAAACGAGTTCGGTCTTACAATATATTAAAGACATTTTATCATACCTGGATAAGCGGTGAACATGTGGACCTCCGAGTCTCCTTCAGATAATTTTTGTGAAACATACAAAGTCCCAGAAAGAAGATACACCAACGCTACGTCCTATAAAGAAAACACAAAATATATTGATTGATTGGAATCACGAGGGAAGTTTAAAGTATATCAATACCTTGCGTAATACCATTTTGAACAGTGCGGGTTTTACTACAATAAGGTTAATAAATTAAAAAATATGATCTTGTAGAGTAGAGGTTGGCACCCTTATTGCCATGAACGGGGCAAAACCCCTACGGGCACACAATATATGTATATATATTTTTGACTGCTGTCGATTATTAGAAATCTTAAAAGAACAGTTTAAATAGTTTTTATTTGAGGTTTAGAGTTTCATTGTTTAATTTTACCAAATTATTTATTGATACGAGTATGTATATATTTTTTCTTAAGGTAAGTTTATTTTCTTAATCTTAATTGATATTTTGTTTATTGTAATTTATTTTATCAAACACTGTTTATTCCACTTTTTTGTAAGGGCATAACCCTACCGGTTTCAAGGCTTTCACCTCATCTTATGTAAAAGCTATTTTTAATCTGTAAAAAAGAAGGAAAAATATGTTTTGAGATATCCGAGTGTGTTTATTGAAGTATATTATGTTGTTTTTTCCTTATTTTGTAAACAGATTTTGTCTTGCACGTTATATGGTTCTGGGCCTTCTGAGCCTTGGCCCGTTACATGCAATAGTATGTGCGAAATTAAGACATGCAAATATATGTACCAAGTAATTAAAATAAACAATATGATTTAACTCAAATTCTTTCTCTAGTTTTTCTAGAGTTTTACTTGACTGTGATGAAGGGCTTTTAAAATCAAGTATTATATATTATTAAGCAGGGGTGCCCAACCAATCGATCGCGATTTACCAATAAATTGCGGCATTATTTAAGTAATTACTTTTTTTCCATTGCATATACTAAATTTTTTAATTTTAGTCAATTCTAATAAAAAAATATGACAAACTAAAAAAAAATTAAATAATCTTTATTTTAAACGAGAAATATAAGGATATCGTAATCTTAACCTTACCGATTGACAGATTTTAGTTCTTTAATTTATCAATAGATATATCACAAATACGAACGTTGCCTTTGTTAGCGACATCATAATATAAATAGACCAAAGCACGTACGACGGTTGTCTCAATGAAAGAATACGAGAATTGAATTTTGAATACAAGAGAGCGAGAGAGGAATACTTGGATTCTCTCCGAAAGTAATTTGAAATTTGAATCTCGGTGGGTCGAACAAATTTTAAATACCTAGCTAAGAATTTTTGAACCGGTATAAAAGGGGACGATGTATAAATGCTATATATAAACAAATTCTATATTTATAAATATATATTTTCATAAATGTAGAATTTGTTTTAATTCCGTAAATATTTCACGGGTTGCAACTAGTATATTTTGATGTAGCTGGGCTCTTGTGCCAGAGCACTTAAAATTTATACTTAGAACACATTTGCAATAACGTTTTGTGTTAATATCAAAATTGGCATATCGCGACGTCACACTTCAAAATGGCAGCTCACATGTTCAAAAAGATTGGGCAGTCCTGATATAAAGTAAAATATTATTATATATTTCAACAATAAAATATATCAAACATTCAAAAGAAAAGAAATCGCTTATAACAAACAACAGCGATTTTATAGAAAGAATGAGAATATCATAAAGAATAATAAAACATGTGGGAAATAAAAAGAACAATGAAGAACAAAATGGATATAGTTTGTTTTGAGCAAAATTTACATAACCATCTCGTCTCATACGACACCAATGATTTCTCTGACTTTCTACATTTTCTTCTTTCAAAATTACATTCACTTAATCCAACTATACTTTCATTCTCTCTACCGAGCCTTCCATTCATTTCACGTGCCTAAACCATCTCAAGAGTGATCTTCATCTTACTCAACACATCAGCCTCAAGTTCACATTCATCGATAATCATTACATTCCATATTCTGTCATATATTAATCACTCCATGTATTCTTCTCAGTCTACACATTTCTACAGCATTTATTCGGCTCCTTTTTCCACGTTTACTCCCATACATCAAAGTTGGTACTAAAATACTGTTGTGGACTATCAGATTTTGATACTGTTCGGTTCAAGTATATATGTGTAGTGACGGCGGGTCTAGAGGTGTGCTGAACCGGAGAAATAATTCGCAATAATTAAATTATATATTCGCAAATATGACTTCCAAAAATGTTAAATATTTGTATAGATTAAATATGTATAAGTACTGACAAATAGTACACTATTTCAGTGACAATTAAAAAAAAATTAAAATGAAATTTAAAAAAATATTCCTTTCAAATTGACCGGCCAAATTTGCCAATACTACCGGAGCGATCTCCAATACGCACCGGACGGAAACGTAAATTTATATAGGGCAGACAGAGACATACAGTAAACCGTGAGACAGAGATGTTTCATATTCCCTCAGCGTCCGAGGTGTGTTGGTGCTCAGCGCACCAACACACCTCGGGACCGGCCGCCGCTGCATATGTGTATATTTTAGTGCACCATTTCATTTGTTTTCTACCACTACACGCCGTTCGATATCCCTCTTAGCTCTTCTATTATCTGAGAAAATACTACTACCCAAATAACAGAACTCTTCAATTTGCTCCAATCTTTCAATGCTTACCCATATATCGCATTTACTTTCACACTTCTTTATTCTTTCTCGGAAAAAATTTGAAAGTGTGAGCTAAAACACATCAAAGATATTTCTTATTGGATCTTTAAGGGATGCTTGATTGAGAGGGTCATACAAGATAAGCCTAGACTTATGAATCCATTTGAAATCTATATCAATGTATCTTTATTTACTTTTGTTTACATGGTTATAAGCGGAACATGTGGTAGGCTTATTGTTAAATCAGCAAAAAAATATTTAACATAAAGAAAAAAAAGAATAATAAATAATAATAGGATTAGAGAAAACAGATTGTATTATTTTGTTGGCTTCACAGTACTGATAGGGCTTACACAAGGGTATATGACAATGTTGGCTTCACAGTACTGATAGGGCTTACACAAGGGTATATGACAATGAATTATACCTGATCTCACCTTTTTAATATTCTTCAAATTTTTTAAATACGTGCCAATTTTCTAGCACCGCAACGATTTCAAAAGAAATTATTCAGCAGTCAATGCGTTAAAAATGTTTTTAAAATTTATTGAAGGCAACGCTATAAAAATCAATTCAGATAAAAGATGTAGTTTAGAAGCTGCAGGGAATCGATACCAGAACACCAGAATGCAAAGCAAGCATGATAACCATTTGACCACAAGTGTTAACAAATTCAGATAAAAGATGTAGTTTAGAAGCTGCAGGGAATCTATACCAGAGCACCAGAATGCAAAGCAAGCATGATAACCATTTGACCACAAGTGTTAACAAATTCAGATAAAAGATGTAGTTTAGAAGCTGCAGGGAATCGATACCAGAACACCAGAATGCAAAGCAAGCATCATAACCATTTGACCACAAGTGTTAACAAATTATTCAAATGTGAATAAAACTCCCCGATACAGTAAAAAAGCTAAGTCAACCTTTTGATTAACATTTGCATTGTATGATACTTTATTATAGTTCGGAAATTCTAGGATGAGTCCTGTGACAGGTCACAAATTTGCCCCAATACAACCTTGTAAAGATGTTCAGTAATTTTAATTATTTTATCAACTTTAATATAAGCCTCAATTCTAATAAATAAAAAGTTATTTAGGTAAATACTCGTACATTATATAAGGTTGTATTGGGGCAAATTTGTGAGCTGTCACAGGACTCATCCTAGAATTTCCGAACTATAGTACACAATATAATTTGGCTGGCTTAGTAACACCATGTAGAGGTTACATACACGGTCTGTCCAATGAAAAAGGTGACTGATTTTATTTTCGCATAACCACTATGTTAACTAGCAACACATTTCGACTATCTTCCGTAAAAGTTTCAAAGCGCTGGCATCGCTGGTTCATTCGAATGACGTATCAATTGACAGTATCTTCTGAATCTCGGTCGGGAAAGGAGCAATAGAGCAACGTACCAACATTAAATTTATTTTTAAATTGGATAAAAATGCCATAGAAACTTTTGTGGTAATGAAGCAATGAGTCGTAAGAACGTTTTTAAGTGGTATGCAAGATTTCGTGATGGTAGAGAGAGCATTGAAGATGATCCACGGCATGGACCATCAATGACAGTTCGAATTGAAGAAAATGTTCAAAAAGTGGCTGAAACTCTTCGAAATGATCATTGTGCATCTATTAGGCTCACCGAGGAGCTCACTGGAATTCCAAAACTCACTGTCCATCTTGTTTGAACGGAAAATTTGGGCAAACGAAAGGTCACACACTGACTGACGATCAAAAAATTTGCAGAGACATGAAAAGAGCAGCTGATATGGATCCAAACTTCATGTCAAGCATTGTAACAGGTGATGAAACATGGTGCTTTCAGTATGAGCCACTTACAAAGCGCCAGAGCTCGGAATGGAAGTGTCCACAATCTCTGAGACCGAAAAAAATGCGAATGCAGAAGAGACGAATCAAGACTGCTCACCGTTTTTCATTGATCCCAAAGGAATTATTTATAAGGAATTCACGCCAGAAGGTCAAATGGTGAACACCGATGTGTACTTGGGTGTTTTGAATCGTTTATGGGCCAGGATTCTTCAAGTTCGACCCGAATACCGGGTACAAGGGGCATGGTCTTCATTACATAAAATGCACCGGTGCACAAAAAAAAGATTGTACGCGATTTCCCGAAACTGAAATTGGCGATGAAAGGAAAGCATTTTGACATGATTTCAGACATCCAGAAGGTTTTGACAGCGATTATGGACGCAATCGCTGTCGAAAAGAATGAGTTTCAGAAGTGCTTCAGAAAATTTTACAACCGCTGCCAGTATTGTGTATGACTGGAGTGTATTTTGAATAAAAGGTAATGTAAACTAAAAATAGTGTCTTGTTTTTCATTTCCTGTCAGTCACCTTTCGCATTGGACAGATAGTGTAAGTTTTTTTAATTACATTTAAATTTTTTGTTTTTTTGGGACCTCCAACATGGATTAGACTAGGGCACCTTCGGGTAAATCCAATCCTAAAAGAACTTGTAGATCAGTGCAAAACGGTGAATCGTGGAGCCTTCGATGCAACCAGGAATTATATGACCAAATCATCTCTGAATTTGTTAAGCTCAGAAGACTCCGAAGAATAGAAAAGCATAACTGCCGATGAGTTTTTTTGATAGTAGACTGTAGATATGTTGGAAAGGCAAAAATTCAATGGATGGAGGGTGTTACTGAGGATGCAAGCATAGTCGGGATATCCAGATATCACATGATAGAAGGAAATACCACATGTTCTTGGAGGAGCCTATGAACCAACCAAGGTTGTATAACCAGTGATGATGATGACTAATAAACCCTATAGAGAAGGCTTAGCTTCTATAATGGACCAATGTGGTTAATTTCCATGGATTTATGATTTCGGAAAACACTTGTAAGGGAAAGAATAAGGAAAGAATATACAAATTCGAAAGGGTGATGTATATTACATAAACAGTATTATTTGTAGAAGAAGTATTAGGATTAATCACAAGAAAAGAACAGGCTAGTAAATCGGGGCATTGCTGACCTTATCATAACTGGGGTAGTCGGGCCAAGTCCACAACATCTGGGACAAATAAACACTTAAGCGGCAACTCAAAACCATAGAACACAAACAGAAAGCATTAAATTATAAGTTTAACTTAAGATATGTGGAAAATAACTTAAGTACTACAGGATGGCCCAGAGTAAAGTGCACTTTTGTTTCGTCAGCATTAGCGATGTCGCATACGACCTTGCAGTTAATTTTTTCACTTGACTGAAAACTCTATCCCTATAGAGTTCAACTTGTTCAGGATTTAAATGAAACAAATTTTGTTACGAGGTTGGATTTTGCGGCTAAAATGTTTGATCAGTTCTCTGGGTTTAGCAATATACTTTTTTCAGACGAAGTACATTTCCATGCATATGTACAATGACTTTGTCAATAGCTAAATTACCACTATTGGAGCAATGAAAACCCAAGACTGAAACACCAAAGAACCACTCCATTGCGCATGAGTAACCGTTTGGGCAGCCATGTTAGCGTCAGAAATCATCAGTCCTAATTTCTTTGAGGACCTTCAAGCCACGCAATAACAGTTAATTCGAAGCTTATATTCAAATGCTGACAGTTTTTGGTACATGGTTTCCACAGGGAATATGGTTTCCACAGGATACAAACCACATGTCAAATATCCAATAACAGTTTGGAAATAATTCCAAGAGATGTTTCCCGAAAAAAGATTTCACGAAGAGGTGACCACCACCAAGTCCTGCTTTGTCATTTGATCGTTTTTATGGGGATAAAAAAAAGTTGAGAATACGGAAATAATCCAACAACTATACTGCAATTGAAACAAAACATTCATCAAGAGATTAAAGCAATACCTCGGGAAACATGCAGAGGTGTGCTTTAAAATTTTTGAGCCAGATTAGACGAATGCCGTCAATGGGATGGTGGTCATCTCAACGACATTATCATTAAAAAATAAGTTCCTTACCTTTTATTAGATGTTTGCAGTAATTAAAGTTGATTAAAAAAAACCATTGTTTAATTGATTTTTTTTCAAAAGTGAACTTGATTCTAGGCCACCCTGTACAATAATTTGTAATGTATAAAAATAATTTGATATAAATTTTATAGATTCTCTAGAATAAGGCCGGTTTTTCCCGTATGACGGTGGTAATATTTCGAGCTTACTTGTCCAATAGTCGAAAAATCTGCAATAATTATCGTACCACAGCTGACAATCGACCTGAAGGCAGCTTGAACTATGACCGCAGTCAAGTGGGAATCCCGCCTAAGTTTGTTTTCTTTTTGTAATTATCTTTTGGTCAAGTTAAAAAATAAGATAATATAAAATATAATAAAGTTAGGTATCGAAAAATAAAATATAAGAAAAAAATATATAAATAAATAAATGTCTGAAATTTTATAATTTATGGTTAAAAATTTGTCTTTTTTTTAAGAATAAGAAATCTTACAAAAATTATATAGTGGTGGAAAAGAGGTTTTTTTTTAATGTTTATTAATTATTAAGTGCTTTCAATATAAATTTATTACTTATTAAGTTCTTTAAAAATCAATTTATTGTTTATTAAGTTCTTTTAATATAATTTTAATACTCTTTTTAGCACTTTCAATATAAATTTGACTTTTATACAAAAATAATTATTTTCATTAAACTTTGTACGTAGATATTATATAGCAAAATTTTGACATGGGGAACAAATTTATCAAAAAAGAAAAATGGACGCGACCATCAGGGTAAGTCGACAATTCAAATATCACATGCAATTTGCCAATCTATTATTTTAGTTAAATATTTTAGAGCAGTCGGCCAGTTTATGAATGCGTTTAAATAATAAAATTTAAAGCTGTCAAAAATAATTACAATAGCAAAATGTTGATTCGTCAATTGACATAATTAAGATTTGCGATTTTATGCACTGAAAGAATGTTCGCTTTTATATCGAACCGAAATTTATGGAAAGAAATTTAAGACAGAATTATTATATACATACATACTATCGGGACATTTCCCTGATGTGGGTAGGTAGAGAGGACAGAGGTCCATGACTTTCCTATCTCGAAACACAAACATATTTCACCTCTTCCAAAGCCATACATCTCCTTCATATGGAACGAATGAATGAAGACTAACAAAACAAATATACAGTGAAATGAGAGTGGAAGGTATGGTAGAGGAAAACAAAAGAAAGTATGATTGGATCAAGTGAATGATATTTTAAAAGATGTAAGAAATAAGAGAAATCACCTACCCCAGCAGGGAAATGGCGTGATGGTATGATATGTAAAAAAATGGAAAAACGAAATCTAGAAAAGAATAAAAATAATAAAAGAGGTAATGAAATTTGAAACCTTGTCACTCTCCTCCTTCATGAGATAAGTCCCAGCAGGGACTTCTCTGATCTGGACGTGGCCTGGTTTCAGTAGACTATCGTCCTCGAGACCCAGCTCCTTGACAAAGGCCTCGGTAGCAATGTTGAGGAGAGCCTGCTCATCACTCTCGGTCGAGATAGTCGGACGGCGTCCTGATGAAACCGGTTTCGAGTGGCTCGTCGATGAATGGGATTGGATGTCAGGCAATTGCTGGGGAAAAATATGAAAGATTTTTTAAAAAATGTTCAATATATTTAACACTTTTGCAACGCAAATACGAGTACATCTGGGTGATTTATTGCTTTAAAACAATTTCTTCCAATCAACCGGCTTTTGTGTCCATGACTTTGTGACCCTATCTTAAACTGAGGAAGTGAAAATAATATTAGACTAAAAGTAATAGTGTTTATTCCACTTTTTGTAACGGTTATAACCCTACCAGTTTCAAGGCTTTCACCTCATCATCAGGGGAGCACAAACAAGACCAAAGAAAAAATGGATAAGGGTAGAAATTAAAGATTAGGAAGATCATTCCCGAGTCGAGCCAAGTGAACCGTAAAAAATAAATTAAATTTTTCATGCAGATAATGAGGACAGCTTGGATCATTCCAAAGAAGGTTGACAAAATATAGAGATTAATACTCTGCCTTATTTTGAGCCATTAGAGCAAAGATTCCCAAAGTGGTCTATATGGACCCCCAAGGGTCGATTTCCACTTGCAGGGAGTCTATGTCAGCGAGAAAAGAAAATGGGGGTGCACAAGATGTAAATGGGGGTCCACGTGAGCGGATCCCATTTAGGCAGATCATCAATATTTAGATGTTCCGTACATTTCTTATTACACCTAACACAGATTGTGTGTACATATACGTATATATTACAAGAAGAACTGTTTAGAATAAGTACAAACGAAGAACTTAAGGTGCAGTTCATAAAGAAGTATCAGCAGTTCTGGCTACAGAAAGATATTCCTGTTGCTTATCCTGCATTATGGACTATTGCAAAAAAGTTTTTGTTAGCTTTTTTGTTAGAAAGAGATTTTAGGGCGGTTGACAATCTTCTTACGAAAAAAAGAAATGAGTGCAAATCACTGAATGTGGAGATTTAAGACTATACCTTACTAATTTGAAGCCAAATATTGGATCATTGCTATCAGAGCATCAGGTTCATCCCTCTCATTAACAGTTTTATTTGTGTATTAATTTTACTAGGTTTTGATTTGTTTAGTTTCAAAGCCATTTACTTGAATTTTGTGTTTTTTCAATAAAGGTACGAATAAAAATTATACATGTTTTTATTTTTTTACAATTGTCCACTCGATAAAAAAAAACCTTATCAAGTTGAACAGCACTGTGTCAGCTGTCAAAAATACATTTGAAGTTAAAAAGTTTAGGAAAATTCAATATTAGGCAGGCAGGGGGTCTATGGAAAACAAAAAAATTGGTAAGTGGTCTACGGGGCGAAAAAGTTTGCGAAACAATACATTAGAGTATAATATTTTTTTAGATTAAAAATAAACTAGACACAAATATTTTGGAGCCTCTCCAGTCTATTCAACGATTCACTTTATTGTAGATGTTTGCATCGAGATATCAAACATCTCCACAGTAAATTGCATCGAGATATCAAACATCTCCACAGTAAATTGCATCGAGATATCAAACATCTCCACAGTAAATTGCATCGAGATATCAAACATCTCCACAGTAAATTGCATCGAGATATCAAACATCTCCACAGTAAATTGCATCGAGATATCAAACATCTCCACAGTAAATTCATGTTTGCATCGAGATATCAAACATCTCCACAGTAAATTCATGTTTGCATCGAGATATCAAACATCTCCACAGTAAATTGCATCGAGATATCAAACATCTCCACAGTAAATTGCATCGAGATATCAAACATCTCCACAGTAAATTGCATCGAGATATCAAACATCTCCAGAGTAAATTCATGTTTGCATCGAGATATCAAACATCTCCACAGTAAATTCATGTTTGCATCGAGATATCAAACATCTCCACAGTAAATTCATGTTTGCATCGAGATATCAAACATCTCCACAGTAAATTCATGTTTGCATCGAGATATCAAACATCTCCACAATAAATTGCATCGAGATATCAAACATCTCCACAGTAAATTGCATCGAGATATCAAACATCTCCACAGTAAATTGCATCGAGATATCAAACATCTCCACAGTAAATTCATGTTTGCATCGAGATATCAAACATCTCCACAGTAAATTCATGTTTGCATCGAGATATCAAACATCTCCACAGTAAATTCATGTTTGCATCGAGATATCAAACATCTCCACAGTAAATTCATGTTTGCATCGAGATATCAAACATCTCCACAGTAAATTCATGTTTGCATCGAGATATCAAACATCTCCACAGTAAATTGCATCGAGATATCAAACATCTCCACAGTAAATTGCATCGAGATATCAAACATCTCCACAGTAAATTGCATCGAGATATCAAACATCTCCACAGTAAATTCATGTTTGCATCGAGATATCAAACATCTCCACAGTAAATTCATGTTTGCATCGAGATATCAAACATCTCCACAATAAATTCATGTTTGCATCGAGATATCAAACATCTCCACAGTAAATTCATGTTTGCATCGAGATATCAAACATCTCCACAGTAAATTGCATCGAGATATCAAACATCTCCACAGTAAATTCATGTTTGCATCGAGATATCAAACATCTCCACAGTAAATTCATGTTTGCATCGAGATATCAAACATCTCCACAGTAAATTCATGTTTGCATCGAGATATCAAACATCTCCACAGTAAATTCATGTTTGCATCGAGATATCAAACATCTCCACAGTAAATTCATGTTTGCATCGAGATATCAAACATCTCCACAGTAAATTCATGCCAAAATTAAACATTGGGCTAACGAGATTCTAATGTGGATAGGGAGAAAAAGTGAATCTGTGGAGAGAATGAAGATTTGAGAAGATTTTGTCACTTTATTCAAAGATATATAATTGTGCCAACTAGAAGATTTTGTCACTTTATTCAAAGATATATAATTGTGCTAACTAGAAGGTTTTGTCACTTTATTCAAAGATATATAATTGTGCTAACTAGAAGATTTTGTCACTTTATTCAAAGATATATAATTGTGCCAACTAAAAGATTTTGTCACTTTATTCAAAGATATATAATTGTGCTAACTAGAAGATTTTGTCACTTTATTCAAAGATATATAATTGTGCTAACTAGAAGATTTTGTCACTTTATTCAAAGATATATAATTGTGCCAACTAGAAGATTTTGTCACTTTATTCAAAGATATATAATTGTGCTAACTAGAAGATTTTGTCACTTTATTCAAAGATATATAATTGTGCCAACTAGAAGATTTTGTCACTTTATTCAAAGATATATAATTGTGCTAACTAGAAGATTTTGTCACTTTATTCAAAGATATATAATTGTGCTAACTAGAAGGTTTTGTCACTTTATTCAAAGATATATAATTGTGCTAACTAGAAGATTTTGTCACTTTATTCAAAGATATATAATTGTGCCAACTAGAAGATTTTGTCACTTTATTCAAAGATATATAATTGTGCTAACTAGAAGATTTTGTCACTTTATTCAAAGATATATAATTGTGCCAACTAGAAGATTTTGTCACTTTATTCAAAGATATATAATTGTGCCAACTAGAAGATTTTGTCACTTTATTCAAAGATATATAATTGTGCCAACTAGAAGATTTTGTCACTTTATTCAAAGATATATAATTGTGCCAACTAGAAGATTTTGTCACTTTATTCAAAGATATATAATTGTGCCAACTAGAAGATTTTGTCACTTTATTCAAAGATATATAATTGTGCTAACTAGAAGATTTTGTCACTTTATTCAAAGATATATAATTGTGCCAACTAGAAGATTTTGTCACTTTATTCAAAGATATATAATTGTGCTAACTAGAAGATTTTGTCACTTTATT
This sequence comes from Odontocerum albicorne, assembly GCA_949825065.1. Taxonomy (NCBI): domain Eukaryota; kingdom Metazoa; phylum Arthropoda; class Insecta; order Trichoptera; family Odontoceridae; genus Odontocerum; species Odontocerum albicorne. The sequence continues at coordinate 6,269,058 of OX463861.1, forward strand.
CAAAGATATATAATTGTGCCAACTAGAAGATTTTGTCACTTTATTCAAAGATATATAATTGTGCTAACTAGAAGATTTTGTCACTTTATTCAAAGATATATAATTGTGCCAACTAAAAAAATCATCGATAGGGATTCACAGATCTCTGGTGGAAGACTAACGTTCTGCCAACTAAGGCATGGACGGTATTGATTTATGACTATTGTAATAAGTTTATATTAGGTAAGACATATGGTTAGTCAAATGCTACGTTTGGTCAGTATTATTGCATGGAGTGGAATCATGGACCCTCAAAGTTAATAGTATGAACCGACTGGAAGCATTCATAATGTGGATGCACCGGAGAATGCTACGGATACCCTGGACGGATATGGTCAGCAACACAAGGGTTCTTCAAAGAGCCAAAGTTGATAAGAGAGTTGCTGACTAATATTAAAATCCGAAATGTGTCCTACTTGGGTCATGTACTTAGAGGAGCAAAGTACAAATTACTGCACCTGATCATCCAAGGCAAAATAGAAGGCCGAAGAGGTGTTGGCGGGAGGCAAATCTCCTGGCTCCGCAATACACGTGATTGGACTGGCATAAGGGGCGTTGGAAATCTTTTTCGGGCTGCCGGGGACAAAGATGTCTACTCTCAAGTGATATTCAACGTTGGGGGTACCTGACATGACACTGAGAAGACATATGGAAAAAGACGATAGAAGAACTGAGATGAGGAAGAATAGTTACCTGTGAAGTGCTGGAGGAGATGTCAGCCACCATGTCAGGCTGCTTGCTCCTCAAAAGAGATCCCTGGTTAGGTTGCGGAGACACACTATTCTGTGGCTGCTGCTGTTCACCCTAAAATAATTGACATATGTCATAAGCAAATGTGTCATTCATCTGAACTTGGGATAACTTGATAGATATATCATCTTAAGATATCAGGTCTGTAAATATGAAACCGGAATTAGCCCATAGATGACTCTAGTTGTCAATGTAGTGACTGTCAAACCGCGTTATTGGCGCCTTTTTCTTGTGTTTACATTTGTCAAAGACTTATAACTCACAACAATACAAGTTTAATACAGCTAACAATCGATCAATAAATCCCGGGACTAACCAACAGATGGCGCCTTTAATAACAAATCCATACTATTCTCAGTTAGTACCAGCCTTGGTTTAGGTCGTTTGGCCTGTTTGTGACGGTGGGCTGTCCTGGGATGATGACATCCAGCTGTCCTTCCACCTTTTCGGGGGCCTTCCTGGTAATCTCCTGCTGTTAGGGTTTTCAGTCTTAGCGATTCTTGCTAGTCTTATATCCTCCATGCGGTCCACATGATCCCTCCAGAAGCGCCTTCTGTTTCTTCCCCACCTCACTATGTCTTCAACACCACAGACAGACCTTATCGTCTCATTTCTGATTCGATCTCTAAGAGTTCTGCCTGTGATGGAGCGTAGGGTTCTCATTTCTGCCACTCTGAGAAGGTTTTTTGTCCAGATGGTATCGGCTCTCGTTTCTATCCCATATATCATGATGGGGCGGACGCATGTCTTATATATCCTGACCTTACTTTCGGTTAGCATGTGTTTGTTTCTCCATATAGTGTCCCACATGCAGCCGGCCAAAGCTGTTGCTTTATTAGTTTGTGCTCATACTTCACTATATAGGTCACTGTTGCTGAAGATCTCTATCATACACCTAGGTAAGTGAATCGCATGACTTGCTCTGTGGGTACGTTATCGATGATCAGTTTGCATCTGAGTGGCTATTTTGATATTGTTAAGCACTTTGTTTTATTGACAGAAATCGTCATATTGTATTTCTTAGAATCAATGTGAAATTCGTAGAGCATTCTCTGAAGATCTTCTTCGCTTTCTGCCAATATTGCAGCGTCGTCGGCATAACACACTATACTGATCAATTTATTTCCCATTTTGTAACCCAGCCCCAAAAAAGTCACCCCCTCCTCCAATTATTTGGCAAAATTGCTCATAGCCAAGGAGTTAGTTCGGAGAGGCTTGTGGTCACTGGAAGCATGGAAGTACGTGATCTACACTGGAATTGTTGTGTCGGGAGAAATTTTTAGTGGGGAGGTCCGTAGTTCTCTTTACCTGATTGCTACAATTGCATAAGTGATCCAACTTCACATTGCCAGTAACTATAAGTTTATATGCCTTTTTTTACATGAAAGTAACCAAAGATTGAATAATGCTTCGAGTACATAATGTTGATAGCTTCTTTTTTAGGGTGCCATGAAACAAACAAAGCTGAAATCCATAAGGAAATGAGTAGGTGATATACGATAGTAATGTATAGTTACCATGCAGGTGTCTCGAGGGGTATCAGAAAGGGAGTAGGTGGCAGATTCGGGGTTCACGTTTACATCGTGCAATCCACTGGGTCGCTTCTGTGGGGAATACTTGAACATGGATGTTCGCTTGCTTTCTCTGCCTTCTCGACCCTGTTTTATGAGCATAAGAGAAAAATAATCAATTCAAAATTACATTCTATTATTTTGGTTTAAAAAATATATTTTAATTAACAACAAACAATTTTTTTATGAAGGATTTGGTCGATTCTTAAAAGAATCCGTTGTAAATTAATACATTTTGACAAATGTGAATGCTTTTCGAGGAATTTTGTGAGTTCAAATATCTTTCGATTGGCAGACAGGAATGGTTAGGTAATGTACAACACATCGAATGGAAGAGTCTTCCAAAGCACCTCTTGATCAGCAAGTTTAAAGGTATTTTAGAGGTCTCTACATAGGCATGTAGAGTACCCGGCGGTAAGTAATATACATCGGGCTTAAGAAAGAGCCTATCGGCCATAATAGACTAACTTCAGCTCTGTAGAGCGTCGTCTCTGTCGCATGACAACGACTGACAAATCATGTATGAATGACAGAGACGACGCTCTACAAAGCCGAAGTTAGTCGATTATGGCCGACAGTCTCTTTCTTAAGCCCGATGTGTATTACTTACCGCCGGGTACTGTAAGTGAATGATTCTTGCTTTCTTTGCATGGCACACTCCTGGCTGTAATTCAAGTCTCTCGTACGCAAAGTGTTAGCATAATAGATAGGAAAAAAGCTAAGGAATACTTACAGGATTTACCAGCTCAGCGCTGAGGCCCAAGTATTGGTGCAGAGCTGTAAATGTAACTCTCTGCAGCCGGACCATAATGATCTGGAAAAGATAGCACAATGGTTAGTACTAGTTGTCATCATGATCCTGGTTCACTCCAGTGTTGGATACATCCTTCCCTCTTCTCCTCAACTCGTTCCTATCATGGGCACATTATTTATATATTTATTCTTTTACATACACGGTTATGCATAATACTCCTGCTTATTCCTATACAGCAATTTCTTGTAACCAACCAACTTATCTTGAATTCCTAAAGTTGTTTTAATTCATCACAGATTTTACAATGAATAAATAATACTTTTTTAATTAAATCATTCATTTGAAGCTACACGATCGGCCATTTGCAATGAATTTTATTTGTGATGGCCAACTGTTGCCGTCTATTTTTTTTTAAATTTTATTTAAAAGGGAAGCCTTTGATAAAATAGTGCGAGTTACCTGCATGACCCTAACAAAGATGTCAGGATACTCATGGAAGATCTCCTGGAACGCAGCCATGGGCAGCCGGATAACCTGCGAGTCCTCCATGGCCTTGGCACTCACTGTCTTATATGGTTGGGGATGGCCCTGGGAATATCAATCAATACACAGTTTCAAGCACAAACCTCAAGTGTTAGGATGATAAATATTCAATATTGTAGTTGGGAGACAAGCTAAACTACGATAGCCTCTCAGAGTGTTAACCTGAACCTTCAGAGATAACCCAGGCTGTCTGAGAGTGTCAAACAGATCAGGTTAAGTTTGAACCTTCAGAGATAACCCAGGGTGACCGAGAGTGTCAAACAGATCAGGTTACGTTTGAAGCTCCTTCGGAGTGGCTGGCCTTAGAGTATGGAATATACGCAGGCTGATTGGATAGAATTTAAAGTTTACACTTTTTGAAAAATGTAATAATGTAACCTTTGTTTTTTTCATTCGTATGGTACCCTCCTGCTTATCGGCAATGGGGATTCAAACATTTTAAACAGCATAGCCGGGAGACAACATTGTCTTATATAAATACGCCATCTCAATGACAGGGTGGACAGAGAAGATAGAGTTCCAAACTTTCTTATATTACACACATATTTTGTACATCCATACACAACTCTTACGATTTCTCTTACTTTTTACATATCCTTCTTTTAAAATATAATTCACTTGATCCAACCATACTTTCCATGGCCTTCGTCTACCATGCCTTCCACTCACATTTGCAATCTATATTTGTTTTGTTAGCCTTTCTTCATTCATTCGTTTCACATGCCCAAACCATATAAGAGCGCTCTCTTCCATCTTATTCAACACATCAGCCTTTAGTTCACATTCACCTTTAATCATTTCATTCCATATTTCATCATACATTGTTACCCCATGTATTCTTCTTACAGCATTTATTCAGCTCCCTTCAGCCTTTTTCCACGTCCACTTTCACTCTCATATATCAAAGCTTTTACTAAAATACTGTTTCAGACTGATTTTTATACTGTCTGGTTCAAGTATATGTTACAGTGCCCCATTGACTTTGTTTCCTATTGTAACAGGCTGTTCGATATCCATCATAACTGTTTCATTATCTGAGAAAATACTACCTTAAACAGCAGAATTCCTCAACCTGTTCTAATCTTCCATTGCTCACCCATATTTCTCATTTACCTTTCCTTTCCTTACACACTTTTCTAACACCATGTCTTTGCATTTCACAACATTCATTTTGCATATGTGTATTCTCAACTTGTTTTAATCTCCCATTGCTCATCCACATTTCTCATTTACCTTTCCTTTCATTACACACTTTTCTATCACCATGTCTTTGCATTTCACAAAGACATTCGTTTTGCATATGTGTAGTATTTTTTTTTGTGTTTTGTTGATATGAAAATGTGTTTGATTTGTTATATTACCGTCAAGACATCCGTGAAGCTGAGAAGGGAGGTGACACTTTCCCCAGCCTTGACCACCTTCAGAGAGAGGGCGGAACCCTCGGTGGAGCGGATGAACACGTTCACTTTACCATTCTGCACCACGTACACATTTTCATCTGCGTCTCCTGCAATTACAAAAGGATTCGAGGTTAATTGACAAAAAGATGAACAATACAAAGGTAGGATGACAACTAAAAAAATTGTATGAATTGCAACTAAAATGGCATGAATCATAACTAAAATGGTATGAATTACAACTAAAATTGTATGAATTATAACTAAAATGGTATGAATTTCAACTAAAATGGTATGAATTTCAACTATAATGGTATGAATTTCAACTAAAATGGTATGAATTTCAACTAAAATGGTATGAATTTCAACAAAAATTGTATGAATTATAATTAAAATGGTATGAATTTCAACTAAAATGGTATGAATTACAACTAAAATGGTATGAATTTCAACTAAAATGGTATGAATTACAACTAAAATGGCACAAATCATAACTAAAATGGTATGAATTACATCTAAAATTGTATCAATTACAGCTAAAATGATATGAATTAAGTGCCTAGATTAAAACAAAGAGCATGGTATAGCAACCTTCTTGGGTTAGTTGGTAATATGCTTGTCTTACAATCCGGTTTGCATGTTGGATCCCTATTGGTACCCCGATTTTTTAAAAAAGGGTACTGGTCTGGTCTTTACTTAAGAGGTATTCTACTCTAGAAATTTGAAAACATCTTTTTTTTGCATATTCTTAAAGTTTAGACTTTTAAGAATATGTTCTCAAAAGGAAATTTTAAAATTCTCAATATTTACGAAGTTATAGCTATAAATGAGGCAGCAATTACGCCGCACCGGAATGACTCGGACAATAATCTCAAAACTTTAAACGCGTTTTTCTCGAAACTACTTTTTTCGACCTGGTCGACATAAAATCTCGAGTTCTATCTAACCGATTGCCTTCAAATTTGGCATAAAACTTCGATAAATGTTTTTATATCGTCCCTACTTTGAAAAAATTCAAAACTATTATTTTTACTATTATTAAAAAATAAAAAAGTTGAAATTTTTTTTCCCCTCTTTAGTACCAATTATAATGACATTATTTCTTATCAAGACACTGTATATAATTTTTGTTTCAGATTTACGAAAGGGCTCCAATCACGTCGACCAGCTTACTCCTTTTTTATGACAAGATATAACAGCTGATAACATCTTGAATTTAAATTTTTTTGTACATTCTTAAATCATCAATACAAATTTTTTTTATTTAGTCTGAAAAAATGCCCGAAATTCACGCCTCTAGAGGGAATACTTTTTTTATACACATTTCTTTGGAAAAGATTGTCACACGGCAATAAACTTGCTAGGTGTGCTTTATACAATGAAAGTGTAATATAATACGTGGTAGGGCTGAAGAAGAACTGAATAGTTAAGGGGTTTCGAGGGCTAATGGTGCTGCTGGAAGTACTAAAACTGGCACAGAAGAACAAGTATTGATTCATCATAAAGGCGAGGAGAAACCTCTGGTCAATATAGAACAAGGTTGGGAAAAGAGAAATATATGCAAAATTGCATCAATATATCCAATGAAAGACTTGATTAGTTCAAACCTTCATTTTCTCCCGTTTTCTATATGGTGCGGATATCTAGACACTCATGATACACAATAGAAGAAGAATTGATCCCTTTGAGAGGTGGTTCTTGCTCATTCCATTTTCTACCGGTAGAACCAATGGATCGAAGTGCTGGAGTTGAGACACATCTCTCTGTGCTGTGTGTGAGAAGAATCTTATGATACTTTGGATACATAGCACATGGAGAGGATGATAGCTTTGAGCAGTCAATTCTGGGGGTAGTGTGAATGGCAAAATAGTATAGGTCGAGTACACATTCGATGGAATGACCAGGTAAAACAAGCAGTGAGGTGCTCATTTCACAAGGCACTACATAGGGTAAGAGATCACTTGTTCTGGAGAAGGGTGTCAAACGACATTCACATGCGACTGCAGCTTTTTAAAGAATGAGATGAAGATGACGCTACAGTCGTATTTACATCGCCTTATAAGTATGGTTCATCCCATCTGAACCTTCATACTGTGTTTTATTTTACCTAAGTTCGGTCATTCAAAAGTAAAAAAGGAATCTTTTCGCTCAACTGTTATGACGACACATTGGAGTCATACTAGAACCTCTGAGGATTGAGCAGCAACCATTATATTATATAAGTTTTTGTAACGGTGTTTTCCAGTGATTGATGGTGACTATGGTGATCACGATCCTCAATATTGAGGGAAAGACAAAGAAGACAAGAATTGCATAATACTATTCCACATTCCGTTATAATAAACTGAAAGGTAAACTCACCAATTTTAAAGAGATAACTGCCGGCAGGTATGTTCAAGATCTCAGTGTGCTTGCAAAGTTTCAAGAAGACTGGCTTTTCAAAGTGCCCGAAGACTCGGATGGAGTGCAGCATGTACAGGGCATCAGGGGGCACCCTTTCATCGCTGGTTAAGTCTTCTTCTAAGTATTCTGCCGGGGGTTCCAAAACCTATAAAAAAAAATTAAAACAATTTAATGTGGCCTATTATCTATTTTATTTACACATACAATCACCACCTTTGTGGTCTAGTTGATAAGATTACTGTTTTCCAGCCCAGGAATTGTGGGTTCGATTCCCTTTGATATTCAGTTTTTTTAAAAAGGATTCCAGTCTGGTTTTAATCTGAGGCTTCTTTAACATTTTTCTGGTTAGTAGGGAAGAGATTGCCCACCAGGTTGTACTATATACAATAAAGTGTAATACAATAAGGATGAGGCACTTAAAATGCTTAAGTTACATGTTGACAATCCAGTCTCGTAATTGATCAAGAACTGCAATTATACCATACCATTTTACCACTACATCATAAATCAGCGTTACAATTAGGAAATTTTCAGTCTTGATTGGATTTGGGTAAATGTGGAGTGCCGTAATATATTGGGTATTAACATAAGTTGTGTCCGTTTTTTTCCAATTAAAAATAAGCACCAAAAGTAAAACAAAATGGTAAAGGTTATATGTCATTCGAAAGAAAATTTTCTGCCCTACAAGATATTTTATTTGCTTTTACGTTACATATATTATTTTATTTGATTACAAGCCTTCAGAATGGAATGTCAAGTAGACGAAAGTGAGCATTTTCGACACCTCCTTCTGTTCGCGTTCGAGAGAATAAAGCTGCCAAAGTTGCTCGCGATATTTGCAAAGTGTACGGTGAAGATGCTATGAATGAAATGACAGCTTGTCGATGGTTTTTGCATTTCAAAGACGGTAATTTTTACCTGAAAGATATGGAGCGTTCCAGACGACCAGTGGACTTCAATGAGGACCGCTTAAACCATATTATTCATGAAGATCCCCTTCAAACCACTGTAGAATTGGCCGAGCAAATCAATTGTAGTCACAGTCACATGAATTGTAGTTACCACCATCTTAAATCAATGGGAAAAGTCCAGAAGTTCGGCGCTTGGGTTCCACATGTGTTGAGTGAAAACAACAAAAATCAACGTTCGACAATTTCTGCTGGTTTTCTCGCGCGTCATCGAGCTATGCATGGCCACAAGCAAAGGTTCCTTGACCGCATCATTACTAGTGATGAAAAATGGTTTGAAAATGGTGATGAAAAATGTTTCAAGGGGATCTTCATGAATAATATGGTTTAAGCGGTCCTCATCGTAGTCCACTGGTCGTCCAGAACGCTCCATGTCTTTCAGGTCGAAATTACCGTCTTTGTAACTCACTTTCGTCTACTTGACATTCCATTCTGAAAGCTTGTAATCAAATAAAATAATATATGTAACGTAAAAGCAAACACAATATCTTGTAGAGCAGAATTTTTTTTTTCGAATGACGTATAACCTTTACCATTTTGTTTTACTTTTGGCGCTCATTTTTAAATTTGAAAAAAAAAACGGACACAACTTATGTTAACACCCAATAGATGGAGGTGTTTTATGATGATTTTCTCTTTGAAAATTTAAAAATTTGGTAATTAGATCAGATATATTTAAATTATTATCCTGCCCAATATCCAATCAATTGCATTCTTCTATTGTATCCCGCACAACCTGGCAGGTTTATTAACATCCGTCATTCTCTTCCAACCAACCACAAAGATGTTAAAGAGACCTTAGGACAGTGAAAATCAGACTGGAACCTTTCTTTTTAAAAAAAAGCCTGAGTTTCGACAGAAATTGAATTCGCAAATCCCAGGTCTTACCAACTAAGTAACAGAGGTCGTCTAGTCTAGTTGTGTTCTAGGTAATCCCTCTGAATCCAGGATGATTGAACTTCACATGCATTGATTTAGTGTGTGCAAGCTGTTGCACTTCAGCAAGCACACACTCTTGAACGATCAAGCCTGAAGTTCTGATAGCCAATAAGCTGCTGCAGCCATCATAATTTATTTGCAGATACAGTGTACGGCCCCGGTACAAAGGACTGTAGAAATAGGTGGATGGCTGCTACTCAATGCTCGGAGATTTCGGCTCACTCGATGCTTTCCGGTGAAAAGTAGCAGGGTGAGAAGAGATTCCTCTTTAGCAGGTAGTAGATGGTCGCAAGTAAAAGGCACTAGACTGGAGTGAACTGAGAATGTATTTTTGACTTTTGGCGCTTCTTATGTGCGGCCAATCGCTCATTGTAAGTGCCTGTTTTTGCCCGTGCATGCCGTCATGACTTGCAAAATATCATATTTCTCGCACGTTTTTGCATGCATGGGCCGGTCGACTTTTGATACTGTCTCGCGATGGCCGCGCATAAGGAACATTTCAGTTACGGTCGTGACACAGCACGTACATCAACAAACATAAAAATTATACATTCAAAATATAAACAACAATTTATACATGTAAACATAAAACAAATAAATCATATGTTTTAGGTGACGCATATGTCCGATACATACTACAGAATAAATAAGGCCTACTCTTGGGAGTAAATCAAGTCCAGAAACAAATCAGCCACGAATTAAGTCCGAGACTGTTAAACCACGGCGATGTCAAACCGTGTTACAGGAACATGAAAATAAAAGCACAACATACACACAAAGTTAGATGAATTTTTATTTTATAAGGCAATATAATAAAAAAAAACTTTGATCTTCTACCTTGAGTTGTGCGGGTGCTTGTTCCTTCTTCATCTGCAGCAGCCTTCTGGCGAATCTCATCACGGCACGTCTCTTCCTACCCTGACCGCTGCCCGAGATGGACTTCACCTTCCGCAGCATCCGCCGCCCGTAAAACAGCATCTTGTCCCGTTTGCGGAACCTCCCACGGGACCCTGCCTCCCCGTTGAGTGACGCGTCGGATCCTCCAGATAGCACTTCATCTGGAAAAAACATAATAATAGTATTACACCTTTTGTTATTTGGCAATTTCTTAAAACCTTCTAACGAAAAAAAAAAAAAAGGCTTCTTAGCTGCAATGAGGATACTATACAAATGACAGAAAAAAAATCTAATAGAATTTTTGAGGCCAGTGGAGTTGACCCAAAAGGAGATCAAGGAAGCAGATATTCATAAAAACATTAAACTAAGTACTCGGTCATGACAGTCAAGATATTGTGGCAATACAAGTGTCAGCATATTCGTAAAAATTATGAACCAAGTACTATGTCTAAACAACCGAACATTATGAGAGTACAAATATTATATTTGTAAAAACAATGTACCGAGCACTTTTTCCAGACAGTCGAACATCATCATATTCATAAAAACAATAAATCAAGTAATCTGTCCAGACAGGCAAACATTATGAAAGGACAAATATCATATTTGTAAAAACAATGTACCGAGCACTTTTTCCAAACAGTCAAACATCATCATATTCGTAAAATCAATAAATCTAGTACTCTGCCCAGACAGGCTAACATTATCGCAGTACAAATATATTTGTAAAAACAATGTACCGAGTACTTTTTCCAAACAGTCAAACATCATCATATTCGTAAAATCAATAAATCAAGTACTCTGTCTCCAGACAGGCTAACATTATGACAGGACAAATATCATATTTGTAAAAACAATGTACCGAGTACTTTTTCCAAACAGTCAAACATCATCATATTCGTAAAATCAATAAATCTAGTACTCTGCCCAGACAGGCTAACATTATCACAGTACAAATATATTTGTAAAAACAATGTACCGTGTACTTTTTCCAAACAGTCAAACATCATCATATTCGTAAAATCAATAAATCAAGTACTCTGTCTCCAGACAGGCTAACATTATGACAGGACAAATATCATATTTGTAAAAACAATGTACCGAGTACTTTTTCCAAACAGTCAAACATCATCATATTCGTAAAATCAATAAATCTAGTACTCTGCCGAGACAGGCTAACATTATCACAGTACAAATATATTTGTAAAAACAATGTACCGAGTACTTTTTCCAAACAGTCAAACATCATCATATTCGTAAAATCAATAAATCAAGTACTCTGTCTCCAGACAGGCTAACATTATGACAGGACAAATATCATATTTGTAAAAACAATGTACCGAGCACTTTTTCCAAACAGTCAAACATCATCATATTCGTAAAATCAATAAATCTAGTACTCTGCCCAGACAGGCTAACATTATCGCAGTACAAATATATTTGTAAAAACAATGTACCGAGTACTTCTTCCAAACAGTCAAACATCATCATATTCGTAAAATCAATAAATCAAGTACTCTGTCTCCAGACAGGCTAACATTATGACAGGACAAATATCATATTTGTAAAAACAATGTACCGAGTACTTTTTCCAAACAGTCAAACATCATCATATTCGTAAAATCAATAAATCTAGTACTCTGCCGAGACAGGCTAACATTATCACAGTACAAATATATTTGTAAAAACAATGTACCGTGTACTTTTTCCAAACAGTCAAACATCATCATATTCGTAAAATCAATAAATCAAGTACTCTGTCTCCAGACAGGCTAACATTATGACAGGACAAATATCATATTTGTAAAAACAATGTACCGAGTACTTCTTCCAAACAGTCAAACATCATCATATTCGTAAAATCAATAAATCTAGTACTCTGCCCAGACAGGCTAACATTATCACAGTACAAATATATTTGTAAAAACAATGTACCGAGTACTTCTTCCAAACAGTCAAACATCATCATATTCGTAAAATCAATAAATCTAGTACTCTGCCCAGACAGGCTAACATTATCACAGTACAAATATATTTGTAAAAACAATGTACCGAGTACTTCTTCCAAACAGTCAAACATCATCATATTCGTAAAATCAATAAATCGAGTACTCTGTCCAGACAGGCTAACATTATGACAGGACAAATATCATATTTGTAAAAACAAGAATCTCTTAATTCTCGATATTAACTTAAAAACCCCATAAATTATCACCTATTACAGAGTGAAATGACTCATTTCAGAATGTATCAACCATTAAGTGTCATTGAATCATGTTTATAGTTCCAACAAGCAATATTGTATCACAACTCCAACATACAATGGGTACCGTTGCATTCTTAGAATACAAAGCCGTCGCGATACATTAATTGGTTTGAAATGTACATACTGTAGTATTGTCCAATTACCCATAACAACTTGTTTGGCCAAAGATAGAATGTCCACCTGTGAGGCTTTGTGTTTAATGTTTTTGTTTTGCTCATATTTACATCAGTGTTTGTAAGCAAAACACTGTAATTGCTTAAGGGTAATGTCTATTATATTTGAACTGCTGTTTTACATAAACGAATAACTCAAACATAGGGTAGAGTGCCAAAATTTCTCATCACAACATAACTCCATCGCATATTCCACGTCCATAAATCTATCTCAAAAAAAGTTTCACTTACTCCTTACATTTCCTTCTTTTAAAATTTCATTCACTCGATCCAACCGTACTTTTCTCTTCTATGAGACCACCACTCATGCTTGCATTGTCAATTTATTTAGTAAGAATTTCGTCACCCATCTGTTGAACGTGTCCAAACCACATTAACATATACAACTTAATTTAATTTTTTTGTTTGGATGTTTGCTTTACGAATTGCCAAGACCATTAAGAAGCTCTTCCATCGTCAACCATTGACATAGTATCATACAAATTTCAAAACCATTTCATTTCATTTCATTTCAACCATCGACATAGTATCATACAAATTTCAAAACCATTTCATACGTTTTATCATTTTTGTTTCTCAATCCAGACTTAGCTCAATTACATTGAAAAATACAAAAATTAACATTAAAAAAAATTGTTAAATATATGCATATACACACACACACATTCAAAGTCACTTAAATATGTTGATGAGTGCTTTTTAAGTCCCCAATCTTAGAAAAAAATATTATTTTGCTTTTGGTAATGTGATATGAAATATGTCAATATCCGAAGCAGTCCCGTTCAGAAGAGTTAAGGCCCTTCCAACAGGCATAGCGGCTAGAAGACCCGTTCTTGCGTATGTTATTGAGAACAGTTCTTGCCGGCGCAGTCTAGTGTATGATAATTGTTAGGAACATTTAACGCTAATCTTTGTAGTAATGCTGGACAGCTCTCACAACCCCTCGAACGAATCTGACAACGTATACCAGGAGGCGCAGATCTCGATCATTGTTGAATTAATTAATTTTATTTACTTCTCTATTTAATAATTTTTGTAACAGGATTTAGAGTTATAAAAAAATAGTTATCATGAAAAAAAATATGAGATTTTTTTAAATATTGCCTTCATATTACTTACCTTTATATTTCCGCTTTCTGTATAGAAGAACGACCAACAAGAGGAGAGCGCAGACCAGGCCGCAAATCACAGACCAAAGAACCTGCAAAAAAGAGAAAACACACACAGTGAGTGCATTGCAAGAATCACAAATGTACATCAGCAGAATATCTAAAGTACATGTATCAAACTTTCATATCCCCATGTACATCTTTATCAAGGTACATATTTTTTTCTTTACCATGTTGATATGTGGGTGCACCGGACGGGGCACAAAGACTGTAGATAGGCACGTTGGTTGCCGCGTCGCGCTCAGAGAATCGACATCGCGAATTCCGTAGCGGAGATCCAGTAGAAGAAGAAGAAGAAGCAGGGAGAGAGATTCCTCTCAGGCAGTCAAAGTAGGGTAGCGGGTCTCAAGTAAAACGCAGTATAGTCGGTTGTTACTGAGAAGTATTATATTTTTCCAAAATCAGGGGACCCTCTATATTAATGGTCAGTCGGCCGTCACAAGCGCCCATTGCCCGCGAAATACAACAACTTTCGGGATTTTGGGCCCTGCTTACGCCGACTGGGCCCCGACCTACTCTGATCGCATTGCCCCACAAGTCACTTATTTCCATTGCAGTCACGAGCGCAATCGGAGTCAAACAAACATACATATTCTACTTATAATTCACAAATACATAGAACACAATACATATTTCCATAGCATAGATTTACATACAGAATCAAGTTTATATTATTATAACAAAAATAGCATAGAATTACATGACAGGAACATATACAAATATTAGGGTGAATTTCCCTCCAGATCTACACAGCATTGTCTATTTCCTCATACCACATACACTCACAAAGGTGACGGCACACGTCCGATACAGTGGGTACATTTTGTATTCACTATATTGACAATACTCTGTGTCACAGTGCTCTGAATATATTTTGTACAGTGTTGTTACAAGTTTGTCTTGCCCTATATAAGAGCAAACCATGTATCACTTGTGTCCCGCATTAAATAAACTTAACATACCATTCATTCTTAATAAAAATACAACAGTAAAAAGTTATCTTAAACTGAAAAAAAAAACATTAATATCATATAACAATTGCTGATTCTTTAATAAACTTGAACTTCATATCAAAAAATGTCAATGCATCAGTTTTCACATGAGAAGGTGGCCCCGCTTATTCCTATTCTTTGAACGATGTGATGTTGGAGAAGGCAAGTGAGATCATAGATCTGGGCATCACACTCAACTAAAGGTTGAATTTCTCTATTTATATTCTTCTTCTTCATCATGACCTCAGTGCTGAGGAACGTGACCCATAAATTGTTGAAGATATATAGGGTCTTTCAAATTGAGCACTTTTTTTAATTCTTGGATGAAATACAGATGGCGTCGCGAACTTGCCTGGGCCTTGTGACACTTGAGAAGTGTAATGTATGGCATTTATATAAATGGAGTCGTATACAATACAACAACGCGTTCAAATTGTTAAATTATTTTATGAAAATGGGCATTCAGTGAAAAATGTTTTTAGAAAATATTTACGGGCTGCGTAATCGTCCATCTGAAAGCACTATCAATCGAATTGTTAAAACATTTCAAGGAACTGGTTCGGTGGAAGATAAAAGAAGAGAGAGATATAGCCGTAGCGGTCATTCACAAGATCATATTGATTTGGTTCGTAAAAGTGTTGCTGAAGACCCAGAAATGTCCATTAGTTGACGTTCACAACAAGTTGGACTCAGTGAATCAACAACATGGCGTATTTTACGAAAAGATTTAGCTCTGAAGGCACATAAGGTTCAAATAACACAGGAATTAAGGCCATTGGATCATGCAAAACGTCCTGTATTTGTCAATTGAGTCAAATAACTACCAGATGAATTAAAAAAGCGCTCAATTTAAAAGACCCTATACAAGTGGAAAAAATAACGCCGTGCTTTCTCATTGCATTCCGCACCGCAGTAGATGTAATAGGAATTGTATACATGTTGTATATATTGTGACCCCTGCTGCTGACACACAGTATTTTAGGATTTAGGACTAGATCCTAGATGAAATGTGCACTTGAGGATGTTAAGTGGAAACATGAGTGATAAGAGTTGGAAGGATTAGGAGAGAGAATAGGAAAACAGTAGCAGAAGTGACCAGCATCTGTGCCCCTCCACCAAGTTTAGCCTGCGGGTCCACAAAGTTTACGGGGTGTGGCCGCTGTCTGTGCATCGATAGCTATTTGGAACCGATTGATATAAAAGATCATACAGTTGCTAAATGGTTATTGCACGATTGGCAATTTGTTAGCGTGTAGAATTATGGAAATGTTCCCAGTTTAACTGGTTTCAATTTTAATGAATAGATAAACGATCACACCGTCATTCTTAGACCCATAATAACAACTGCGTGTGCGAAGAAATATTTCCACTGCCTTAAACAAGTTGGGATAGTCATCTTGGCTGATAAACAAGATAGTATGAAACAGGTTTCTGAGTAATGAGTAAGCAGGGTTAAAAAACATTCTTAGACCCATAATAACAACTGCGTGTGCGAAGAAATATTTCCACTGCCTTGAACAAGTTGGGATAGTCATCTTGGCTGATAAACAAGATAGTATGAAACAGGTTTCTGAGTAATGAGTAAGCAGGATTAAAAAACATTCTTAGACCCATAATAACAACTGCATGTGCGAAGAAATATTTCCACTGCCTTGAACAAGTTGGGATAGTCATCTTGGCTGATAAACAAGAGAGTATGAAATAGGTTTCTGAGTAATGAGCAAGCAGGATTAAAAAACAATGACAATTTTTCACAATGACTTATCTTATAAGATAAAAACTGAATATACACATGTATGTTATAGTTAGGCTTTCTTCATTCATTCAATTATACGGTTAAGATGCCCAAACCATCTCAACATACTATTCTTCATCTTTCTCAACACATCAGCCTTAAGGTTACATTCATCCCTAACCACTTCATTCCGTATTTTATCATACATTGTCCCCCCTATATTCTTCTCAATGCACGCATTTTGTTCGGCTACTATCAGCCATTTTCCATGTCTACTCCCATACATCAAAGTTGGCACTAAAATACTATTGTGGACTATCATCTTAGCAGATTTTGATACTGTCCAGTTCGAGTATATATATTTTAGTGCCCCATTGATTTTGTTTCCTAATGCTACACACCGTTTGATATCTCTCTTAACTCTTTCATCGTCTGCAAACCATATAATACAGACAAATTATAATTTCAAAGATAGTTAAGTTCAAATTTCACAACTCATTTGTTATTTGTATTAATACTGTCAAATTAAAAAAAAAATTTAAATAATTTTTATATTTATAATTTGTTTTATCAAATACTGTTTATTCCACTTTTTTTTGTAACGGTATAACCCTACCGGTTTCAAGGCTTTCACCTCATCTTCAGGGGAGCACAAACAAGACTGAATTCTGTTCGAACTGGTACCGAGATACACATCTAACAGTTAACATTCAGGTTGGGGACTGGGGGTGAAGGAAGGAATGACAATGGAGAATGATTAGCCGTTAGTTAAGGCGGATTTGTGTTCACGAAATCTCTTTTCAAAAGATCTTCCTGTCTTTCCTATATAGAAATTATCACAGTCAGCACATTAAAAGTTTATACACACCACCACTGTTGCTAAGTATTCCATTTTTGCCTTTCCCATTAAATAAGAGTTTCCGGAGATTAAAATTAGTGTAAAAAGCTGGCTTTATGTGACTTGGAATATTTTTGGTTATTTCGTATATGTGTTTTATAAATAGGACTATGCTCCATTTATAGGTATGTTTATAGGTGTCGTTAAATATTCCACTTTTTTTATACAGTATAACCGGTTGAGGTGAGATGAGGTGAAAGCCTTGAAACCGGTAGGGTTATACCGCTACATAAAGTGGAATAAACAGTGTTTGATAAAACAAATTACAATGTCTTTAAACCTCCACAATGCTAATGCCTTAACTATAAATAATATATAATTTTTATATTTTTTCACTTTATTCAAATTGAACTTTTTGTACCATTATTTTAAATATTTAAAATAATTTATTAAAATTGAAATATTTCCATCAATGGACCATACATACATTCAACATTAGTGGACCATAACGATGGGAAGGTCCGCTGCATAAGGGAGGCCCGTTGGAATGTTAATCGATGTAGTCTTGATTTAAGCTTATGTGCATCAAACAAGTATGTAACAAACACCAACTTCTTGACTCTGCCTACACACACACCCTTCTCTTTACTAGGCACTAGCCCCAATTTGTCTGATGTCATGAGGGTGGCCCGTTGGCATCGTATAGGCTTAATCGATGTACTATTGATTTAAGCTTATGTGCGTCAAACAAGTATGTAACAAACACCAACTTCTTAACTCTGCCTACACACACACACACACCCTTCTCTTTACTAGGCACTAGCCCCAATTTGTCTGATGTCATGAGCGTGGCCCGTTGGCATCGTACAGGCTTAATCGATGTACTATTGATTTAAGCTTATGTGCGTCAAACAAGTATGTAACAAACACCAACTTCTTAACTCTGCCTACACACACACACCCTTCTCTTTACTAGGCACTACCCCCAATTGGTCTGATGTCATGAGGGTGGCCCGTTGGCATCGTACAGGCTTAATCGATGTACTATTGATTTAAGCTTATGTGCATCAAACAAGTATGTAACAAACACAAACTTCTTGACTCTGCCTACACACACACACACCCTTCTCTTTACTAGGCACTAGCCCCAATTTGTCTGATGTCATGAGGGTGGCCCGTTGGCATCGTACAGGCTTAATCGATGTACTATTGATTTAAGCTTATGTGCGTCAAACAAGTATGTAACAAACAACAGTCTAAGCACTGCTCTCATAATGAATCGGGATCATTCCGTTTGAAGGGAGTTGGAGATAGGAGGTAGAAATACAAGTATTACGAGTGAAGACCCAGCGACATAAAGGTGAATCCAGTAAAATGAATGAAATTCAATTGAGGAAAGAAGTTTCCTCTCGTAATATAATTTCAAAAGATTTAAGGAGCAACAAAGTGATATAATTGACAGCAACATCCTCCAATATACTTACGATTGAGATCAACACTCCAGTCACCCAGAAGGCTCTGAGGCGGTTCTTGAAGGAGAAGAGGAACTCTGTTTTCTTAGCCACTTCGCGCACTTTGTAAACACGGGGAACATGCTTGTAAGGAACACAGTTCATTGTTACCTTTATCAGTTCATTGTTCATTGTTACGTAATTACCATTTCATAAACACTATTTTTATTAATATCATCACTAAAGATGTTCGTTTGATTGGGTATTCTAAAATAAATAATTTTATAGTTTAGTAGTGCAAAAGGAGTGAGCAGAAAATATAAAAGGAGCAGATAAGACAGAGGGAGCACAAAAAACAAAGGAAACAGAAAAGACAAAAGAAGAACAGAAGACAAAGAGCAGAAAAGACAAAGGGAGCAGATAAGATAGAGGGAGCACAAAATACAAAAGGGAGAACAGAAGACAGGGAGCAGAAAAGACAAAGAGAGCAGCTAAGACAGAGGGAGCACAAAATACAAAGGGAACAGAAAATACAATGGGAGAACAGAAAAAACAAAGAGCAGCAAAGACAAAGGGAGCACAAAAGACAAAGGGAGCACAGAAGACAAAGACAGAGATATCATACTGATAAATGGAGCAAAAAGACAGATAGAGCAAAAGAGACAAGAGCAGCGAAGATAAGGAGTAGAAAATCGAGAGTCGTGTGTGTTAGAAATACTACCACTCGTGGACAGGCAACAACACTTGTACACATATAGCACGTATTCAACATATACGAATTAGTGATTTTGTTTATTGAAGATCGTGGCCGGGAAACAATATTGTTTATGATTCTAGTAAACGGGTTTTCGGATCTATTGTAGAATCACTGTAATAGCCACGGAACTCGCGGTTTCGTCTTTGCACGTGTTGTTATCCCTACCAGTAAGAGAAAACCTTCATGAACAGGACTGCTTTGGATATTGATACATTTCGTATCACATTGTTCAAAGCAAAAGATTTTTCTTCTAAGAATGGGGATGATAAAAAGCACTCATCATCTTATTTAAGTAACTTATGAATATATTTATTAATTTTTTTTTAAAGAATATATATGACCAAAGTCATAGGTATCCTTAATACTCTCGAACACTAGGCGGAAAAAGTGTATATGTCGTTCGAGGGGAGTAGCACAGCGCGGGGTTCGAACTGACGACTTTCCGTACAGAAGTCCAGCGCGTTACCGCGCGGCCATGGCACTCACATTTTATTTATTTATTTTACACATGACAAGAAATATGCGTCATTTGCGATAAAACAACAGGTAATCTGCACACACAATTTTAATGGATCTGGTTTGTTGTTTGTTGCCTTTCATTTGTCGTGTCCCCAGTAAACTAGGCTTTTGCCTGTATCTCACTAAGGACATATAGCATGAAAATATAAATCGATACTTCTTTCCGATTTTTGATTATATAAAACCCCGTTGCACATTCTCATCAACCTGACAAACAGTGACACTCAATTAATATATAACATACTCGTATAGTCAAACCTCGGGTCACGAACGCATCTAGTCATGAACAAATCGGCTTACGAACACAATTTCCGAACAAATGTTGACTCGACCTGCGTACAATGCCTCGGCTCACGAATTAGTTGTAACGGCGCATTACGCAATTACGCATTAGTTGTTCTCAGGTGCGCGCGTTGTGAACATTGTTTGTCGTTGCGTTCGTTGTTCTTGATACATTTTTTTATATAATATACAGTATATATAAAATATACTTAGCATTAAATTAACCCTCATTATGGCTCCCAAGAAAATGAATTTCGATTTGCGAACTTTTCGGCTAGCGAACGGAACCAAAGAACGAATTAAGTTCGTAACCCGAGGTACCACTGTATTATGTATACATCACGCGAAATCAAACTCCTCACATTTCATCACTCCAGACAGACCAAAACATTCATCCCACAATATACCGCAAATAATTATAAAAAATATATATACTTACATAAAAATATAAAACAACAAAAAACACCACACTCAAGAGCTCACACGAACCTTTTCCACAAGTCATTCCTCTCGCAAGTCCAAGTACTCAAACTCCTGTCGCAATAACAACCACGCTCCGATCGACTGCCTAAATATAATAGTTTTCCTCCCTTTGCCTTTATTGAATTCGGCACCCCATCGCAAGTCATGGGAGCTAAATATGTAAACAATTTTTTCGCAATTGATAATTCCAATGTATCATAGTTGGTTATTGTAAATGAAAATAAATAAATAAATAACAATAATTAAAACAACAAACTTTTTTACAAGACTTGGACCCTTCTTTAAATTATTTTTTTGACTAGCATCGGGAATTGAAGAGGAAATACCCGGGAGGAAGTCCAGCGTCTTGCTAACTAGGCCGCGTAGGGGTTGTCTTCGGATGTGTAGTCGAAGTGCACCAAAACGAATGAAAAAAATAATCGCGAGATAAAATGATAAAAAATTTGACGACACCTGCTGTAATATGTGACTCACGCTGGCGTCGACTGACTGGCTGACTGCACAGTCGCGTCTGCCAGTCTGATCAGTTAGCAGTCTGGCCGCTTGTGTTGATGATAACTCATTGTCTGGGGTCATCGCTCCGTGAGCTATTTCGCTGGCAAAAAAAGAAGCCTATTCAGTATTATTATTACTGAGAAACTAGTTTATAGTATTGGATTCATCTGCAGTATGTAATCGTTGGACATGTGTTGCAATCGTTGAACGTTTTTTACTATATACCACTTTTTGGAGTATTCCGATTTCATTTGTTTTCAGGAGTAGAGCCGGGAGGACAAAGGATCAGTTCAGTTCCATCTCACTTCTACTCACGCTGTTATGGGGGTAAATAGGTCCCTATCCAGCGGGATCTATAATAGAAGATCGAAATCTTTTTTTTTTTTACGAAGGCGACGTCACGTTGTGACGAAGAAAACTTTTTTTTCTAATTCTACTCTAGAAATTAGAAAAAAACAGTTTTTTGCATATTCCTAAAGTTTAGACCTTTAAGAATATGTTCTCAAAAGGAAATTTTAAAATTCTCAATATTTACGAAGTTATAGCTATAAATGAGGCAGCAATTACGCCGCACCGGAATGACTCGGACAATAATCTCAAAACTTTAAACGCGTTTTTCTCGAAACTACTTTTTTCGAAATGGTCGACATAAAATCTCAAGTTCTATCCAGCCGACTGCCTTCAAATTTTGTATGAACCTCCGATAAATGTTTTTATATCGTCCCTACCTTGGAATTTTCTTTTATTATTTTAAAAAAATTTGATAAAAAGGGTAGAAAAAATGGATTTTTTTTCAGGCAGCCGCCATTGTCGATTTTTTTTCTCTTTGGTACCAACTATAAGGACATTACATCTTATCAAGAAATTGTGTATGATTTTTGTTTCGGATTTACGAAAGGCATGTATTTATTATTATTATTATATGTATTATTTATTTATTTACAAAATCATGTCGACCAGCTCACCCTCTTTTTTTTTTACGACAAGATATAACAGCTGATAACATCTTGAATTTAATTTTTTTTTGTACATTCTCAAATCATCAATAAGCAAACTAAAAAAATGTATATGAAAAATATTTTTTGTTATTTTTTATTTTGTCTGAAAAAACGCCCGAAATTCACGCCTCTAGAGTAGAATGCCTCCTTAAGGTCCATCAACACAGACGGAAAATGACTCGTAGCGCAGTAATTTTTTTTCTTATGAAGTGGCTAAAAGCCTTGAGTTTAAACAGTACTTTCACAGAAAATTTCAAATGCAACAAAACTATAATTTGACGCCACTAGATCGGATTAGCCAATCGGTCTGAAGAGGAACCGATGTAAGTCTAAGTGGAGTTAGTTCCCTTCGGAAATTGTTGACTCGATTATCATCGCGGTACCACAGAATGCGCTCTGCGGATCCATCCTGATGGCCGCAAAAATTGGGCGAAGGGACAAGGGACAATATTGAAGTTAAAGAGTTTGCCATTAAAACTCACATGGGTACAATAGTGCAACATGGGCACTGCCACCAGGCACGATATCTGCAGGGCGCCAAAAAAAAGGATAAACATTTAAACCCGGGGTAGTCCACCTTTTTGGGCCGCGTGTCAAAGCCAGTATTGGGTAAAAGCTCGTGGGCCGCATATGTATTTTTTTATTAATAGATATCAAAATTTGAATGCCTGAACACAACGTAACGTGCTCCAATTTACCCTAACTGCACGTAACGTGCTCCAATTTACCCTAACTGGACGTAACGTGCTCCAATTTACCCTAACTGGACGTAACGTGCTCCAATTTACCCTAACTGGACGTAACGTGCTCCAATTTACCCTAACTGAACGTAACGTGCTCCAATTTACCCTAACTGAACGTAACGTGCTCCAATTTACCCTAACTGCACGTAACGTGCTCCAATTTACCCTAACTGGACGTAACGTGCTCCAATTTACCCTGATTTACAAAGCGCTGTTTTGTATACTTTTCGTAACCCTATCACTATAACCTCAAAAGCACTGTGTGAAGTATACCTAGGCCAGTGATGGGTAACCTATGACACGCATCGTTCACGGACGATCTTCGCCCAAGAACGAGCGATGCGCTTTCTTCGCTCGTATATTTACGACAGCACTGGACGGGGTAGTGGGGGTTCGAGCGATGGCTTTACTCACGATATTTCCCTCAACGTACTTGGGGGGGTCCCTTAAGGGGATCTTCATGAATAATATGGTTTAAGCAGTCCACATCGAAGTCTACTGGTCGTCCGGATCGCTACATGTCTTTCAGGTCGAAATTACCGTCTTTGAAACGCAAAAACCATCGACGAGTTGTCCTTTCATTCATAGCATCTTCACCATACACTTCGGAAATATCGCGAGGAGCTTTGGCACCTTTATTCCTTCGATTGAACGCGAACAGAAGGAGGTGTCGAAAATGTTCACTTCCGTCTACTTGACATTCCATTTTGAAGGCTTGTAATCAAACAAAATAATATATGTAACGTAAAAGCAAACACAATATCTTGTAGAGCAGAAAATTTTCTTTCGAATGACGTATAACCTTTACCATTTTGTTTTACTTTTGGTGCTCATTTTTAAATTGGAAAAAAACGGACACAATTTATGTTAACACCTAATAAATGGGAAAATTGAAGGATGATAATGGTGAATGATGCAATTCAGATACCCCGGGGCGTATATCTGCAGTCACGGTGACCTATGCAACGGAATCAGTCGACAGGTCAATAAAATAGCTGCAATATCGTTTCAAAAACACGTCAAAATTGAATGCAAGGTGAGAAAGAAGGCTTATGGCAGAGGTCGCCAAACTTATTGGATGGAGGGCCACAATATTGGTTTGAAAGCACTATACTCAAGAAAATGTAGGATGGTCCCTGTGACCTTTAAAATTTCATGTCTCAAAGGGATGGGGTAAAATCGTTTTTTTTTTATAAATCGAAAAATTGTTTTTCTCTAAACTGAGGTTTTAATTCCTAATTTTCATTATACTGACTTTCTAATGTATTGTATGATTTGTATCTATCTTTAAATAGGCCAAGATCCACTATGAATTAATACTAATTACGAACATTTAATTTTACGTATAAAAAAAATCGAAAATCCAATTATCGTATACCCCATCCCTAGACAACGCAGACTAACGTAGTGACATTTGACAAACGTCACCAAATATTATTTGATTTCAACAAACTGTCACATTTTTGCTAATTCGTAACAAGATGTATTAATTTGTCATTATTGTTAGTTTTATGTAATCTATTTACCTAAATAACTTGCTATTTATTAGAATCGAGGCTTATATTAAAGTTGATAAAATAATTAAAATTACTGAACATCGTTACAAGGTTGTATTGGGGCAAATTTGTGAAATTTCACAGGGACCATGCTACATTTTCTCTAATATAGGTAGACCAGATCGATGAAAAAGAGACTACATTATTCTACTATATATATGATACGATGACGTTTATTAGATAAGCTACGATTGTCAGGTATACTGTGGGTGGAAGACATCGCGCCTGTGCGTGCATTGGTTAATGTTATATGAACACAACACAATACACTACACTCCACCTAATGCCGAATGTGTTACTATCACATATCGGAAGATCTACAAAGGTTTCTTTGTAGTTCGTCTAAGCTTTGTAATTTTTTTGCGGTTTTTGGCGTGGATGATCTGCATCTTAGTATTAGAGATATGGGTGGCGTGTACAGCTTTAGGAAGCATTTAAATACTACCTTTTATGGGAGATCTTACCAAAATTTATTATGTTTTATGAATATACTACACAATATACTACACTCCACCTAATGCCGAATGTGTTACTATCACATATCGGAAGATCTACAAAAGTTTCATTGTAGTTCGTCTTCCCATTGTAAGATTTCTGCGGTTTTCTTACCAAATACGTTTTACTGAATATATGCAGATGCGGGGAAGTACCTAATCCAGTGGCCGCAGCCACTACCTTTCTGTCCTTACACTCAACTTGTGTACAGTACCCGGCGGTAAGTAATACACATTGGGCTTAAGAAAGAGACTGTCCGCCATAATCGGTTAACTTCGGCTTTGTAGAGCGTCGTCTCTGTCCTTCTTTGTCAGTCGTTGTCAAGCGAACCGGACTGTTAGCGCATCGTGCGACAGAGACTACGCTCTACAAAGCCGAAGTTAGCCGATTATGGCCGAGACTCTTTCTTAAGCCCGATGTGTATTACTTAGCGTCGGGTACTGTATATATGTATACATTTATAAATATTTTATATCTGTCAATAATAGTGGGTTTGAATCCCGAGTGAGTTATTTTGAAATATTTTATATCTGTCAATAATAGTGGGATTCAAATCCCGAGTGAGTTATTTTGAAATATTTTATATCTGTCAATAAAAGTGGGTTTGAATCCCGAGTGAGTTATTTTGAAATATTTTATATCTGTCAATAATAGTGGGTTTGAATCCCGAGTGAGTTATTTTGAAATATTTTATATCTGTCAATAATAGTGGGTTTGAATCCCGAGTGAGTTATTTTGAAATATTTTATATCTGTCAATAATAGTGGGTTTGAATCCCGAGTGAGTTATTTTGAAATATTTTATATCTGTCAATAATAGTGGGTTTGAATCCCGAGTGAGACCGCCCTTCTGGAGTTCGTTCTATAAACGGCGCTATACAAATTGTTATTTTATTATTATTATTAAGTTTTCTAACCAAATATATTTTCCTGGACATATGCAGACACTAGGAAGCACTTAATCTAATGAACGCAGCCACCAACTTCTTATCTTTCCACTCAACTTATACATATTTATTTGTTGAATATTTTTAATCTGTCAATAATAGTGGGTTCGAGCTCCGAGTTAGACCACGCTTGACGAGAGTTAGTACTCTAAACGGCGCTATATAAATTGTTATTTTATTATTATTAATAATAAGTGTGTAAGCTGTTGTGCTTCAGCAAGCATAGACTTAACAAATCAAACCCCAATTCCAATGGCAAGAAGATCCCAGTTCTATAACGATTGGCAGTTTTAATCCACTGCGGTCTTTTGTCCAACTAGAAATTTTTGCTATATTTTGACGTCCTCCGTGCCCTGGTTGGTAGTACGCCTGTTTCCTAGCCCGGAGGTTTCGGGTTAAATCCCGCTGAAAGCCAATTAAAAAAAAGGATTCTAGCCTGGATTTCACTTAAGGCCTCTTAAACATACTTCTGGTTGGTTGGCAGAGATTGCCACATGGCAATGATCCCGCTAGGTTGTACTATATACAACGAAAGTGTTATGCAATACAATGTAGCGTTTGAAATACGATGATACGCCTTAATAGTCTTAGAATAACATTTAATAAAAAAACATTTAATATTCTTAATTTTTACCAATTATATTGCGTATACATGCATAGTTTTTTATTTTTATCGAAATTGTGATTTGACAGATATAATAAAATTGTTTTAACATAATAATGGACGAAGTGGTTTTATAATCTGTTTTATAAACCACATAACACAACAATAATGTGCTCAATTTATAATAAACGAGACTATAAATCATGATTTACTGTACCCAGAGTGCATACATTGGGTAATGGCTATACTGCAGTCTCGGACATATTTGGTGACAGTATTAATGCCTTTAAAAGTTCTCTTAGAGAGCCTTTTTGTTTGTCTGAACCCTAAATCCGACTTATTGATATTTTCTCTCTTTCTTTTCGCTGACTTTGTTTATCTCAAACTTTTTGAGATCTCTGTAAATACATGTATAGTATGTCCAAGTTTCGTTCTTTGTTTTTTTTGTGTATTTGGAGATCATTAATTATATGATACGTGAGCGTATGTTTGTTATTTGGAGGTCATTAATTATATGATACGTGAGCATATGTTTGTTATTATTTTCTTCGTTTGTTTTTTTTCGTTATTTTTGTATGTTAGGGTCTTTTATTACCTGAACCTTGTCCTGTCTCATTTTTTTATTTAATGTGTGCACTGCTTGTGTATAATATGATTCATAGTTATTTAAATATGACTCATATAAATGTTTATAATTTTTGTGATTAGTTGTATTTTATATTTATGCTAGCTCAAAATTTGAGTATTACTCAATTGGCCTTTTTTAATGGTCGATAAAAGACCGTTCATTGTGGTAAAAGTAAAATAAATAATACCAAATACGGAGTAGCTCCGCTGCAGAGTGGGTAAAATTGTGGATTCGCGTTCTATAGACTGCGTGTTCGAATCCCCAAGACTGTCAAGAATTTATCCCTAATTTCACAACACAAGTTAATCTACCATGGAAACAGTGATTTAAAAAAGAGAAATGAGTATATATTTCACAAGAAAGTTAGCGCTTGTCTTTAAACAAAATGTATATTTGTATACTTATTATTGCATAACCGGTCAATCGGTTTCTTGGGTGTAAAAATCCGAAAACCGGTTGATTGGAAGCCCTACAAGGTTGTACTGTATACAACAAAACGTCAACGTACGTCCTCTAAGCCAGTGCTTCCCAAATTGGGGGCCGCGGGATTTCTCGTGGGGGTCGCTAAAATATTCAGTACAAAGTACAAATATTCATGTGAGTATTAAATTGTTTCATGTGAGTATAGTTTTTATTTAAAAAAAAAAGTTTTTAAGCAAGTTCCTATAATTTTGTGTTGAATATAAATATGTGTATTTTAATTGTAATAATTATTGCCAAATAAATCTTCAACTATAAAAAAAATGTTTTTTTTTTGGGGGGGGGGGGGTTAATTACTTCAGATTTAGGGGGCCGTTAGATGAAAGTAATTGGGAAGCACTGCTCTAAGCAACTCCACAATTGACCGAGAACGTGTATTTATTGCGAGGGATTAGCAATTCATCCATGACATTATTGATGTCATGTCAATGCGACAAATCGACGAACGATAAGAAATCACTATCTCGAGTTATTTATCTATTCGTGATTGTCGATTATGCACGAATGCAAAGCGTATCGCACATATGGCGGGAAGCTAACGAAAAATAATAAAAATGATAATTTACAAGATGTATGGTAGTGAAATGTTAACGTGGAACAGTAATGGTAGGAGCCGAATAAAAACTATAGAAATGCGTGCATTGAGAAGAATGAATACAGTACCCGGTGATAAGTAATACACATCAGGCTTAAGAAAGAGACTGTCGGCCATAATCGGCTAGGCTTTGTACAGCGTCGTCTCTGTCATTCATACACGTGTTCCGCCGCGAGACTGTTAGCGCATCGTGCGACAGAGACGACTCTCAACAAAGCCGAAGTTAATCGATTATGGCAAACAGTCTCTTTCTTAAGCCCCATATGTATTACTTAACGCCGGGTACCTGGTGAGTTAAGTAATATAAAGAAGCACTCTGAGATGGTTTGGGCATATGGAACAAATTATTGAAGAAAGGCTAACAAAATAAATATATACTCGTAGTGCAAATGACAATGGAAGGCGTGTGAGATGAAGACATAAATTATTCCACGCATTCATTTTTTATGTCTTCGTTCTGCTTTCTTTCATACAATGGCAATCTACATTATTATAATGCACGCTTCTCGACAGCATTAAGTTTACTATTATCCTTCTATCAAATCCATGTGTCACTTCCATAGTCTAAGTGGGCACCAAGACGTTATTATGTATTATCATTTTTTATGTCTTCGTTCTGCTTTCTTTCATACAATGGCAATCTTCATTATTATAATGCACGCTTCTCGAAAGCATTAATTTTACTATTATCCTTCAACCAAATCCATGTTTCACTTCCATAGTCTAAGTGGGCATCAAGACGTTATTATGTATTATCATTTTTTGCTATTTTTGATATAACCTAAAGCCAAATATATTACTATCACAGATCGATAAATCTACAAAGGTTTCTTTGTAGTTCATCTTCCCTTGGTAAGTTTTCTGCGATTTTCTTACCAAATATGTTTTTCAGACTATATGCAGATTCGGGGAAGTGCCTAATCTAATAGCCGCAGCCACTACCTTCATATACATACACTCAACTTATATTTGTATATATTTATTATGAAATATTTCAAATCTGCCAATAATAGTGAGATCAAATCCTGAGTTACAGCGCCCTTGAGGAGAGTTTATTATCTAAACAGCGCTGTATAAATTGTTATTTTATTATTATTATAGCGCGGTTATTTGTTATATATTACGTTGTATACTTCGTACACAATGTGGATAAATCGCGTAAAATTATCTAAATGGTATAAGTAATGCATTTTCGTTATATTCACTACAATCTGGTGGGTTAATTGGCATCTAGAAACCTTAATCAACTAACCTAAAAACGTTCAAGATGTGTTAAGTGATAATCTAACTGGGACCCTATTTAAAAAAGGTATGAAAGGTTGTCGAGTTCGCAACTAGCGAGTTGGAAAATAAGCGTCTTATCAGCTAGGCCACGAGGTCGTCGATGGTACGAAAGCGATAACGAAAGCTTCTTTCCTTTGTCTGTCATACATCGTTATCCTACTTATTCATCTCAGTGCGTGCATTTATTCGGTTATATTCAGTTTTTTTCAACGTTCACATTTCACTACGAGTTTCGATTGTACACATAATATATCTCTTTCTACACACCGTTTAATACAAGTTGTCCCAAAAAAATGTATACACTTTGAATTATTATTGAAGCTAATAAATAAATAAAACTCCAAGTCAAAGAAGACAGATGTAAAATATATTTTAGTTATCACAAGTGCTCAAATTGATGGACGTTGTGGTCCATGTACTGCTGCTAACGTGAAATCTCAAACGTTACGTATAATTTGTTTTGGTATTTGGGCGCATTATCTTTCAATAGCTGCTCTCAATCTTTTGTGCCACAAACTTAATCATTGATGAATCCTCATAAAAAATATCAGTGGCGTGATGTCTGGGAAACGCGGGGGGTATTTAATGCCACATCTTCATCAAATAAATCTGTTCGGCAATTTTCTTATCAAAGTAGGTCCTCACATCGCTATGGTAGTGGGGAGGTGCACCATCTTGCTGGAAATAAAAGTCCTCCTCATGCATAAAATCCTCACGAACGCCAAATAAGTATGACAAATTCCGACAGCAAGTTCAAGTAAACGGCACGGCACATTCATCAACTGAGAAAATACTACTCAAATAGTTAAATACCACTACATACTTGTTATATTTTTTTGTCATTCGCTCACACAATATCGAGTTTATTCAAATACTATATACCGAAAATGTTTCATCATCTGAGAAAATACTACTCAAATAGCACCACACTTGTTCAACTCTTTTGTTGTTCACTAGCATAATATCGAGCTCGTTCAAATACTACAGAAATATAAACGCCGAAAATTTCGCCAAGTTACGAACATCTAAAAATGTATGGAAGTCAAGCAGTAAAACAGGGCAATCTTAAAACCAATAGATAGCACTCGTTATCTGTAGCCAAATACATCCAGTAAGAAATGTTCAAAAAACTTGAAAATTCGAAAAGTTATGAGGGTTTAGGCGCGCCGGTCGAAAAAATTACCTGAGCTTCGTAGCTGTCAGGTCGTCTATTATTATGGCAGTAGCATTATTTTCCAAGAATTCTCGTTCATTAGGATTTCTTGGAATGATGAATTGATATTTAGTTTGTCGTGTAAAGAGGGGATTTTAAAACAAGTTTATATGGCCCTGGAATTGCTGATTAACAGTAAGCTGAAAATATTTACTTTAATTCGTGTAAAAATCGCATTTGAAACTTTAAACGAGTTTCCTGAAAAATCACTTTTTTTTAATTACGAGTATTCCCAGCATTCCACTTTTTTTTAATTACGAGTATTCCCAATAACTCCAAAACTTCAAATTTAAAAAAATAGTTCGTTCACTGAAAAAAAAAATCTTTAAAATCGTCGATTTTTCGGCCCATGAAATGAGAATACCCCCTTTATTGTACACCTCAATCCCGTATGTGCTAAAATATCAAGCCAGTTACATGTATGGTTGTCAGGCAGTAAAGTAGGGCAATCTTAAAATCAACAGATAACATTCGTTATATCTGGCTCCAGTATAGCCAAATACATACGATACGAGTTTTTAAATTTAATTGTACACCTAATCCCGTATGTGCAAAAATATTAAGCTAGTTCAATGGGTATTTTTCATTTTCAAATTACGTTGACTTATTTATCTATAAACGGTACAAAGTACGTTATTACGTCCAAACGAATTATGTCTGTCATATGTAGGATAAGAATAGGACATTGACTGAACGGAAGTCACCTTTATAAAATCCATATAAAAGAAAGCCTTACATGCACGTGTGGAAAGGGTGAGAAGACCCTCGACAATGTTTTCTTTGAGTGTCCTCTGCGCACGCATACAATCTTGATTCAATTGTAAATATCCCCCGTCCGTTCAACATGTCGCACCTACATACTCGCACTCAATTCTTCATTAATTCATAGTCATATCTGAATTTATTGTCCTAAACTCTTTTAATATTTAACCAGTCACCCTGTACAAAACAATTATTAGAACAGTGGTGGCATATGGATGCGAAGCATGGACACTGACAACTAAATCCGCAGAGTTGCTGGATGCCTTCGAGAGAAGAGTACTACGTAGGATCCTGGGCCCCGTGAATGACGGCGAAACCTGGCGAATACGATACAACGACTAGTTATATAATATCTACAAAGCTCCCAGGCTATCTGCACATGTCAGACTGAGCAGATTGAGATGGGCCGGACATGTGCAGAGAATGCCGTCATCGCGAGCACCCAAAATAATACTGGAAGGACACCCGGGTGGGAGAAGGAGAGTGGGCAGGCCAAGGCTACGATGGGAGGACGAAATTGAGAGGGACGCAACCCGGCTTCTGCAGGCGCAGGATTGGAGGGTCGTGGAGGAAGACATGAGGAGTTGGAGGGGAAGATTGACGGAGGCCAAAGCTCGATATGGGCTGTAAGACCATCGAAAAAGAAACTTTTAATATTTAGAACTACAGTAGTTTTTACAGATTCTCATACTGCATTATTTCCTACAAATTCCTACGTTATTGGCACAAATCATCATCTTTAAAGGGCGAAATGCCTAATTAACTAATAATAACAATGTACCTTATAACAATAATAATAACAATTATAAAAAAAACTGCGAGTACTTCATACAAAAGAAACATAATTTCTACAGCATTTATTCGACTCTTTACAGTATTTTTCCACGTCCACGTTTTACTATCATACATCAAAGTTGGCACCAATTACTGATATATGGTAGACTATCATCTTGCAGTTGTTTCATTCATTCCGACGGCACCCCACAACACATTCAAACTCGAGACGTGGCTCAATGACAACATTATCTTCAGGTCCATTAATCGAGTGTTCGGGTTTAGAGCCGCTGGAATAGGTAAGGAAGTCACAGTTCGTGTTGGCAATATTACCGGACGTGGAAAGGCAATAATAACACACATATAGCGCGCGAATATTGTCAGACTGAGATCCCATTTTAATTTTTGGTATCCACTTAAAAGATCTGATTCGACAAACTGTCTAAAATATTTGTTCTTTGTTGCTCTGCGGGTTACAGTGAAAATTAATTTAAGTGAATAATTTATTTTGATTATATTTTAACCCAAGATTAAACCGAGTTGTTAACCTTTCCTTCCCTGTGTTGGGTATCTTCTACACATTGCTTCTAATAACCATCAATATCTCTATAAATATTATAAATACAAGGTTAAGATTTTAGGTATTCCTCCATAATATATTTACGCATTGATTTAAAAAATAATATTAATAATAATCAGAATTTATCGATTACATCGTGGGTATTTTGTGAAGATCGGAAACAAATTCGCATTTAAACGCTGTGAGTGCCTCGACCTTGGGTCTTGACGATAGGTGAAGAGTATGCGGGAAGCGCGACACTATATTCGCGTCTCACTCTTGCATACTCCACTGAATTGCGAGGAGCTCAATTGTCTCAATCGTCGCAAGCGTAAGCCACGCCGGGAGTAAGCCACTACCGCTCCGCGCCGCAGTAGCTTTTGGGCTTGAAAATAGATTAGACCTACGCCCGTTCCGTGAGCGTTGCCAGATGGTTTTTTAATGTTTTCAGCAAATAAATCTCAATTATTATAATTTTTAACTTCAATTATAATTAATTAAGGGGATTATCTATGAATGTTCTTATTTTCCGATTAAAAATCGGTAATTTTTTATCGCGTACTCACTACCCAACGCCGGAGCGCGCGTTTCAATTTTAGCACCGTAAGGGAAGGGTTAAACATACACGCTCGTAAGTGTTTCAAGGTATCATTTATATTTGTAAAAAAAATGCAGAAGTAGCTCATACAAATATAATGAAAAAATCTTAAAAATACAATATTTTCACTAACATTGGACTCATTCACGTTTTAATATGAAGATAAAACGTTGATATAAAAATAATATAATATATATATTTGGATTTCAATCGGTTTTTATACAGACATATCACTTGATCCAAGATGAAACATTGATAGAAAAAAAAACAAATAATTTATTAAGATTTTAATCATTTTTTATACAGACATATCACTTGGTCTAAGTTAGAATAAAAAGAAATAATTTATTTTGATTTTAATCGATTTTTATAAGCACATATCACTTTGTCCAAGATAAAATGTTGAGAGAGAGAGAGAGAGAAACATATAATTTATTTGATCAATACTAATACTAGAATTCATAGTTCGACCTTAATGCTCGTGTATATACGAGGGCGGTTAGGAATGAAGACGCCATTTTTTTTTTTTAACAAATTATTTAATTTTCAACATAGTCCCCTTTCAGGGATACACACTTTTCCCAACGTTCCTGCAAATTTTTTTAACCCCTCAAAAAAATAGGAATTGTCGAGCTCTGCAAAATACGCCTCTGTCTGGACGATGACCTCCTCATTTGAGCAAAAAAAATTTCCTGCGAGCCGTTTCTTTATGTTTGGGAATAAGAAAAAATCACAGGGAGCCAGATTGGGCGAATAAGGGGGGTGCGGCAGCAATTTATAACGCAATTCATGTAGTTTTGGAAACCACGTGATTCCCTTATTAAGAAAGCTACGAAAAATTTGTATGAAATTTAGCTTTAAATACTAATTTCTTCGGTAAGATTCTAGTTAAGATTCTTTATTAAGTGAAGTGTCGGACTTTGAATCACCACTAAGTGACCTAAATTTTAATATACCAATGTTGCCCTGATTAAAAGGCATTAGCATCTGATATATAATTCATCCTATTGTTTATAAAACAATAGATAAACTAATCAATCATGTATTTCTTGCAATATATCTAAGTGTTTTATTTGTGAATGCCATCTCAACGCGTCATGTCCTTATTGTGGTAGGTAGAAACCGTTCATCTTAAATACCGTATTAGCCCGACTATACGGTGAGGTTTTTATTTAAAAAGGTGACACGTTAATAGGGGGGGGGGGGGTCGCCTTATATTCGAGTCACAGGTCATCAAATTTCCAATGAAACCATCACCAAGAGATTTAAAAAATGTTGCATATCCAATCAAATGGACGGTGCTGATGATGATATTTTGTGGGAAAATATGATTGAGGATTCCGAAGACGATATTATCACTGAAGATGAGATGAGACTGGTGCTGAGGATGCTATAGCCATATGTGAATCTGACTGAACTGATTAGCTACTGTGGTTGAACTTTTTTATTTCTTATTTTCATGTTTAAACTTGTACTTGACTTGTATTATCTGGGTACTTTGTTTAAATAAATATTTTTTGATAAACATTTTGCATTTTATTTTTCATAATATTGTAATAGTGAGGGAAATATTTTTTTCCTCCAAAAAGCAGATTAAAAAATAGAGGAGTCGCCTTATAATCAGGGTCGCCCTTTATTCGGGCCAATACGGTACTTCTTTATTCAATCCACACTCTTTCTTAATGTTCTCAATCTTTATTCTGTCATTCATTGTTTTTTTCCAAACATTCTACGCTACGATCTCCATATGAACTAACAATCGTCTCTAAACTTTTGATCATTTTATCAAAGAAAGAGTATAGTCTGAAATATGACTTCAGTCTTTAAGAATAGGTCGAGTAGTAAACGGTTCAAAGGTGGGGGCAAACGATATGATTCATTTTAACTCCAACAGACCGTGATGTAAAAGCAAATTTAGCGATAGTAAAAAACCACTTACAACAATTTTTTTATATAAACACATAAAACGTTCAACAGATGCGAGCTGCAGCCACTCGTGTGATTTGATAACTCGCAGCAAAAAAATATCTTCAAGTTTATTTTTCTGTTATGTCAAAATTTGGAGTCTTATTTTAGTATCAGCAGTGTAAATGTGAGTGGAAGGCGTGGTAGAAGAAAACCAAAGAAAGTATGATTAGATCAAGTGGATGATATTTCGAAAGAAGGAAACGTAGCAAGTCAGAGAAATCGTAGTGTATGAATTTAGAAGTGGCGAAGAATGTTTGTCGAGATAAGAAACTCTGGTGCTCTGTCCTATCTGTTTACTACGGCAGAAAAATGGCATAAAATTGTATGTACGAGTATGTATAGCCATTTTTTTGTATTATATTAAATTGTGAGGCGCATGGCCGCGCGGTAACGCATTTGACTTTCGTGTGGAAGGTGGCCTGTTCGAACCCCGCGCTGTGCTACTTACTACCCTTGAATGACACAGGTATTTTTTCCGCCTAGTATTCGGGGGTGTAAGGATACTTATTACTTCGGTCATATATATTCTTGAAAAAAATACATGTATAAGGGTGTGGGCCGAAAAACAGCTGGCGTCCTCGCCTTTCTATTGGTGGGGGTGTATTTCACTTAAATTTGAAGTCAAATGTGATAATAATTGAAATTTAATTGCTGAAAACATGAAAAAAATATCGGCCGACGTTCCAAAACGGGCGAAGTGAGCGAACTGAGATTCTATTTCTTGCGTTCCCATATGCCAAAGTAGAGTGAGAGTGAGACGTGAATAGCGTCGCTTCCTCACCTATAGCGGTTTTTTAGAATGAATAAACCTACGTCACACACTGGCACACGTTTGATTGTATTGGTGAATTTATTCCCGATTTTCACAAAATATCTCTAATGTGGCCGATAAGTGCTTATTATTATTATTACTATTATTTTTTTCATTCAATGCGCAAATGTATTACGGAGGAATACCTAAAATCTGAACCCAGTATTTATTATATTTATAGAAATATTAAAGTTTTTAGAAGCAACGTGTACTAGTTACACATCACAGGGAAGGAAGGATTAAGAATGAATCACTATGAAAATACAAAGAATTTATCAAAAGTAAGGGCAGAATAATTAGTTAATAAGAATAGAAAAACAAGAACATCACTAGATAGATTGTGAAGAAATATATTTTTTTTCCAAAAACTGGTTCCAGAGTCACGCTGCATGGACAGTAAAGGACGACGTAAAAAAAGAAGAGCGGCGAACTGGGAAAGCCAATAAAGAATCTCTGCTTGGGCGTAACGCAAGTTCGTGATCGAAAGTATGCTGAATATTCTCGACGAGATAAGAGGGGGCGGCAAGAAGGTTAAGGATATCATACAAGTGGCAACATGTGCATTTTGCATTCTAGCAGATTCGTTGTCTCCGATACGAAGTGACATTATCGTACTTTTTCATGTATAAAATGGGAATGATCGATTATCCGAAACTCTTGGAATTGATTAGCATTCAAGTTCCAACACAAGAATTACCAGGTGACACATTTCTATGTGAGAATTATAGTGTGGATTATGTGAGAATTATAGTGATTTCTATGTGAGAATTATAGTGCGGATTATGTGAGAATTATAGTGATTTCTATGTGAGAATTATAGTGCGGATTATGTGAGAATTATAGTGATTACTACGTGAGAATTATAGTGCGGATTATGTGAGAATTATAGTGATTTCTATGTGAGAATTATAGTGCGGTTTATGTGAGAATTATAGTGATTTCTATGTGAGAATTATAGTGCAGATTATGTGAGAATTATAGTGATTTCTATGTGAGAATTATAGTGCGGATTATGTGAGAATTATAGTGATTACTACGTGAGAATTATAGTGCGGATTATGTGAGAATTATAGTGATTTCTATGTGAGAATTATAGTGCGGATTATGTGAGAATTATAGTGATTACTACGTGAGAATTATAGTGCGGATTATGTGAGAATTATAGTGATTTCTATGTGAGAATTATAGTGCGGATTATGTGAGAATTATAGTGATTACTACGTGAGAATTATAGTGCGGATTATGTGAGAATTATAGTGATTTCTATGTGAGAATTATAGTGCGGTTTATGTGAGAATTATAGTGATTTCTATGTGAGAATTATAGTGCGGATTATGTGAGAATTATAGTGATTTCTATGTGAGAATTATAGCGCGGATTATGAAATGAGTACGCTGTGATCTCGGACATTTTTTTTAATTAGTTAGTTTACCTATAAGGAGGGTCTGAAAGGGCACTTTTGAATATCCGATCCTTGAAATGGAATTCTGCGTGAATTCTTTCGAGGACTTTTGAAGATTTCTTTAAACTGCTTTTTAATTGACTATCGTAGTTTTTTTAAATCATTTTAGTGTTTTTTCACCCGTGTTGAAAGAAGTTTGTGAAGTTGCACCTGTTTGATTTCGTCATTTATATTTTGTTTTATCAATAATTTGTCTTTTGTGTCTGTTTTTTTTTAAATTTGTTTTGTTCAACTCGTTTGAAGATTATATACTGGCATCTTGAGACATTGAGTGTTACGGGGATTTTTTTCCCTTTTGATTGAGGTGTGCACATTTTGAATAAATGTTTATTCCCATCTGTATTTCCCTTTTGCACTGTCAATAGTGATGTCTTGTTTGGTGCAGTGGGGACAATCCGCCTTGGAACTTCCCCGTATTGTGTTGACATATAATTTTGTACACTTTTGTACGCCTGTTTCGTTGTAATTATTTTTTATATAATTGTTTAAAATATATATATTTTAAATTCATTCTGTTCGTTTTAATGTATTGAGTGACTTTTTATTGTAGTTATTTTTATTGTTAGATAAATAAATTTAAAAAAAATAAGACAAATATTTCGAAGACGCCGTAATTTGCGCAACTGTTCCTCTGTAGTATCCAAATAACAAACGTCTGCATAGTCATAAATCGGAATGGGCAGAGATTGCACGAACAATTTTTTAACTGGCAATTCACTCACACAAGAATGATTTGTGGCACCGCATCAGTCACTGTGCCAATATAATAAAAAAAATACAATTTTAGACGATTGAAAGTTTCAACTGGTTAAACTTAAAAAAATAACAATCAACCTATAAGTAGAAAAGTTCCACGAAGAAAGAAGAAACACAACATTCATTGGACGCGTCCAAGATATGCCGTTTAGTAAATCAAATCTGTCCCGTAAAGGACAACCGAAAAACACATGATCTATAGTTTCATCGTCCAGACCACACTCGCAGCCGGGATCCTCCACGATACCCATTCTGTAAAGGTGACTAGCCACCATCGCAGTGTCCCATCCGTAAACGAAACATAACAGAAACTTCCATCTTGTTCATTCTTATTATATTAAACTATGGTTTGCAAGGGATAGATTGTTGGATTGATTTATATCTAGAGCCCTTATTTTACACCATTAAAATCCCAATTCAATGCTTCTAAGTATCGTGTTTAATTTTATTTAAAATATCATTTGAACACGCTTTCTTTGCAAAGAACACGCAACCGGTTGAACACGCTTTCTTTGCAAAGAAATCAACACATTCGTTAATTACCCTTGATATAAACGTGTGAAAGAATCCAATCTAGAGGAAAATCTATATTATTTAACGTCAATTGGAATAACTTGGCTTTAAAATTTTGGTTATAGTAGACAGAAACATTTGCAACACTTGAGCCAAGGGTCCAACATAGAAGGGCCAATACTACGCTCAGCATTGAGTGTGCAACGAATAAATTGTTAAAATAAAATAAATAATTATTTAAACATCTCACTTTTTTAAATTACAAATTAAAATTATTCACTGTACCACAATCTCACATAATATTCCAAGTTCAAGTTACGACACATTAATCGAGAGTTATCTGCACTCACTTGTATAACATTAGAAAAAATTAACTAGTATAATATTTCACTAAGGACACGTCCAAACGCGACGACCTGCTGTTCTCAACTGAGGACTGGAGATAATGACGATAATGTAACGAGGAGTTTAATACTAAGTACACTCGTACCTTGCGTACGGAAGAGATAAATTTCTGAAAAGAATATCGTAAATCGAAATTTTGTAAATCGATTTTTTTTTCTTCATAAAAATACATATTAAATGTGCAACCACTTTGGCGGGCTGACGGAAAGTAAAATGAGGCATGGTGGTCAGCGCAAGATATATAAGGAGACGCTTAAAAACGAACGCTCAACACAACTTGGAGCAAATAGAAACAGACAGAGCCAAATGGCATGGAACGGTTGAGGTTATCAAGGACCTAATAGAGAAAGGACCTAATGTACGGCTGCGAGACATGGTGCCTATCCGAAAGAGATAGACGAAGACTAGAGGCTTTTGAGATGTGGTCCTATAGAAGACTATTAGGAATTTCCTGGAGAGACCGCATCACAAATGAAGAGGTTCTCCAACGAATCGAAGGAGGAAGGCACCTGCTCAGGATCCTGTCCGAAAGGCGTGCAAGATGGATCGGGCATATAATACGACAAGAGGGCCTCTTGCATGCCATAATGGAGGGCATGACCGAGGGGACAAACTCTAGGGGACGCCCACGCCGAGAGTACCTGGAGGACCTGTTGGTGGACGTGCGCTGCTCAACATACACAGACTTAAAAAGAGCCGCACAGGACAGGGGGGAATGGAGGAGAAGAGTTCAAATTGCTGCAAACCAGTCTTAGGACTGCAACCACGGAAGGAAGGAAATAGAGAAAGAAGACACATACAAGCTGCATGTACTGAAACTCCTTGCTGTATATGCAACAGGATATACATATCACAAATTTGATTACAAAATCACCTCCGGTCACACTAACGTCAGGCACCCTGGTCTCCCACTTTGTATTGTGCCTTGTTTTATACTAGTCACTGGTTATTAGCATTTATTTATTCATTAATTCAAATGTGTATGATATGTTACATGAAGATAAAAACAAGTAAATAATTGAGAAAATGTAAAATGTATTCTGATATATGATACACACGTAAAGCAGAGAAAATATATGTTTACATTTGTAATAATGCCTCTCCAAGCTTCTTTAAAGCAGATGAAACGATATGCGTAAATCTCTACGAGCGTCAAGTAGCAACTGGCGAGCGCAGTTTGTTTGTTTA
Source organism: Odontocerum albicorne (assembly GCA_949825065.1). Taxonomy (NCBI): domain Eukaryota; kingdom Metazoa; phylum Arthropoda; class Insecta; order Trichoptera; family Odontoceridae; genus Odontocerum; species Odontocerum albicorne. Next base: position 6,309,817 of record OX463861.1, read on the forward strand.
TCGTATGTAATGCAGACAAGCCGCACCAACCCGAGCACTGCTCGGGTTGGTGCGGTGCGACAAATGCGCCGCGCGCGAGCACTGCTCGTTCAAAAGCATGAAATGGTTAACAATATATAATCTTATTAAATAAAAGTGCTGTGAAGATACACGCACTAAGAAAAAAAAATTGTGTGTCAATATATAAAAGAAAGCGGGATGAAGATATCAGAAACGAATGAATGCATAATCGTAAAATGGATGTTTTAATCAAGATGAAGAAAGGAGCTTTAAGATAGTTTGGACATGTGAAAATAATATATGATAAAATAACAACTAAGCGAGTATATAAGTCAGAAGTGCAAGGTGTGCGTGGAAGAGGTAGACCGAAGAAGACGTGTCTGGATCAAGTGGACCAGATTTTTGAAGAAGGTAAAATGAGAAGTATGAATAATATAAGATTGTGGATGACGAGACGTATAAATGTGGATGAGGCGAAATTTGTGCGCTTGGATAGAAAAGTTTGTAGAAATGTTCTCTCTGCCCAGCCAGCAAAGTACTTGGCGTGATGAAATGTATGCATAATCTCACTAAGTTGGAGTGATGAAATGTATGCATAATCTCACAAATTTTCCAAGAAACTTTTGAGCTTTTATCTTCATCAGGATAATTTTCAATTAGGATTTGAATTCCATTTTTGAACTGTGGAAAAGTGTCGAATATTTTCGTGTTAATTTTCGAGAAAAATCTTTGTTTTGTCTTCCGTGTCTCTTATTAAGGGTAGATTTGGTCCATTTCGCGTAAATTCCAATTTTAAAATATTCCTTACATATTTTTTTCCGTCAAGTGAATTTGTTTTTTTTTTCAAACGAAATTCCGTAAAAAATATAGTCCGTAAAGCGAGGTATAGGTGCAACGGAAACAAGAGTGAAGAGTGGGGGGGAGGAGCAGGTCGGAGGGTAGGAGCGAGTGGTCACAGAGGAGTGGATTGAATAAATAACTATCTAGATAAGGCGGTAAAAAGATTTGCAAATAAATACATACATATAATGCGTGGCAGGGGAACGGAACCTTTTCAACTCGTGACTAATTTAATAATTTATTTATTTGATCACTACAGGTGTCCTAAAAATGTATCAACGCTTAGAATGATTATAAATTCAGTATTTATTAAGGTGTATCTAATGATGCGCCCATAGGCGTCACCCGTCGTGATGAGATTCACCGATTCCAGTAGCGACTGTAACGGAAACGGGATGGTACCAACGAGTTGGGCAAATTCTGGACACGATAAGCGAACCACTTACGCTGTCCAAAATTACGTCGTGGTTGCTATATAAAGGGAGGGGACCTGAATAAAAAAAATCACTCTTCACTCGGCTGCCGTGCCGGGTGGATTTGCTTCACATGAGACCTGCGCCCAGGACTAATCGTTATTTCGTTTGAGAGCTGTGCCTGCACCAGCGCCAAGTTGGTATTAAACAACTGCCAGCTCCAGCCGAGGATCAGTCACTAGCCAGCAGCCGACCAGCCAAGACGTCTCCACGATAGTTCACCAATTTTTCACGGGACTGACTTCCCCGGCTGCCTTCGTACTACCTTGACCTGCTTTGCCGTCTGCGAGAGCCGCTCTGCCGTCCTGCCTGAGTCTGCGTTGCCACATGCTAAAGCCGCCCTGCTATTCTGCCCGGGCCAGCATTGTCACCCACCTCAAACCATCCTGGCTCCATTTTCGGGTCAACGCGTCTAAACTACCTCAACAGTTACCGGCATACTGTAGCGCCTCTACATTCAAATAGAATTGTAAAATTATTTTGTTGTGTTGTCATTGTCGCCCTGAGCCCCTCGAATACGCTCCTCCAGTAACGGTAGTAGTACCGTAGAGACATTTTATTTTTTTATTACAGGGATTTTCTCTTTAGATTTCTCATACAATTTACTTATCAGGCTTTGTAATTCATCATCATTCTCCGCTAATACTACCATGTATGTACGGCACCGGTACAAAGAACTGTATCATAGGCAAATGGCTGCTGCGCAATGCTCGGAGAATTCAGGTCAATTCCAAAGGCGTAGATCGATGAGAGAAGGTAGCGGGGTGAAGAGATTCCTCTTAGGCAGGTATAGCAGGTCTCAAGTAAAACACAGCGGGTAGAGTGTACTGAGGAAGGTAATTTAATTTTGAAAGGGACCCTTCTTCTGAACGGTCAATCGCTCATCGCAAGCGCTCACACCTCGCGAAATACCACAATTTTCGGGAGTTTTGGGCAATGCTTAGGCCTACCGGCCAGCGATCTAATCTCGACGCCCGTCCATAAGTCAACATTTCCATTGCGGTCGCGACAACGCATGGACCCAAACAAATACATACAAAAACCAAACAAATATATCAATAATTTACATATCAAATATAACAAGAATCTATATCTATCATATTTTAGGGTGACGCATACGTCCGATATAATGTCATCGGAATACATCAATACGCATATATTGCAATACGTCACTCACTAAACCTATATCAAATGTAGAATAAAATAAATATGCAGTGATGGTTTCTATCCCCTGGATGCTTTAAGCTCGTGCAATAGAACGAACTCATTGAAATTGCGCACATATGCATGCAATAGTAAACAAACATGTTTACCTGACCCATTGCTATAGCACACTGTCTACTCTGGCCTCCATACGAATATTTTCCTGACCCATTGCTATAGCACACTGTCTACTCTGGCCTCCATACGAATATTTTCCTGACCCATTGCTATAGCACACTGTCTACTCTGGCCTCCATACGAATATTTTCCTGACCCATTGCTATAGCACACTGTCTACTCTGGCCTCCATACGAATATTTTCATTATCATGCGTTACATTTTGAAGCAGTGGTTTTCAAACTTTTTTATAATAAACACTCATATTTTGACGTCCTTCGTGGATTTAAATAATACGACGAAGAATTTAACGATTTTTATAGTTCACAATACGTTGGATTATTTTCATATCATCAGAGGTTTCGGGTTTAATTCCCGATGGTATCACTTTTTGAAACATGCCAATCACATATCGAGTCTATCATGTCTGTGACCAAAGACAATGTTGTCTCCTGACCATGCCTTTCAGTGTGTTAAATAATAATAAATGACAATTTATATGGCGCCGTTTAGAAAGCAGTCTCTCTTCAAAGACGTTCTATTAGGTCCTTACATATGAAATTGGCGTTTTGCCGTACTGGCAACTTTGATCTCAAATATCTTCTCTTTGGTTAGGAATTGCAAATTAAAATTTATACAGCTATTTACTCAAGTATTTGTGTTTCGAAAATTATAATTCATTTGTTTTTTCCTCAATTGTTTTTTTCTTTGCGTCACTCAGTTTACAAAATGGAAAACTTGAAATATCGCGTTATTTACGAGTACGAGTTCCACCGTGGCACCAGTGCTGCAGAAACGGCTCGAAGGATTAATGATGTGTATGGCGACGGTGCCGCAAAAGAAAACACAGTGCGTTTTTGGTTCCAACGTTTTCGTTCTGGAAATTTCGACCCTCAGAACAAGCCCCGTGGACGGCCGGAGACCAAAGTTGATAATGAAGAATTGAAGGCTATTGTGGAAGCGGATCCATCGCAAACCACGTCCGAGTTAGCTGCAGGCTGCGGTGTTAGTGATAAAACTGTTTTAATCCACTTGAAGCTAATTGGGAAGGTGAAAAAGCTTGAAAGGTGGGTACCTCACGAATTGAGTGAAGCAAATCAACAAACGCGCGTTGACTGCTGCGTTGCATTACTCAACCGGCACAATAATGAAGGGATTTTGAATCGAATCATTACCTGTGATGAAAAGTGGATCCTGTATGATAATCGGAAGCGCTCATCGCAATGGCTGAACCCTGCCGAACCAGCCAAACCATGCCCCAAGCGAAAATTGACTCCAAAAAAGTTACTTTAGAGCGTTTGGTGGACTAGTGCTGGTGTCGTTCACTACAGCTTTCTTAAATCTGGCCAGACGATTACGGCAGATGTCTATTATCAGCAACTGCAAACCATAATGGAAAAGCTAGCTGCTAAACAACCGAGGCTGGTTAATCGCTCTAGGCCACTGCTGCTTCATGATAACGCTAGACCACACACTGCACAACAGACGGCTACCAAATTAGAAGAGCTTCAATTGGAATGTCTAAGACATCCACCGTACTCTCCGGACCTTGCCCCAACAGATTACTATTTTTTTTGAAATTTGGATAACTTCTTGCAAGGGAAAAAATTCAACTCCGATGGGGCAGTCCAAACCGACTTCAAAGATTTTATTGATTCCCGTCCGAATGGTTTTTTTAGTAAAGGGATCGATGAACTACCTATGAGATGGCAAAAGTGCATAGATAGCAATGGTACATACTTTGATTAAATAAATATATTATATTAAAAAAAAATCAACTTTATGTTCCTACCAAACAAAACGCCAATTTCATATGTAAGGACCTAATATATCGGTATTCAAATATATTACTATTGACAGAGTAAAAATGTAACAAAAAAAAAGAAACAAGCGAGTGTAAGGATAGGAAGATGGTAGCTGCGGTCATTAGATTAGGAACTTACCCGCATTGCCGTATGTTTAGGAAAACATATTAGGTAAGAAAACCGCAGAAGGCTTACCAAGGGAAGACGAATTACAAACAAATCTTTGTAGATCTTCCAATATGTGATGCATTCGGCTTTAGGTGGAGTGTAGTGTATGTGTGTGGTTCAATTACAATTATATACAGCCCCGTTTAGAGAGCAAACTCACCACAAGAGCGCTTTAGCTCGGGAATCTACTCCAACTATAGCAGCGCCCGAGTGAATAATGTATAACATAACACTATGGAACAAAACATTTTTCCGAGTGGGCCTACAAGGAACGTGTAACATCCGAGTTAGTTCCGGACTATTGAAATACGAGCTGACAATCTTAAACAATGTTGTGAGGTCAAACATCTTTCTGACAATGTCTGATTTTATTGATAATATATGAATGACAACGTCGATTCTATAACGTTTCGTTAAGCAGAGCTTTCAATAGCGCTATTTTTGAGTCCTTGAATGGCGTTATAAGAATTTATAAGCAGGAAAGAACATGGTACGCTAATGATCGGTAGGTTTAGTCTGCTGTAACGTTTCGTTAAGCAGAGCTTTTAATAGCGCTATTTTTGAGTTGTTCAATACCGTTATAAGAATTGATAAGCAGGAAAGGACATGGTACGCTAATGATCGGTAGGTTTAGTCTGCTGTAACGTTTCGTTAAGCAGAGCTTTCAATAGCGCTATTTTTGAGTCCTTGAATGGCGTTATAAGAATTGATAAGCAGGAAAGGACATGGTACGCTAATGATCGGTAGGTTTAGTCTGCTGTAACGTTTCGTTAAGCAGAGCTTTTAATAGCGCTATTTTTGAGTTGTTCAATACCGTTATAAGAATTGATAAGCAGGAAAGGACATGGTACGCTAATGATCGGTAGGTTTAGTCTGCTGTAACGTTTCGTTAAGCAGAGCTTTCAATAGCGCTATTTTTGAGTTCTTGAATGGCGTTATAAGAATTTATAAGCAGGAAAGAACATGGTACGCTAATGATCGGTAGGTTTAGTCTGCTGTAACGTTTCGTTAAGCAGAGCTTTTAATAGCGCTATTTTTGAGTTGTTCAATACCGTTATAAGAATTGATAAGCAGGAAAGGACATGGTACGCTAATGATCGGTAGGTTTAGTCTGCTGTAACGTTTCGTTAAGCAGAGCTTTTAATAGCGCTATTTTTGAGTTGTTCAATAGCGTTATAAGAATTGATAAGCAGGATAGGGGCATGGTACGCTAATGATCGGTAGGTTTAGTCTGCTGTAACGTTTCGTTAAGCAGAGCTTTCAATAGCGCTATTTTTGAGTCCTTGAATGGCGTTATAAGAATTTATAAGCAGGAAAGAACATGGTACGCTAATGATCGGTAGGTTTAGTCTGCTGTAACGTTTCGTTAAGCAGAGCTTTCAATAGCGCTATTTTTGAGTCCTTGAATGGCGTTATAAGAATTTATAAGCAGGAAAGAACGTGGTACGCTAATGACCGGTAAGTTTAGTCTGCTGTAACGTTTCGTTAAGCAGAGCTTTCAATAGCGCTATTTTTTAGTTGTTCAATAGCGTTATAAGAATTTATGATTAGCAGCATATAAGCTACAGAAGAACATAAATTCAGATGTAAAATGAATCCGAAAGTAAATCCGCTAGGAATCAAAGCTGTGGTGCCCGTTTGCTTAGCGTGAATGGTTAGCTCACCACCGACAATCTGATAGCGGCCTTATCATTAATTATTCACATCCTGGTTTTGATATTTTGCTATCCAGAACTCATTTAACATACATTTGGTAACGATAACAATTCCACTAATATCTGCACAGCTGATATCAGATCATACCCACCATCACACAGTTTCTATGTTAAAGTTAGCAGAGACAACACACCGACAGATTTTTGTATCAATACATACAAATGGCCATAACGACCTCTGTTGTCTGGTTGATAAGACACCTGTCTTCCTACTCAGCGTTGCGGATTCAATATTTGTTGGCACCAATATTTATTTTAAAAAGGGTGTCTGTGGTTTTCAATTTAGTCATTTTAAACATATTTCTGTTTGGTTACTCCTACAACCAATTATTCTTTATCCAATAATTTCTTATTATATTAAACATTGTAATACCAGATATTCTATGCAAGGCACGTATTTATTCTGCTCTTGTTGCTCCCTTTCAATACAAGTATTCATTTTCTTCTTATTCGTGACTCAAATGCTGAGGAACGTGATCCATACTGAAACAGCTGTAGTTTTTGCACATTCTCCAATCCTCTAAATATTTCGTTGTTCCAAGAGTCTGTGGCAAAAACAGACCCATAATACTCTTCACCTGGTTGCTCCAGCGCATAGGTGTTCTACCTTTGTCCCTGAGATACTCCACATTGTCAGTGACTTATGAGTCTAGATGCCCTCATTACGCGAAATTTAACCGAAGAACTGAATAATGCGACCGGTGCACAATTCTGAATGGTTCTCTGAGATATTAAGCTCTTCCAAATTAGAAGTATTTGATTGTCGTTCCAGACATGCAACAACCAGGAATCGTACCCAACACCACATCTCTAAATAGCTATATCGGACGTATGCGTCACATTATAATATAATATATATATTTTCTTGTATGTTTGATTGTACTCGTATGTGTATTTTATATGTAAATTTGGTTATAATTTGATATGTAAATTCTTGATATTTGTTTGGTTTCTATGTAAATATTTATGTTTGTTTAGGTCCGCGCGGCATCGCGACCGCGGCGAAAATGTAGACTTATGGACGGTCGTCGAGACTATATCGCTGGCTGGTCGGCTTCTGTATTGCGCAAACTCCCGAAAATTGTGGTATTTTGCGGGGTGTGAGCGCTTGCGATGAGCGATCGACCGTTCATAAGAAGGGTCCTTTTCAATTTTAAATATACTACTACCTATTCTCAGTACACTGTGTTTTACTTTGAGACCTGCTACAACCTGCCATAAGATTGCTACCTCCTCATCGATCTACACCTTTGGAATTGACCACTGAATTTTCCGAGCATTGCGCAGCAACCATCGCACCTATTTACAGTTCTTTGTACCGGTGCCGTACAATAGCCCTTCGTTGATCTTTCTCTGGCCTTTATTGTTCAATAAATCTGAGGCACACAGAAGCATTGGGTTCTAACAAGAAAATTAATGTTTTAAACAAGACGTATTCCATACTCTGCTTCTCCAGATCAGTATCAATCTCGACATAGCACTGACGATTTCAGTTCGTATGTGTATTTTATATGTAAATTTGCCACCCACCGTTAATCAGTAACTATATATCCAAGATGAACGAAATCATGTACGTTCTCCAAATCTTGTCAATGGGTTAATTGTATTTCGCTGTTTCGATCAATGACCATGATTCATGTTCGTGATTTACTTTCTGAAACTCATTAAGTTACTTTCATCTTCTACCCGACGAAGCAGTTTCAATATTTCATCAAGGACTTGGAAACAAGTGAAGTTTTGTCTGCATAACGTATGTTTGATATCTGAAATGCGCATGCTAAGATGGTCAGCTGGTGTATCCCTAAGAGACAAAATAAAAAGTTCACACATTCGTGGAAGCCTAGGTGATACAGACATCAACAGCAAGATGGAGGAGAGGCGGATGGATTGAGATGGTGCGGGCACGTTGGACGCAGAGCACCCTATCACATTGTGAACCAGGCAATCTCCATGGATCTTCCTCGAATAACAACCAGAGGAAGACCAAAGAATTCGTGGGTGGTGCAAAAAGATAACATGATGTAGAGGCACGGCCTGGGAGACGTAGTCCGGGACAGAAAAGCATACAACCTGAGGACGAGGAGAGCTGACCCCAACAGTCTTCGCAGACAGTGAGTTGGGATGGAGCAAGGGAGAACGTATTTTTGATAAATGGTGACCCTAGATCAATATTCCTTAACTCCAGTCTTGCAGCACCCTTCAAATCGACTATGAAAGTCTGAACATTATTCTGTATGTCATGTCAATTCAATCCATAACATTTAAAAAAAAATAAAAAAAATCAAACGCATTATTTGAATGCCACGTAAAAATGTCTTCACGTCCACTATTTTACTCTTAAACGACATCACAAAATAAATAAATTAAAAGTGTTATGAACAACCAGTTTAGTCCGGCTGTATCCTTCGCCAATCCTTAAAAAAAATATGACATATCACATTGCAGAACTCATGCAAAAATGCCTTCACAAACTAGTTTCTAGTCAAGTCGATGTCTAAAGTCATTTCCAAGAGTAATTCACATGGAATTTTACACCGGATTATTACAACATAACAAATTTAACACGGTTAAAAGAGATTGCCAATATTTTTATTTCAGATAACAGCATTTCAATTCATCTAGATTGAATTTTACTCTAGTTGTATACAGTTAATTTATTTATTTATACGATTGGATTTTATTTACGTTATTTGGATATATTTGAACAGCGTGACCGGGAGTCAACATTGTCTTCGGCCCCATTAATATTAGAGTCGCTTTGTCGCTGGATATGTTCCGAAAAACGATAAGAAAAAACTTCCAAATTCAAGTTAGTAAGTAACGTTATGTGTTTCATTCCCGGTTTACGTTTCCTCTCCATCATCCCTTCCTTCTTCCACCGATTAACGATAATAATAAAAGGACGCTTGATTTAGCGCCGTTTAGAGACCAGAACCTCTTAAAGAGCGCTTAAATTCGGGACTCGAACCCACTATAATTGAAAGATTAAACATATTACAAAATATATAAGTTGAGTGTAAGGATAGGAAGGTAGTGTCTGCGGCCATTAGATAAGGGACTTAAATACATTTGTGTATATTTAGAAAATGGGCCGGACATGTAGCCAGAATGTCAGACTCCCGGTGGACATCCGAAATATTCCAATGGTATCCAAGAGGCATAAATAGGCCTAGAAGAAGACCGAAGGTACGCTGGTTGGACGAAATCAGGAAGCATGGCAGCATCACGTGGCATCGGCGAGCAAAGGACCGAACTGTTTGGAGTCAACTTGGGGAGACCTTCATCCAGCAGTGGATCGACCCTGGTTGACAATGATGATGATGATGATGATATTTAGAAAAACACGTTTGTCAAGCAACCGCAGAAAATTTACCAACGAAACACGAATCACAAAGAAACCTCAGTATATGATATCATTTATTGGTGTTATTTACATTGTTCTTGAATATGTTGTTTATAGTCAAGGCATTAACGTTGTGGAGGTTTAAAGACATTGTCATTTATTTTTATCAAACACTGTTTATTCCACTTGACTGTGATAATTTCTATATAGGAAAGACAGGAAGATCTTTTGAAAAGAGATTTCGTAAGAACACAAATCCGCCTTAACAAATCCTCTAATTTATTCTGAAATGGCTAATCATTGCCACCGTGAAAACTATACTTTTTCTATCGATGATGTCATATTCTTACATATCAATAGTAACGGAAATAAATTGGACAGATTAGAGGCCCTAGAAATTTCTAAGTCAGTACCATCGATCCGAACATCTGTTGAACAGTTATATCCCAAAAATATCTTCGCTCTTGGCCGAAATCGTCCCGTGCCTCCCTCACCCCTCAGCCCCCAGCCGTTGAAGCGTGTATATCGGTACCAGTTCGAACAGCATTTAGTCTTGTTTGTGCTCCCCTGAAGATGAGGTGAAAGCCTTGAAACCTGTAGAGTTATACCGTCACAAAAAAGTGGAATAAACAGTGTTTGATAAAAATAAATTACAATTGTTCATGAATTATGTACAAAATAACATTAATTTGAACAGTTCGCGACCATCTAACATTTTGTATGTACTTCAGTGCGGTTGGTATAAGTTGAGCCAATAAGTTAAACATAATTTTAAAATGAAGTATTAAATTAAATAAATAATCGACCAATCGGGTTTAGAATCAGTGGGATTAGGCAAGGGACTCGCGGTACGTCATCGCACGTATTAGCAATACTACCGCACGTGAAGAGGTTAACGACACACGCATACGTCTAGCGCGCGTTAGTATTGACCAGATGAACTCTTTCATCAGACCATCTATCTCTCGAGGCTCTCTTCAGGTGGAACGACGATCCGGGTTTGTTACGAGTCACAGACGGCGCATTACCGACTAAGTCACGGATGTCGTCAAAAAATCCTTTTGTAAATGAAATTAAATAAATATTCAAGGAGCTCGCACACAAAATGCAGTTTGGATTAGTCACCAACGGCAGGCGCGTTTACTAATCGGGATATCCTGTTTTTGGTCAATCTACTTATTTCTTTATATGCACATAACACGAGTATGCGGGTCATGTTGTCTTCTTAAATAAACTAAAGAGCGAAAAGAAATGTCATCACCATCATCATCCTTAAGACATTTGAAGGACTTAATGAACGCCTCATCGCCAAATTCCTCTATCATCCGTAAGCTCGTTCCATCAGGTGTTGTCCCAGGTACCTAACTCACTTGTCATACTACCTTGATCAAAAAGTTTTACTACCTTGATCAAAAAAGCCCCCGTGTGGCGCTGTCAGTCACCCGATTGGAATTCTTTTTTTTTTGTTAGGGTACCACATCTATCATTGACACTTCCCTCCAAATTTCAGCGTCATAGCTTGACAATTGTAAAAGTTACGCTGTACTGAGTACATCTACCTACAAGTTTGTAAATGGCATCAACTGTGCATCAAAGAGTTTGCATTAAATTGTGTGAAAAACGGATTTAACGGTCCGCAGACCTTGGAAATGTTGGAGAAGTGTTTTTCGGTGGCACGAACGCTTCAGAAGTGGTCGTGAGTCGGTCGAGGATGACGAACGCAGTGGCAGTCGAAAAGAAATGTTGGCCGAAAACCGCAAATTGACCATCAGAGAGCTGGCAGAGGACTTTAACATCGCTTATGGATCCGCTCAAGACATTTTGGTTAGTGATTTGGGCCTCAGACGTGTCGCTGCAAAACTGGTGCCGAAAGACCTCAATTTCATGCAAAAAAAAGACCGCGTTGAAATCGCGAAAGACATGATTTCCATGAGTTTTTGACCAAAAACAACACGAATACTATCCAGCAGCCTTCGAATTCACCTGATCTGGTTCCCTGCGACTTTTTCCTGTTCAACCGACTTAAAAAACCGCTTCGCGGAACGCGTTACAGCACCCGAGATGTCATGAAAAAATCGAAGACGGCTCTGATAGACATACCGAAAATTGAGTACCAGCGGTGTTTCGAGGATTGGATCAAGCGCTGGCGTAAGTGCGTTGCAGTCGATGGGGAGTACTTTGAAGGGGACCATATCAATTATGATGAATAAACTTGTATTTTTGATTTTATGAATAAAGTCCTAAAACTTTTTGATCAAGGTAGTATATTATGTGGATTGTATTGTAATTAAGCGATATTTAGAGAGCAGACTCTCCTCAAGGGCGCTCTAACTCGGGATTTGAATCTACTATTAGCAACAAATATATATAAATTGAGTATAACGATAGGAAGGTGTTGGGTGCGGCTAAATTAGATTAGGTGCTTACGCGCATCTGCATATGTTTAGAAAAAAACATATTTAGTAATAAAACCGCAGAAAACTGATAAAAGGAAAACGAACTCGTACAAAACAATCGTTGTTGATCTTTGGATATATTTTTTTTTTTATTTATTTTTATTTATTTATTTATTTTTTCAAAACAGGCTTAGCCCAATTACATTGAAAAATACAAGACATTAAAAAAGAAGAAAAATTACAGGGAAAATTTTTTTTTTTTTAAATTATATAAAGTAAAAAATAATGCATATGTATACAAACGAGTATTTACACAAACGTATGTTACATATATATTCAGTCACTTAAGTATGTTGATGAGTGCTTTCTAACGCGCTTAATCTAAGAAGAAAATTTACTTTTGCTTTTGGTAATGTGATATGAAATATGTCAATATCCGAAGCAGTCCCGTTAAGAAGAGTTAAGGCCCTTCCAACAGGCATAGCGGCTGGAAGACCCGTTCTTGCGTATGTTATTGAGAACAGTTCCTGCCGGCGCAGTCTAGTGTAATTGTTAGGAACATTTAACGCTAATCTTTGTAGTAATGCTGGACAGCTCACAACTCCTCGAACGAGTTTGACAACGTATACCAAGAGACGCAGATCTCTTCTTACGCTCAAGGAGTTATACCCGAGCATGTCCAGCAGAAACTGCGTAGGATATAGCCACGGATAGACACCAAACTCACTCATGTAGAGATATCGTAGATATTTTTTTTGTACTTTCTCCACCATCAGCGAGTTCTGCGCCCCCACCGGGCTCCAAATGCAAGCATTGCTTTCTAGTTTGCTACGGATCAATGAATTAAACAACGTTTTGAGCACCAATTGGTTTTCAAACGACTTAGAGATTCTCATAACAAATCCTAGAGTTTTATAAGCTGAGTTGCACATAACTTCTATGTGAGGACCAAACGCGAGATTGCTGTGGAACAAGACACCCAGATCTTTAATATTATCTGTGCGGGGAATAGGTATAGATTCTAGTGTATATCTATGGAATTTCAAGACGTGTGAGCGATGATACGACATAATTTTGCACTTTGATGCGTTGAAATATAATTTATTATTGTGGCTCCACTCACAAACGTTGTTGAGATCTGCCTGTAGGTCTAAGCAGTCGGTATAAGAACGAATTTTTTGAAAGATTTTGAGGTCATCAGCAAATAGAAGAAACGTGGATTTTTTTATAACTCTACCTATATCATTAATAAAAATAAGAAATAAGGTAGGTCCAAGATTAGACCCCTGCGGAACACCTGAGTAGGCAGTGAAGTAATCGGAGTTGTAGATTCCATGTGAAACAAATTGTTTTCTATCTGTAAGATAATCTGACAGTAGCCTTAGTAAGTTACCTGGGATCCCAAATTCACTCATTTTTTCTAATATTTTTTTGTGATTGACGCGATCAAAAGCTTTTGCAAAGTCATGATACGAACAATCAATCTGATTGCCACTATCTACAGCCCTTGAAACATAGTCGGTGAAGACCATCAGATTGGATTCAGTAGATCTGCCTCTTCTGAAGCCATGCTGCTCATCAATTATGTATGGGTCCACTAACGACCTTAGTGTGCGATCCATAAACATTTCTAGGAGCTTAGCTATTGAAGAAAGTATGGCGATAGGTCTGTAGTTGGTTATATCGTCCTTAGAACCATTTTTAAATATGGGAATAACTCGAGTCTTTTTCCATTCACTTGGAAAAGTATGGACTCGGAAGACAAGATTAAATATGTAAGAAAGAGGTGCAGAAAGCAATTCACTACAGCCCTTAAGAAAAAATGTAGGTACTCCGTCCGGTCCGACTGCTTTCGTGTTTTTCATCAACTTTATTTGTTTGAGTATATCAAATGTAGTGATGCTTAGCTTAAATCCCGAGGAAGTATGGTGTTCATCAAAAACAAATGCCTCGGAGTCCCTACAATAAACTGTTGAAAAATAATTTGCGAATGCAGAAGATATTTCGGGCCCAGTTATTTGATTCCCATCCCAATTCATAACATTAAGCACTGGAGAATCGTTACGCATGGATTTAATATGATTCCAAAATAGTTTTGGTTCACGTACCATTCGACATTCTAAGTTCCTTATGAAGTCTTTATAGGCCGTGCGAATGTTATGTTTGAGCTGAGCGCGAGCACTTTTGAACGCATCGTAGTCACTCAGACGACAAGAGTGTTTCCATTTTTTGTGAAGAGAATCTTTAAGTCTAATATTCCCAACAATTTCACTTGTGAACCACCTCGGGTATTGCCACTTACGTAGCTCTTTTGGTTTTACGGGAAAGCACTCATCAAATACGCAATAAACATGTTCATACAAATATGCTACCGCCTCGTTCACGTCTAAAATTGAATATAAGGGATCCCAGTATGTGATAGTAACACTTTATTTGTGCATTGTACTTATTTATTTATTTTTATTTAACACTTTTATTGCAAATACAATCTGTCGGGCTTATTGCCAGGTGGCAATCTCTTTCAACCAACCAGACAAAAGCAAATGAAGCAAGTTACATGGTTACATAAATCATTCAACCCCACGAAATCCATAAACACATACGAGTACGTGAGCATATGCCCACGAACCCCACAAAGACGGACAATCACCCGAACATTATATTTCATATAAAGTGAGATATCATCAATCAAAGGGAAAGGAAGGGATGGTGGAGAGGAAAGGGAATAAAATCAGGAATGAAACACGTTATTGTACTGACTAGAAATTAAGAGGTTTTTCATTCGTTTCTTAAAGCATGCCAAAGACGGAGCGAGTCTTATATTGATTTGTAACTGATTCCAGAGTCTCACTGCATGGACAGTATGTGTGTAGTGTTCATATAATAATACATTTTGATAACACATTCCAAAAAGGGTTCAATTTAATTGCCCTTTGTTGTAACATACACAGTTACCCTGGGGGGGTTAATGTCATGCGACTCTCAAATCAACTAACAAAATATTACAAAAAGGGTTTTAGTGGAACCCAGCCTGGAATCCTTTTTATAAAAATCTGGGTTCCAGTGGGAATAGAACCCGCAACAGCAGTCTTACCAACTTGGCCACTGAGGTCGTCTATGTATTTTCTCTATTAGGTAAATAAATAAATAAATTGTCCTAGTCTTCGTCGTAGCCTCAATGCAGAGGAACGTGACCCACAAATTGTTAAGCATATTCATGAGGTTTCCTTGAGAAAAAAAATTACGGTGGTTTGCCATTGCCTTCCGCACCCCAGTAGATGTTATAGGAATTGTATACATGTTGTGTATATTGTGAGCCCAGCTGCTAACATTAAATATTTTGGGATGTAGTACTAGGTTCCAAAGGAAATGTGCACTTGTGCATTTTAAGCGGGAGCAGAACTGTTGTAGAATGGGATATACTTATGTCGAACGTGGTGTTTCCATGTTCCGCACACATTAAAATAAAGTAACTTGAGAACCCATCATGAAATATCAAATAAAATATATAATTGCGCAAAACAAAAATGGTTACAAGTTCCTTTCTTTGAAATGTGTGCGGAAGATGGAAACATGTGTGTGGACAATTTTAACAGATGTGCACACGCTTAGAGGGAACGTTGGTGTTTAACAAGCTTTCAAATGGATTAATTTTATAAACAAAGGCAAACAGTGCTAACAGATCAGGTTAGGTCAACGTTTTCCTTAATATCCTTTGCACAGTGTTAGTCAGGAGACAGGACAAAGGGAACCGGTTTAAGAATCATGCTCGGTGCATTGTGAAGCAAAGTCGCCGCAGGGCAGCTCGCAACCTTCAGTCCGTAGGGAATTCAGAACACCTGATGAAGGTTTCAGGTTTTGCACAACCAGGGCCGCCGATATTGTTATCGACGGCCCTCGAAACGATTTTGACAAAATATATTTTTTCATTGTTGTTAAATATTTGGGTCAATTCGTTTATAATAAATGTCTATCTGAGATTTATCTTTAATATGAGAAAGTATAATCATATAAGAAAGAGCTTAATTGGCTGAACGTGAGATATAGACGGAAAGTTCAACGCATTGTTACAGTTGTGTTGGAAGTGATTGTCACATGACAATAAGCACGCCAGGTTGCAATGTATACCTCGCGAATGTAATACAATACAATCTATCAAAGATATACAAAAAGCTGCCATTCTAAATTTCAGGACTAATGCAAAAATAACAGATCAAGAAGAATCTACTGGTATTAAGAAGTTGAATTCTCAATTTATACACCGAGATGTGGAAGATGTAGATATCAGAAAATTCATTCAACAAGGGCATCCCATGTGCAAGTGGTGTTACGTAAAGCGTTTTTAATATTTTGTCGTTAACATAAAAAAATATAAATAAAGAACTGTGTATAAGATGAAGAAACCCGAAGGAACATACTCGAAAGACTCAAACACATACTCGAAAGAAACAACGGGGACATCCAATTCAGGGACTTGAATACAGAGAAACAATGTTTAAAATCGATCAAACGGGATTCGAACCCGAGAAGGAAGTCGGATGACTAGTTAACTAGGCCATAGAGATTTGACGTGTCCTAAGGCCGAGGCTACACCAAAGTGCTTCGTTAGGTGCTAAGCTAGGTTTTACGTGACTCATATACTAGGTGACTTCGTGCCTGGCCACACCAAAGTGCCACGCACAAATTCATTTGACAGTTGGGAGCGGTTGAGTCAACACACGATGTCCTCTCAAAACTAACCAATTTCATTACAGCTTACCATATTTATTTACTTTCTGTACAACTTCATTCCAAAGTTATTTTATTACAGGTACATTTTTCTATAATTGGCTCGATGGGTTCCACAAAGACTCTCTTTTATACACAGCCGTCATTAAAACTTACGCCATCTTGTAAATTAACCAACACGTCTGTTCGCTAGGAGATTCCCTCGATGACTAATCGTCATGTAACGTGGCGCGAAGTGTGCAGTGTGGCCAC
Organism: Odontocerum albicorne; assembly: GCA_949825065.1. Lineage (NCBI taxonomy): Eukaryota > Metazoa > Arthropoda > Insecta > Trichoptera > Odontoceridae > Odontocerum > Odontocerum albicorne. Next base: position 6,326,857 of record OX463861.1, read on the forward strand.
TGCGATAGTATGCGGTGCGTTGGTTCGCTAGGATATGTTGCCTAACTCGCAACATAGCTCTAAGCATCAAGCGAGGCTCCTTCCTGTGTGACCGAGGCCTAAGTGTTACGTAAAGCGAATTACATATTTCATCGTTAAATAGAAAGAAGCTTGTATTTATGATAAAATGTTATCAAATTGTTCAAGATCTCAGTCAACATACATAATGGATATTTGACGCCCTTGAACGTGGAGACCAGCCACTCGTACATATTCATTACAATTCAAGTCCACCATATGAATATTTATTTAACGGCCTATACACGGCGTGATTTGCGCCTACTCGGCTACTTAAATATTATTTCTCATAACTTCGGCAGCAGGCAATACAGTGAATTGTGGAGCATTCAATTTGCTAACTGGCCAGAGCACATAAAGGAAGCAAAGCTGGAGGGTATTCATAATACAACCTTAGTTAAAAATGCATATATGGGCATTGTATCGACTTTCGTATGGCCTACACGAGTAAAATGATAAGCTGTTTTTGTCCAGATAAATTAAGAAAATTGTTCGATTTTGTTTTGATTTTGTGTTGGGTTCGTCTTATGTTGTTTTTTATTGTATAACACTACATGTAGGTTGAATTTTATATGTTGTTAAAAACTTCACTTATTGACGTTTCGAACTCATAAGTATGAATTGGAGTTTTAAACTATTTTCGTTTCAATAAATTAATCAATAACAAAAAAAAACTATTTTCGTTTCAATAAATTAATCAATAACAAAAAAAAATTGCTAACGCCTATACCTACTATATGTTATAAAATAAAGGACAATTTATTTAGTGCCATTTAGAGAGCAAACTCTCCTCAAGGACGCTCTAACACGGGATTCGAACCCACTATTATTGACAAATTTAAAATATATAAAAATAAAAATACATTTATAAACACATAAGTTGAGTGTAATGATAGAAAGACAGTGGCTGCGGCTATTAGATTAAGTATTTTCCCACGTCTGCATATGTTAAAAACATATTTGGTAAGAAAACCGCAGAAAACTTACCAAGGGAAGACGAACTACAAAGAAACCTTTGTAGTTCTTCCAATATGTGAAAGTAAGATGTTTGCTTTAGGTTTAGTGTAATATATTGTGGTGTTCATAAAACATCAAATTTTGATAAAACCTCCCGAAAAAGGGTTGTCTTTAAGTGCTTCCTAAAGCTGTACACGCTACCCATATCTCTAATATTAAAAGGCAGACCGTTCCACGGCAAAGGTCCAACAAGAGCAAAAGTTCTATCATAATATCCCCCGCCCTAACTGATCGATTTGAAATAACCAATTTATTAGATGGAGAAGAAATCGACCATCAAGTACGTAAAGTCCTACTTCTCTCCGAAGGAACATGTCTAAAACTTCTTAATATTCCCCTCAAAATCAATTCAATCATACGAGAATAGTATTGAGTGGCACAACGGATCGAATAGTGCATGGTTAAGCTGAATTTTGTTATGTCACGAAACACCTGTTTTTTTTTCGCGTGCGTGCAAATTATTATTTGCCCGGTCACTCGAATACTGGTTTTAAAAAGCAGACATCCAGCGGGGATGAGGTTGCATAAATTAAATATACTGTTTACTTTTACGCATAAATCAAGTTTTTGCAGTACAGTAGTCCCCCGTTATCGGTGGGATCTGTATCCGCGGTATCACTTATTCACGGTTGACCTCAAGATTTTTTTTTTACATTTCGTGTCATCCATCTCAAGTCATCAATGTGATTAGTCGCACTCGTATCTATCGCTGTGATCGCTTCGTTCTCAGTGGTTGTGTTCAAATAACCCTTATTTATAGTAAAAATGCCTCCGAAACGCAAGACTAGTGACGCTGGTGAATCAGAGACTGCAAATAATATACTTCGTCAAATTATTGCAATTGGTGAAAAGCTAAACATTTTTGACTTAGTACGAAATGAAAAGAAAATAATCTACAATATATTGTTGCAAGAATGCATGACAAGAATGAATCTTCTATTCGTTAAATACTCAAAAAAGAGTAACGAATTCGTGTTAATTTTGCTGTTTCCACATCAAACTGGATAAGTTGAAGAAAAAACGGAAACGAGAGCGTTGAGTGTACGAGTATGTATAGAAAACTGTCGTGTATTAAAAAGAATACGGTAATTTACAAGAGGTTCGTTATTATTCGCGGATTTCTCCATCCGCGGGGAGACTTGGAACCTTTCCTCCACGGATATCGAGGGAATACTGTATAAACTCATGAATTCCGTGGCCTTGAAAGAGCATGCATGTTTTTCAATAATCATTATCATCATCATCAACATACCTATATGTTCCATCAGAAGCACAAGGATGCCCATAAAAAGTTTCTTTCCAGATCGATCCACAGTCTGGCACTCCACGTCCTCCCATTGTATTATATTATACTTTCATTACATACAGTACAAACAACATGGTTGGTTTATTGTCACGTGGCAATTCCTTCCGAACAACAAGAAAGTTCTTAAAAAGGTCTTAAGTGGAAACCAGACTAGTATCCTTTTTTAATGGATTCCAATAGGAATCGAACCCATAGCTTCTGGTTAGAAGACAGGCTTCTTATCAACTTGGCCACAAAGGTCGTCTCCCATATCAGGCCGAGACTGCAAATGTTCCTATAGTAACATCGGTGTATGGTATTGGTTGGGACATTCGGCCGTCGAGTCCCATATAATAATAAAAGGACAATTTATATAGCGTCGTTCAGAGAGCAGACACTCCTCAAGGGCGCTCTAACAAATCACGTTTGGCAACTACAGCAGCGGCGGAAAGAAGCTTAGTAGCATATCACAATGGGATATAATTCGAATAATTAATTATAAAATCAAAATATAGCAATTAAAATAAATCAATCAGCCAGTTTAATGAGAAGGCAGAATACTTTGTCAGAAGGAAGCTTTAATTTTTTGTTGTTTATAGTTAAGGCATTATTAACGTTGTGGAGGTTTAAAGACATTGTAATTTCTTTTTATCAAACACTGTTTATTGATCACTGTTACATCGATCCGAACATCTGGTGAACAGTTATATCCCAAAAATCTCTCCGCTCTTGGCCGAAATCGTCCCATGCCTTCCTCACCCCTCAGCCCCCAATCGTTGAAGCGTGTATATCGGTACCAGTTCGGACAGCATTTAGTCTTGTTTGCGCTCCCCTGAAGATGAGGTGAAAGCCTTGAAACCGGTAGGGTTATACCGTCCCAATGTTTATTCCAAAAGTGGAATAAACAGTGTTTGATAAAAATAAATTACAAAATTAAATTTGTTGTAATTGGAAAGAAAAAAATCATGCTGTGTAACGATCTTGCTTTGTTCTCGTTTTGAGTCATACAGTTTAATAATCCTGGTATAATTATTTTCAACATAACAACGTTGAATTCTAAGTATTGATAATATTTCGCATGTACGAGTATTTTGTCGAGTGTTGTTTACGTGTGATTTTTTTTTAATCAATGGTAATTGGTTTGTTTCTTGAAGCTCGTGTCCTCTAATTATCAGTAAAGTAGCGGCTTTGACATTTGTGAATTTCATTAGTATTGAATTTATCAATTGTTTCGGTTTCCTCTTCCGAACAGGAAATAGTGCACAAATACAAGTATTTGGGATGCTGGCTTAATGCCCAATGGGATCGTTTTCGAGAGATCAGAAACACACTTGAGATGGCACGGAACTGTTTCTACAATATTCTCTGTAATACAAACCTTAAATTGAGAATATGCATTGTCAGATGTTACGTATTTTCAGCACTTCTTAATTGCGCGAAACTTGGATACTTACCCAAGCCACGACAAAACGATTAGAAGTATTTGAAATGTGGTGCTAGAGGGGGATGTTTAAGATTTTCTGGATTGACAAAATGCGCAACGAAGAGGTCCTAAGACGTATGAAAAAATACAAAGAAATACTCACTTTCATTAAGAGGAGAATGTTCGAATACTTTGGTCATTTTATGAGACGAAACAAATATTAAATCATCCAAGTCATATTGCAAGGGAAGATATGAGGAAAACAGAATGTAGGAAGAAACTATTGTGTTACGAGTATGTCGGGGGTATGGAAAATACGCACTATCTTAAATATTTTATTCAGGTGACTTATGCCATGTTTACACGAGCTTAGTACTTATCATAAGTACTTTTTTTTTTTTTTTTTTTTTTTTTTTTTACCTGGCGAGTTTATTGCCATGTGGCAATCTCTTCCAACCAACCAGAAATATGTTTTTTTTATAGGCCCTAAGTGTTAACCAGACTGGAATAATAACTGAAACTTATCGTTTATACTAAGCTGCTTTGTGACAAGTGAGAAGAAATCGTTTACACGTTGGTGTTAGGAAGAGGTATCAGTAGCACGACATCCGTCCGGAATGGACAACCGCCGCCGCGCCGCCTTGTTTTGAGAAATGTGTTCAAATACCAAAAAAAGAACGAACATGTGCGCTCACTTGCCGTTTCAATATGTCACTATACACTTGCCGAGGCTGTTTAGACGACTCTGCAAGCGACAAGTGCTTAGTTGAATTGTGTGGGGGTAGGCTGCTTGTCGCTTAGTAAATAAGTCGGCACTTGCCAGATTTACTAATGCTTAGTACTAATATGCTTGTTTACACGTGGACACAAGTGCGAGTGACAAGTGCGAGTGAGAAGCACTAATGACAAGTACTAAACTCGTGTAAACATGGCATTATACAATGAATTACAACGCAGTATTTCACGGAGATATACTTGTATTTATGGGACGGAACGTCATAGTGACATAGTTCCTCCCTTGTGCCAATGTATGTTACCTAAGAAATTTGGAATGCATGGACCCGTAATATAAAAAAATATCTTCATATATATTTCAAATGAGTGTAGGAGCAAAGGGCACATACGTGGTTAGATAACACACAATATATAACATCGGATAAAGAAAATGGAATTACTTTCCTCGCGCTCAATTTATCTCTAGAGGCTGAGAGCGTTTCCAAGAACATATTAAGATAACGATTAAATAATTAGTGTGAACTTAAGGCTGATGTTTTAATTAAGATGAAGAAGAGTTAGGGCATGTGGAACGAATGGATGGAGAAATACTAACTAAACAGTTATATAGTGCAAATTTGAGTAAAAGGCGTGTGAGAGAAAGACGAAGGAAAGTATTGTTGGATTAAGTTATTTATTTATTAAATACTTTTATTGCAAATACAATCTAGCGGGCTTCTTGTCAGGCGGCAATATCTTTCAACCAATCAGACAAAAGTTACGTGGTCGCAAAAAACATTCAAATGACTATCCATCCCCACGAAATCCATGAACACATACGTGAGCATACGTTCACAAACCCTAGAAAGACGGACGATCACCCGGACATTCCTTTTCATATAAAGTGAGATATCATCAATCAAAGGAAAATGAAGGGATGGTGGAGGAAAGGAAAAAAATCAGGAATGAAACACGTTATATTACTGACTAGAAATTAAGAGTTTTTCACCCGTTTCTTAAAGCATGCCAAGGACGGAGCGAGTCTAACATTGGTTTGTAACTGATTCCAGAGTCTCGCTGCATGGACAGTTAAGAACGACGTAAGAAAAGAAGAACGATGAGCCGGAAAGGCTAATAAGCAATCTCTGTTTGAGCGTAGCGCTTAGTCCATGATCAGAGACACTAAAAAAATTCGGCGAGATAAAAAGGAGTAGCGGGACAGTTAATGATATTATACTAATTTAATGGTACTCTGAAAGAAGAAAACGTAGAAAGTCAGATAAATCGTAGAAGTTTTGTGGGTGTAGAAGAGGCTAAGGATGTGCGTTGAGATATAAAAGTCTGGTTGTCTGTCCTCTTTATCTACTTTGACAGAGAAATGGTGTACAGTACCCGGCGGTAAGTAATACACTCTGTCGCACGATGCGCTAACAGTCCGGTACGCGACAGAACACGTGTATGAATGACAGAGACGACGCTCTACAAAGCCGAAGTTAGCCGACTATGGCCGATAGTCTCTTTCTTAGCCCGATGCGTATTACTTACCGCCGGGTATTGTAATTGTACATCTGGACGAAATATTTAGTTATAGAAATTTGAAATGACCGATATCTATTGGGTGTTAACATAAGTTGTGTCTGTTTTTTTTTTCGATTTAAAAATGAGCACCAAAACTAAAACAAAATGGTAAAGGTTATACGTCATTCGAAAGAAAAATTTCTGCTCTACAAGATATTGTGTTTGCTTTTACGTTACAAATATTATTTTATTTGATTAAAAGCCTTCAAAATGGAATGTAAAGGAGACGAAAGTGATCATTTTCGACACCTCCAGTGGACTTCGATGAGGACCGCTTAAACCATATTATTCATGAAGATCCCCTTCAAACCACCGTAGAATTGGCTGAGCAGATGATTTGTAGTCACATGATTATATACCGCCATCTTAAATTAATGGGAAAAGTCCAGAAGTTCGGTGCTTGGGTTCCACATGTTTTGAGTGAAAACAACAAAAATCAACGTTCGACAATTTCTGCTGGTTTGCTCGCGCGTCATCGAGCTACACATGGCCACAAGCAAAGGTTCTTTTACCGCATCATTACTGGTGATGAAAAATGGTTTGAAAATGGTGATGCAAAAAAAATGGCGATGAAAAATATTTGAAGGGGATCTTCATGAATAGTGTGGTTTAAGCGGTCCTCATCGAAGTCCACTGGTCGTCCGGAACGCTCCATGTCTTTCAGGTCGAAATTACCGTCTTTGAAACGCAAAAACCATCGACGAGCTGTCCTTTCATTCATAGCATCTTCGCCGTACACTTCGTAAATATCGCGAGCAGCTTTGGCCGCTTTATTCTCTCGATTGAACGCGAACAGAAGGATGTGTTTAAAATGCTCACTTTCGTCTACTTGCCATTCCATTTTGAAGGCTTGTAATCAAATAAAATAATATATGTAACGAAAAAGCAAACACAATATCTCGTAGAGCAGAAAATTTTCTTTCGAGTGACGTATAACCTTTACCATTTTGTTTTACTTTTGGTGCTAATTTTTTAATTTGAAAAAAAAAACGGGCACAACACCTAATACAATGTTACATTTCTAAACTTTATGGATCCTGTTGATAAATGAGTTGACCTCGGGATTCCCCTCATTGAAAAAAACAAGATAAGCGTCTATCACATCACATAACACCCTGCTGATAAAAAGCATTGTTTCAGAGGAGCTGCAGATCAAGTTAAAATAGACATGATGATTGCCAACATCCAACGTGGAGAGAAATGTTAAGTAGACAATCTTGGCAAAAATATTAATTCTGTGTATCCGTAATACATTCGGCATTTCATAATAAGTTATACCATATGTTACATCTATCTATCTGCGCCGTTTTCCCGGTAGTCGATTTCCTTGATAGTATAATCCACCCACAAAACTTTTTGGCACGTGTTCCTTCGATTGCGTGACCTTGATCCAATTGCATCGCAGCGTGTTGTGTTGGCAAGAATAGTAAATAGTGCCGCAACATTTCGCCGGTCTCCCTCTCCGCTCTCTATCTCCAGTCTGCTACTGCTTGGAGAGCTCTTCTGACCAGCAGATAGTTAGTTACCCTGACCGGAGCATAACTCGTATTAACCAACACAGTGTGGAGGTGTGTCTCCACATTGTGGCCGTTTGTTCCGCGCTCTAAATGCGTCATTCAACCACGCAGCTGTTTGTCTGTTCTGTTTGTAAACATGTTATGAAATTCAACGTGACGTAGTGAGGCCTGTAGTGTGTAGATCAGTTTCCCAAACTTTTTTGCTCGCTGTCTCTTTTTCAATTTTTTTTTTCCAGCGCAGCGTTACATTCCCCCTGGACGGCAAGGCAAATTAATGTCTTCATTTTCGAAGAACTGAGAGTCACTGACAGATTGTTGATGATATACCTACGACCTTCAGGTTTTTTGGAAAAAATGCTCGTAGCAAAGGACATATTTTGGAGAAGTTTGTGGTTACTGGAGGCGTGGAAGGACGACGCACAAGAGGAAGAATCCCAATGCGTTGGACTGAACAAGTGAGATACGTAACTGGACTACCCTTAACAACTGCCCTTCGAGCCGGGGAGTGCAGGGATGGATGGAGAGGAGTCGTCAGAGGCTATCGTTGGAGTCACGATGCTCAGTCATGAGTTACAACACGACAGGATGATGATTGTCAGAAGCATTGGAGTATACAAGTAACTCGCTGTCCGTCATGCTTTTCCAGACTTTCGTTGTTCTTTTTGGCAACATGCCTTAGCCCTTCCTTCCCTGTGATGTGTAACTAGTACACATTGCTTCTAAAAACTTAAACATCTTTATAAATATAATAAATACTGGGTTCAGACTTTAGGAATTCCTCCGTAATACATTTACGCATTGAATGAAAAAATAATATTAATAATAATTAGCACTTATCGGCCACATCAGAGATATTTTGTGAAAAACGGGAATAAATTCACCAATACAATCAAACGTGTGCCAGTGTGTGACGTAGGTATATTCATTCTAAAAAAAACGCTATGGGTGAGGAAGCGACGCTATTCACGTCTCACTCTCACTCTACTTCTGTATATGGGAACGCAAGAAATAGAATCTCAGTTCGCTCGCTTCGCCCGTTTTGTGAACGTCGGCCGATGTTTTTTTCATGTTTTCAGCAATTAAATTTCAATTATTATCACTTTTGACTTCAAATTTAATTAATTTAAGCGATTGGCTATGAATATTCTTATTTTTCCGATTTTAAATCGCTCATTTTTACATGTGTATTGAATACACAGCATCGGAACGCGCGGATTTATTTTAAGCACAGGAAGGGAAAGGTTAATTATGATAGGATTATTTTCCCGCATACTATCAAAAGTCTTATGGTAATACTATCAAAAGTCTTATGGTAATATAGTATATGGATAATAAAGACGTTGGTGTACTTTACGGTCCATGGGATACGGTGTATCCGTCTTCAACGCCACATCTCGAAGGCATCTAGCATATACGTGAAAATAACTGATGAAATAACAAGCGAACCAAAATTGAAAAAACCATGTCACCAGCGTGTTTGTGAATGTCGCTGTCAGGGTCTTAAATATTTAATCGTGCGGCACGTGCTTTGTGCAACATGTGACCAAACTGAAAAGATAAAAAACAACTCCTGAGAGAAAGAGAGATACGACTTCTTGAAGTGTTTATCATAAATACAGAAAAACAGAAAAATATTTATCATTTATAATTACGAATAAATATTATGCTCGCATACATACATATGTAATCTAGATTATTATCCAGTTGCTCCAAGGCTGATATTGCACGTATATTGGAAGGAGTTTTACTTGAATTTTCTGTAACATATTAGTCATTCCACGTCCACTAGTAAATATGATACATTGGAAGTGAATTGTAAATTGAATGTTAACTATTACTCTTAAAAGTACACATTCCCTTAAAAACTAGTGAATGTGGAAGAAATCGTTTGTTTCTAAATAATAAATCAATTTTGACTAATTATTGCATTTACACTTCCGAGTCTCGCATTTCACAGTGTAAGAACCGCAGATGTACACGGATGTTCATGTTTTAGAACGTTCACTAACGACGACCAGTGGAAGTAAACTTTCAGTAGAGAGTGTGTTAGAAAATAAACATAGAAGTACACATTTAGTGAATTGTTTCGTGGGGATGCACATTCACTATTAATAGTTCATTTTCGCCGACTACCCGCTTCCACTGTTATATACGAGGCGTATCCAGAAAGTGAGTGTACTGAGGCTCTCACGACCGGATGGATTTTATTTTCGACATGTTGGCTACACTTCCGTGTAGCCTGACCCTTCCCCTCCGCAACGAGACCGGTTCGAGGTCAGTACGTTGAGAAGTGTCAACGCGACCACACTTTTTGTGAAAAATGTCAACCCAATCTCCCGCCAAGTGCGAAATTTTGTAAAAAGGCAAGAGTTTTTGAGGCGCTGCAAACTCCATGGAGATGAATTTCTCCGCTCCATCGTTACTGGAGATGAAACTTGGGTTGCACACTACACGCCTGAAAGCAAAAGGCAGCCTCAACAGTGGCGTCACACCTCTTCACCCTCCGCCAAAAAGTTCAAAACCACAATTTCAGCCAAGAAAATCATGGCATCCGTGTTTTGGGACTGTCAAGGCATAATTTTAATTGAATATATTTAATTGAAGACATGCTGACAAAGGGAGTCTGCCTGCTGCATGACAATGCCAGACCACACACGGCCAACGCTACGAAGGAACTGCTCGCCTCGTTTAAATGGGATGTGCTGAATGATCCCTCGCATTCCCCTGACATAGCACCTTCAGATTACTATCTCTTTACCTCCCTGAAGCTGTACATGGGTGGAAAAAGGTTTTCAACCGACGAGGAGCTAAAGGAGGTGGAGAAGTGGACGGAGGGGTTGGCGGGAAACTACTTCGAGGAAGGCATCAAAAAGTTGATACCCCGCTTCACCACCTGCATTGAGAGGAATGGCGACTATGTCGAAAAATAGCTTACATATGTACTACGGTAACCACGTAATTTTTTTGTTTATATAAAAAAAATTGTAACCTACAAAAATTCAGTACACTTACTTTGTGGATATGCCTCGTATATATATACTGCACTTTCCTCCCGAAAACCTTTCTGGCTCGGGTAACAAACCTTATTGCGGGGATGGTTTAAATAAAATGCTAAAAAGATAATTTAAAAATATAAGATGTACTCCTGAAACACCGGATAGAATCCAGTTGGAAACCAACGAGTCGCTAATGTTATTGACTTAGACTTTGTGGGATGAGCTCGGACCTTTTAATGTCTTCTCTCTTGAATGTATTTTTTTTGTCATCTATTTATTTTCTGTTTTTTTTTTATATTCTTGTTCTACGTGTTCAAGGGTGTGCGCTGAAAAACATCTGGTGTCCCCGTGGCTGGGTTCGCCCTATATTGGTGGGGTGTATCTTGGCCGAGGGGATGTTATTAGATGAGCCCAGACCTTTTGATAACTTCTGTATTTAATGTTTTATCTGCAATTTATGTGTTTTAGAAGTGTTATTTAAATATATTTTGTACATACTATGTTGCTGTCAATAAACCTATACTTATTTATTTATATGGCCGAAGGAACAGAAACGTAAATCAAAGATATGAAGATATAGATGGGAGGATTAATTGTAACAGGTTGGAAAAATAGACGGGCAAATTGGAGGTTTGCTACCAAGGAAAATCTGGAGAAGCTTAAACCCAGGTCGTACATGATAGAGTCGCTATGCCTACGTGATGCACAAATGGGGATTTACAGAGTGCAAGTGCAAACCATAGAACATGTGTCGACGACTACACCATTCATTCGTTCACGCACTGGTAGAATTCAAGATGTGTAGTTGACCACGTCGGAATTGTTCGACTGGTTGAACCATCTGAGATGGAAGAAGTTTTCAAAAGTTATAAATTATCGAAACAAAACACAAACAGCGGCCATGCCCTAGAAACCGTGCGGACTCCCAGGCTAAACTCGGTGGAGGGCCACAGAGGCTGGTTCCTTCTGCTTCTGTGTTTTCCCTACCCTCTCATAATCTTTCCAACTCCTATCCACATAAGTATATCCCATAACATTTCTACAACATTCCTACTCCCACTTGACAACCACAAGTGAAAAAATTCTATGGAATCTAGTATACTACACCTCAAAATACTGTGTATTGGCAGCAAGGCTCGCAATATATATACAACATGTATACAATTCCTAAAACATCTATTGCGGTGCGGAAGACAATGGGAATTCACCGTTCTATTTTTAAATATTGAGTACAAGGATAGGAGGTGGTTAGCTGCAGTTATTAGAATAAGTACTTCCTCGCATCTGCATATGTTTAGAAAAACATATTTGGTAAGAAAACCTCGGAAAACTTACCGTGAGAATACGAACTATAAAGAAACCTTTCTGTGATAGTAATATATTCGGCTTTAGGTGTGGTGTAGTGTATGTATGTAGCGTTCATAATATGTCGTGAATTCATTATGCACTTATATAACGCATCAGAGAAGTGTTGCAACAGAGCGATGGCATAAGATATCAACAAGGAAATTGACGACACATATTGAATTATGCCAAATAAATGTATCGCCAATTATCTGACTTCGCTCCAAATCAACACGATTTATGATTGTCGCGATCAGTAAGCGATCACGTCATACATGTACATAATATAATGTTAACATACGAGTACATCACACCAAAAATATTTAACTGATAATTTTTCTCGCTTAAAATATTTGTATTGTTGTATTACAATTTCGTTATATGTTATATGTGTATAATACAGCCAGGCGGGTTTATTGTCATTTCGCAATATCTTACAACCAACCAGAAATATTCAACCCAATGTCCTTGCGGACGTGCTCGTCCTACATTAGTGGGGTGTATCTAGGCCGGGGAATGTTGTGGGATGAGCCCGGACCTTTTAATGTCTTCTATCTTAAATGTTTTTTGTGCAGTTTATTTTGAGATATATGTGCGATTTCGGAATAAATTTATTTTATCATAATATAAATAGGCCAAAGCGGCGTACGACGGTTGTCGCCAAAGAAAGAATACGAGAATTGAATTTTGAATAAAAGAGAGCGAGAGAGGAATACTTGGATTCTCTCCGAAAGTAATTCGAAATTTGATTCTCGGTGGGTCCGTGATAAATGAAAAGATGGAAACTATACTGAACGAATTTTAAATACCTAGCTAACAATTTTTGAACCGGTGTAAAAGGGGACGATGTATAAATGGTATATATAAACAAATTCTACATTTATGAATATATATTTTCATAAATGTAGAATTTGTTTTACTTCCGTGAATATTTCACGGGTTGCAACTAGTAATATATAATATATATGTACGCATTGTGTTGCTGTCAGGGAACCTTTATTTATTTTGTAATTTATTTTTATCAAACACTGTTTATTCCACTTTTTTGTTCGCTATAACCCTACCGGTTTTAAGGCTTTCACCTCATCTTCAGGGGAGCGCAAACAAGACTAAATGCTGTTTGAACTGGTATTTATTTGTTTGAATTAATCTGAAGTGGTTTTTGTGGATTTGCTTTTTTTGTCATCTATTTATTCTCCGTTTTTTTTCTTTCTATTTCTTATTCTACATGTGCAAGGGTGTGTGCTGAAAAACATTCTAAGATTTTTTCATTTTAAAAATGACTGGACAAAGAATTTGCGTTAAAAATTAAATAAAATGCAGTGAAGTGGTGCAAATGTTGCAGAAGGGTTTTAGCGAGGAAGCTATGTTGAAACTAAGGATTTATGAATTGTATAAACGTTTTCAAAAGGGCCGTGAAGACGTTGCAGGTGACGAGAGGGATGGGCGTCCTAGCACATCAACCATCGATGAAAATGTGGGAAAAATTAATGATGTTGTGTTAAGTAATCGTCGAATCACTATAAGGGAGGCTGCTGAGGAATGTGGTATCTCATACGGTTCATGCGAAGCAATTTTTATCAACGTTTTGGATATGAAACGTATGGTAGCCAAATTTGTCACAAGATTGTTAATTTTTTATTAAAAATAGCATCGCAAAACATCACTGAGCAAATTTTGGCTGAAGTCGTCGACGACACAGAATTACTCCAACGCGTCAAAACAGGTAACGAAACGTGGTGTATGGCTATGACATCGAAACAAAGGTCCAATCGTCCCAATAGAAGCTTCCTAATGAGCCAAGACCGAAAAAAGCACGCCGATTCGATCAAATATCAAAGTTCTCCTTACTATTTTCGTATAATACAACGGCATAGTCCACTATGAATTCTTACCGCCAGGCCGTACAGTTAATCATCGTCATTGTCAACCAGGGTCGATTCACTGCTGGATGAAGGTCTCCCCAAGTTGACTCCAAATAGTTTGGTTTTTTTACTCGTTGGTGCCATGTGATGATATCATGCTTCCTGATTTCATATATCCAGCGTACCTTTGGTCTTCTTCTGGGCCTCTGTATGCCTCATGGGTACCATTGGATTATTTCGGATGTCCATCGGGAGTTTGAAATTCTGGCTACGTGTTCTGCACATTGCCACTTAATTTTCTTGCAGTAAGGTTAATAAGGAGTATTATCTTGAGGTTTAACGCCATTTGCGTGAGGCAATCCGAAGAAAACGAACAGAATTGTTGGTAAACAACTCCTGGATTTTGAACCACAATAGTGCACCGCTTAACACCGTCGTGATGCCGCAGCCACTGTATTCACCAGATATGCCCCCCTGCGACTTTTTCCTGTTCCCGAAAATGAAAAGAACATTGAAAGGACAACGTTTTGCGGCCATAGAGGAGATAAAGGTAAAACCGCTGGGTCAGCTGAAGACTGTCCCAAAAAGTGTGTTCCACAAATGTTTTGCGGAGTGGAAAAAACGTTGACGAAAGTGTATTTAATCCTATAGGGACTACTTTGAAGGGGACAATATTACGAGTATATTAATGATCAAATAAATACTTGATGATAACGAATAAAATTCTCGTTATTTTTTTTTTCAAACCTCGAATGTGTCTTTCTTAAAATAACTAAATTCTACGAGTAGATTGTGTCACGATACAAACACCTCAGACTAAATATTAGCAAAGTAAATACGTATTTTTTTTCTGTTTAACTGTCAGTTAGGTTGCTTCTACGATATTGGCCCGCTGGCTATTTCCTGATTGTCAACAAGTTAATGCTAATGTACGAGTAATGTATGTATGCGGGCGGGTGCGGATGTGTATTCGCCACAGATATATGAGAATAGAGACTCGGTCATGGCCAATTGGGCATATTGATATCGACTGGGATATGTCACTTAACCCTCCACCGGGCGCAATTAATCTATCAGACGAACTGCGATTGTTTTTCAATTCTACCTGGCAGTGTTTCTTCTTAGGACGTGATATCTCTAGTAGCTTCCCCCTCCACGGTCCTCTACTAGGGTGGCCAGATTTCAGTTTGAGTAAACCCTGAGATTGTTCGTGAAAAAAAAGGTTTTCTTAAATGAGAAATACAAGACGTTTATACAATAGAAAAAACAAAAAAAATACTTTCTGTTAATGTTTAAACAAATTTACTTTTCGTTTAATAAAGTAGTATAGGAACAATGTATAATATAAAAACCGATCAATATCCGAGCCTTCAAATGGGATCCCTCGTGTCTTTCGAGGACTTGACTTTTTTTAACTGATTTTTTATTGATTATTGTGTATTTTTTCCAATTATTTTTGTGATTTTTCCCCCGTGCTGAATAGGATTTGTAAAGTTGCACCTGTCTGATTCCGTCTTTTATACTTTGTATTTTGTTTTAAATTTGTTTTACAATGTTTTGTCTTTTGTGTTTATATTTTTTGTGTGGACCGCTTCGTATTGTGTTGGTACTCGTAATATGTGATTTTGTACGATTTAGTGCCTATTTTTTGTTTTTGTTGTAATTGTAAAATAGTAAACAACAAGAAAGGATCATTTCAAATACACAGTTGGTCGGCTGAAGAGTTTGTTTACTTCTTTTGACAGATTTATTACAGCCGCAATAAAAAAAACTGAATTTTACGTCGAATTGAAACTGTTGAAAAAATTAGTAAACAATTGAGGAATTTACATTTTAAGTATACAGTTGGCCGACAAAAGAGTTTGTTTACCTGTTTTGGCAGATTTATTACAGTCGCAATAAAAAAACTGAATTTTACGTCGAATTGAAACTGTTGAAAAAATTAGTAAACAATTGAGGAATTTACATTTCAAGTATACAGTTGGCCGACAAAAGAGTTTGTTTACCTGTTTTGGCAGATTTATTACAGTCGCAATAAAAAAACTGAATTTTACGTCGAATTGAAACTGTTGAAAAAATTAGTAAACAATTGAGGATTTTACATTTCAAGTATACAATTGGCCGACAAAAGAGTTTGTTTACCTGTTTTGGCAGATTTATTACAGTCGCAATAAAAAAACTGAATTTTACGTCGAATTGAAACTGTTGAAAAAATTAGTAAACAATTGAGGAATTTACATTTCAAGTATACAGTTGGCCGACAAAAGAGTTTGTTTACCTGTTTTGGCAGATTTATTACAGTCGCAATAAAAAAACTGAATTTTACGTCGAATTGAAACTGTTGAAAACATTAGTAAACAATCGAGGAATTTACATTTCAAGTATACAGTTGACCGACACAAGAGTTTGTTTACCTGTTTTGACAGATTTATTAGTCGCAATAAAAAAAACTGTATTTTACGTCGAATTGAAACTGTAAAAAAATTATATCAATGAGAAATTTACATTTCAAGTGTGTCAGGACATCAGCTGGCACGCGTTATAACAAATGCCGTTTTCTATACACCTACCTGCTGCAGAATATCACACCACGCGATGCTGTGTGATCACGTGCTAATCAGATGCCGAACATTGTTTGCAAACGGTTAAATCAATCGGGTGTTAATTTTCACATATGATATACGAACCGGAAATTTTGTCCGTTAAATCCGAAGTCCATTAAATCAAGGTCCGCAAAATCGAGGGTTTACTGTATATATAAGTCAATATAATAAAATAAATAAAAAATAAATCACAAATTAAAGCTTGAACTAATTAAATTGCAAAAATTTAAAAATTTATCTATAAGTGGAAAAGTTCTTTGAGTACGGGGCTATATAAAAGAGTGGATTTTCCGGTAAACAGATCAAATAATTTCGATCGTTTATTCAGTAAAGTGGACTCTATCGCATGTAATAGACTCCACAATTGCTTTAAGTCAGGTAAACACAAGTGCACCTAATTTAAATGGATCTGTGAAGAAAAAAAAAGCCAACTGGTTGCACCAATGCAAGCCATTAAAGGTAATTGGCGGTATTCGAGGTCGCGGTATCGCTTTACAACGCAGTAATCCCTCGGTGACCGCGGTCTTGCCGACCGCAGTTTTAAAACAACGCGATCTTGTAAAAAAATAACATATTTTACTAGAAAAAAAATATCTAACGGATGAGCGAAGGTTTTGCGCGAAATTTACTAGCCTTGCTCAATAGTCTATTTCCGCTCAGTATTTCAACTTAAGGAATATTTTGTAGAAATCAATAATAGAGCGAAAATTATGTATAAATATGTAGAAATTCTAAAATATTTTCGAAAAAAAAATGAAAAATTAAAAATTTTAAAAATAAATAAACAACAAGCTATGGTTAAAAAACAACCATATATATATTTTTATATTCTCATAACTCCCCTTTTTTAAGAACTTCAAGGCGTGATTCATATTCCGACCTAAATAATAAGTATTAATTTCTAACCTAATATTTTCGTGATTTGTATTCAGGATAATACCTCATTCGCGCCAAACTTAAAAGTGAGGCAATGAAACCACATGACACCCTTATTAGGGCAAATTTGTACGAATTTAACTTTAAATGCCAATTTCCTCGGTAAAAAAATATTTAAGGTCAAGTATTTAGTGTTGAAGGCTTCTCAGTAATACTTAGTATTAAAGGCTCCTTAGCTTCTCAATTAATTCAACACTGTCTTACTCCTTCGAATATTACTAGAAGTAATAATGAACAACACTTTCTCATGGCGAGATCAAATAAATGAGGTAAGCCGAAGTATCGTCTTCAGCATTCATTCCCTTAAAGAGTTGCAAAGATTGCTGCCTACTAAATCGAAAATTTTACTCGTGCAATCTCTGCTCTTTCCGATTTCGGACTATGCGGACGTCTGTTATTTGGATATTATAGACGAACAGCTGGACAAATAACAGCGTCTTCAAAATGTTTGTCTAAGATTTATTTGTAACCTGAGAAAGTACAATCATATCACTGCATACCAAAAGGCGCTGAACTAGTTTAACGTGAGAAATAGGTGCCAAATTTACATACTATATTTATCGTATAATATCCTAAAGTGTCCCGCTGCTCTCTTTTATCACGCCGAAATTTTTCGGCATCTTTTCGATCATGAATCTGCGCAACGTTCAAAAAGAGATTGTTTATTGGCCTCCTCAGTTCACCGCTCTTATTTTTTTTACATCGTCCTTTACTGTCCATGCAGTGAGACTCTGGAACCAGTTACAAACCAAAAGCGATTGAAAAAACTATTAATTTCTAGTCATTAATATAACGTGTTTCATTCCTGATTTTTCTTTCCTCTCTACCATCCCTTCCTTTTCCTTTGATTGGTAATATCTCACTTTTACTTTTATTATGTATATGTTCATAAATTTCATCAAGATGAATATTTTTTTGCGATCAAGTCACTTGGTTCATTTACGTTTGTCCGGTTGGTTGGAAGAGATAGCCACCTGGCAAAAAGCTCGCCAGACTGTTTTTTTTTACAATGACGTTTAAATAAAGGCGGACTATGAATTCGGGCTCTGGTCTCGTCAATTGCGGTATTTTTAAAGAACGTATGCCCTGCGGTTGGCGAGGGATCGCTAGCTGTACTCCTATATACCATGTACCTACAAGAAGTAACCAAGTATCGCGTGTCTAACGCATCGATCGCAGGCTATTTTTTTGCAAATTATGATGCTATTATATTTATCTTATTCCAAGTTTTATATTTAATAAAATACTAGATAAATAAAATACTAGACATGATATTACGAGTATATAGCAGGGCTGCCCAACTTTTTTGTAAACGTAAACTGCATTTTTAAACCTTATCATGGCATTGTAACACAGGTGTTACAATAATTTAGGGTTTTTTTTTAATTCAGAAACTCGAACGTAATTTCAAATATGGCAACACATTCAAATGTTATACATGTACTATTGTGTGCAGTGGTATCATCTGGTGATAAATATTGACAACACTACAAGCTTTCAAACGACATCGGGTCAACATGTCTGGACAGCGTGGGCGCGTTTTGAAAATTGGGGTAATCTTTACATATCTTATTAATCACTACATGTAGAGAAAAAATATTCAAACCAATTTATTTCTTGATAATTCAGCTATGTAAATGTTGTTCTTGTTTTAGATTATAGAATCATTTTATAGCGCTTTTTGTGTTTTATAAAAATTGATATTTTGGCAATATAACGTGGGTGTTACATATAAAAAAACTACGAGGAAAAGTTTTAATTTTTTTTCCTCAAATTTCCTTAAAAACTTATCATATAAGAAGGAATCACCAAAGAAAAACGTTAATATTTGGATAAATTGAACTTGGCCAAGATAAGGGTTAAAGGGTGACGTCGCGATCTTTCAGTGTACAGGAAATAACACAAAATCATAATCAGATGTAAAAAAAATAATGTTTATTATAAACAAAAAAGTATACAGTATGCACAAGTAATCATTACATATATTTTTTCTAATATTCGATTTGATATTAACACATTTTTTTTTTATTTACTTTATTAACACAGCATTGCAAAAACAAACTGGCGGGCTTATTGCCCGGCAGCAATATATTCCAATAAACCAGACAAAAGTAAATATGGAACAGAACAAAGGGCGATTATCCAAAATATACTCACCATCTCGAACTAGTCACGGTGTGTAACTATAGAAGCCTCGAAACAAAAAGGCAAGAATCCATTGCGATATTCCTACTAAAGGTTTTTCAAGGTTGCTTTAACTGTCCCGCGATTCTAGAAGCACTAAGTTTACATTATGTAACTAATAAATATAGCCGTGCAAGGAATCCCCCTCTGTTCTACATACCAACTTACAGAAGAAATAACATATCATGGCTAAACACTCAGTCACGCGTGGTTTAGAGATATTGAACCAACTGACTGACACTGGATATATTCTCGGCACCGCCTAGCAGTATGAGAAGAATCCTGGCTGATATTCCTCCTAACGAATAAGTTAACTCTAGAAGCAGACCCTCTTTGTGTAACAGGAGAAATTCGTGCAAAGTGGATAAAAAAAGCAAGTAACATATGGTTGCAAAAAATATTTAAATGATCATTAATTTTTATGAAATTTATAAACAATATACTTCGTACATACTAGTAGTGAAAGTAAGAATGAGATATCATATATCAAGGAAAACGAAGGAATGGTGGAGAGGAAAGAACAATCAGGAATGAAACAAGTTATATTACTGACTAGAAATTAAGAGTTTTTTCAGCCGCTTTTTAAAGCATGCCAAGGACGGAGCGTGTCTAACATTGGTTCCAGTCTTTGCAAATGTCTTAAGAATACATTTTTTGTGCGCAGGCGTAACCAAGCATATCTGTAACACTAAGAGGCAGACCCTGTCATAATATCCCGCCCTATTAGATCGATTCCCGAAAGACTTTATACAAGTAATACAAGTAGTCGCGAAAGCCTTAACATGTATATATATAACATAAAAATATTTATTGAAAGTTCGTACTCCACATGAAAAAGACGATCTCCGTGGCCTAGTTGGTAAGACGCTTGTCTCCCAACCCGGAATCCATGTTTTTTCAAAAAGGATTGCAGTCTGGTTATCACATAAGGCCTATTTAACATCTTTCTGGTTGGATGGAAGATATTGTCACATGGCAATAAGTCCGCTAGGTTGTACTGTATACAACGAAAGTGTAATACGATAAAACATCACAAAAAGTATCATATTATATTCAAGGAAAGAAATACAATAATATTTATTCCGCTCTTATCGCTGTTTTATTTCGATTTCATTCGTTTTTATTAATTCGTTTTTATTAATTTTATTCGTTTTTAATAATAAAGGAAGTGACGAAAGCAAACTGTTGACGTAGCTATATATAGTACAGTACTCGGCGAATTAATGGAATAAAAAGTATTTTTTCAAATGTTTTACGTATAGCAACACTGTTAGGTTCATTTTGACAGTTTTTTATCGCCATAAATTATAGCCTCATTCATTGATTCATTGTTAATTGATTCTTTGGGAGCTCAGGTGTTTGTTGGTGGATATTTGGTTGTTTTTTTTAATTTTCTCAATGAAGGAATAATTTTGAATTTGCTTGCATATTAAACAGTATTTTTTAGTTGGTTTACATCATGGATATCACGCCGAGGAAAATAGAAAAGATTATAACATTGAGTGAACACATTTCAATGACTCAGAAAGAGATTGCAAATGAATGTTTTATGAGTCAGGGAGCAGTCAGCAAGTTTATTAAGTAGAAAAGATAAACAGGGACAGTTGAATCAAGGAGTTGGGAAATGTGGGAGAAAAAGGAAAACCACTGTCCGAGACGATGTATCTTTGATCAGAAATAGTAAGCTAAACCTCAGAAAAACAAGTTACGAACTTCAACGAGACTTGGCTACCACTGGAGTGATGATTCATGACTCAACAGTACGAAGAAGACTTATTGAATCTGGAAGAAAAACAATTCGACCACGGAAGAAGCAACTCCTGATGGTGCGTATGATCAAGCAAAGGCTAAAAAATATGCTAAATGGACTGCAGAAAACTGGAGGAAGGTGCTGTTTTCAGATGAGACCCACTTTATCGTGCAGGGATATCGCACGAAATTTCTTACAAAAAGTGGGGATGAAAACTTTACATATTGACCAAACGGTGCAACATCCTGTGAAGATGTTCTGGGTCAGTATATGGGGCCTGGATCTTCGATACCAATAGAAGGAATGATGAATAGCCTGAAGTATAAAGCTCTATTGGAGCAGCACTTGAGTACAGAACTGAATAAATGTTGTCCAAATGCCGAAGCTGTATTTCAACAGGACGCAGCTCCGTGTCACGTATCGAAGAATATGCTTAAATATTCCAATGATAAAAAGATAACTCTTTTAAATTGGCCTGGAAATTGATCTGTCCTTAACCCAATAGAACATTTCTGGTTGATTTGTAAATCTAGGATACGAAAATTGGACTGCACCACCAAGAGAAATATGATAGAAGCTGTAATTCTGGTGTGATTTCGGGATGACTAAATAAAAGAAAAAAATTCTTGAATCTTCGAAAAGACTATAGTTTCACTTTGTGGTTCCATTTTTTTTTATATAAAAGGAAAAAAATAAGTAAAATAAAAAACTTATTTTATATTTTTACGTTCATATATCATCAATAACCAAACCAATTTCCATAATAGCCCTCTGCTTAATATGTTTCCAATTTAAAATCCCCCCCTGTTCTTATTGATTCACATTCATTTTCACATATTTTTTCCCCGCCCCATTCACCATTGTATTACATCTCTCCCCACTTCACTCCAGCTACCTCACCTCTTTTATATTAGGTTATTTACACTTGTACAGAATATAATTTAGCAACTTAGTTTATATTCACCTGACGAAGAAGACGGTGGTCTTCGAAATTAGTTGTAAACCTAAATTAAATCTGTAGTGAACACAAAAATATAAAATAAGTTTTTTATTTTACTTATTTTTCCTTTTATGTAAATGAAAATTGTTGAAATTGAATTGATTCCATGCCCACACGTGTTCAAGCTGTTATAAAATCAAAATGAGAACATATGTTCTATTAAATAAAATGTATTTTATGATTGTATGTCATCTGTAACTCAAAATATTAATAACTAGCTGTACCCGGCCACACGTTGCTGTGGTTCAGTCTGGTTCTTGAACACGAACTATTTGAAAATTCAATATTTATTATTAAATATTTAATATTCTAAATGAAAATTAAAATAAGTCGAAATCTATATTGCGTGTGTTGCCGTCACGTTCAACAGGAGGCGCTCCCATTATTTCGTATGTTTTATATACTTTTTGAAATACAACTGTATATAAAAAAAATATATATAAACATGCTTGTCTACGAATGTAACATTTTGTCAAAATTTCAAAGCAATGACAAATAAGAAAAACAGTTAAAAAACGAAATGAAAGAATCGGTAACGTCGAAAATGCAATATGACATAGCTGTCAATGATAATTGTTTAGTTTGCGTGTGTCGCTGCAGGGGGCGCTCCCGTTATTTCGTCTGTTTTATATGCTTTTTTATATACAACCGTATATAAAAAATATATATAAACATGCTTGTATACGAATGCAACCTTTTGTTAAAATTTCAAAGCAATCGGTGAAGAACTTTCGGAGATTAGAGATTTTTAATATACGAACATTTACATTTTTATTTATATAGAAGATAGAAGATAGATAGATAGATAGATAGATAGAAGATAGATAAACGGTTTTTATGATTTAAATGTATTTTATTCCATTAATTCGCACAATACTGTAGCTTTTTAGTTTCTAATCATCCACATTATCATATTAAAATAGGATTATAATTTAAATAAACAGATAAAGTGAATGACACATAATTCTTCAGTAAAGTGTTTACAAAGTCGACTTTGATTACGAGTATTTCTGCGTTTCGCGTCAAGACAATAATTACTCGTAACTTATCTTCTTAGAAGTGAATAATTTAAATATTGATTATTAATTCCGATGATCTGCAACTTTATTTATGTTTTTTTTTTATTATTTATTTATTTATGACTACCTCCCTAGACCCAGCAGTAACATTCTTCACTTCCACCCGGGAGTTTCGGGTTCGATTCCCGAATGTAAAATTTAAAGCTAAAAAAAAACAAAGACGATTTATTTTCTTAGAAGTAAATAATTGAAATATTGATAATCAATTCCGATACTCTGCATGCAGCTTTATTTATGCTTTTTATTAATTATTTATGACGACCTCCGTAGGTAGACTCAACGGTAACATTCTTGAATTCCACCTGGGGGTTTTGGGTTCGATTTCCGATTGTACTAAAAAAAACAGGTGACTTATAAAATGAATTACAATGCAGTATTTCATGAGGATATACACATATTTACGGAACGGATACCTCACAGTAACTTCGTTACTCCCTTGTACAGATGTATAAGGAATTTGTGCCTTATGGACCCTTAATATACCCATTTTGGTGAGAGATAGAGAGACAGAGAGAGAGAGAGAGAGAGATACATTAATATCTTATTAATCAAGAGTGTAGGGATGAGCAAAGGGGGCACATGTGGTCATATATAATAACATATACAGTCAAACCTCGGGTCACGAACACCTCTAGTCACGAACGAATAGGCTTACGAACACAATTTCCGAACAAATTTTGACTCGACCTGCGTACAATGTTTTGGTTCACGAATTAGTTGTAACGGCGCATTACACAATTACGCATTACTTATTCTTAGGTGAGCGCGTTTTGAACATTGTTTGTCGTTGCATTTGTTGTTCTTGATACAATTTTTTTTGTTTTTTATATTGTATATATAATATACAGTATATATAAAATATATTTTGCATTAAATTAACCCTCATTATGGCTTCCAAGAAAAATTGTTTCGGTTTGCGAACATTTCGGCTCGCGAACGGAATCAATGAACGAATTAAGTTCGTAACCCGAGGTATCACTGTATTTCGAATAAAGACTAACTATTTTTTTCGTGCTCCATTTATCTGTAGGGTGTGGAAGCGTTTCCATGAACATATTAACACAACGATGAAGTATTTCACGGAGATATATTTAAGGGATGGAACGTCATAGTGACCTCGTTCCTCCCTTGTGCAGGTGTATCTAAGGAATAGCGGATTTATGGACCCTTAAAATACCAAATAAAAAGTCGATGAGACACTAAAACATACGAGTATATAATCCAGCCGGGTAGTGTCTAAATTTGCTAAGATGATAGTCCACAATAGTATATCGGTGCCAACTTTGATGTTTGGGAGCGAACCGTGGAGTGGAAAAAGATTGAGAAGCCGAATAAATGCTATAAACATGCATGCTTTGAGAAAAATACGTGGAGTGAAAATGTATGACAGAAAACGGAATGAAGTGATAAGGGATGAACGTGAACTTAAGGGTGGTGTGTTGAGTAAGACGAAGAAGAGTACGTTGAGATGGTTTGGACATGTGGAACTAATGAATGAAAAAATACTAACAAAACAGATATATAGCGCAAATGTGAGTGGAAGGCATGTGAGAAAAAGACCAAGGAAAGTATGGTTGGGTCAAGTGAATTATATTCTAAAATAAGGTGTACGGATGTAGAAAATGCTAAGGATGTATGTCGAGATAGAAAAGTCAGGTGCTCTGTCCTCTCTGCCTACACCGACAGGGATATGTCGTGATGGTCTGTATGTATGTTATAATTGTTACTGATAATTTCCAAATGGATATAGGACGAGAATGATCGTTTGTAAGAAGCTGGGTTATTTTCATGGAGTTTTCAACATTAGATTCAACTTTGAATCTTGAATCTCTCGAGTGGAAGACATACGCCATATCAACAAGACACTGGTGGTTGGTTGCTTTGCATCTATTTATCTGGCTTCTCCGGTCTAATGGAATCAAATGATATTTTTATTGCATTCGAAGTTTTCTGGCAACTTGCTGGGGCTGTTCGAACTCCAGATTTTAAGAATAAATTGATTTTTCCGAATCGAGTCCTAGAGCGAGGTATTATGATCGAGTTATTGTCGTTGCTGGTTCTGTGGCGTGGAATGGTCTACCGTGGGTGGCGTGTGCAGCTATAGGAATCACTTGAAGACAACTCTTGACGGGAAGTCTTATTAAGATTTATGATTTTATATGAACACTACACCTAAAGCTGAATGTGTAACTATTACAAATCGGAATATCTACAAAGGTTTCATTGTAGTTGGCGTTACTTGGCAAATTTTCTGCGGTTTTCTAACAAAATACGTTTTTTCTAAACATATACAGATGCGATGAAGTTCCTAATTTAATGGTCGCAGCCGCCACCTTCCTATCCTTACACTTAGCTTATTTATATACTAGGCGCGTCCAGAAAGTAAAGAACGATTGCGCACCACGCCATGCGCCGATCCCCCACCACCGCGATCGTATGCGGGCCAGTTAGCTCCTTCTCTCGCTTCAGTGCGAGCCGAGTTTTGTTGCTGAACGGTCGTCTTTGTTCTGTAACCTTTCAAAACGTAATAATTTTAATCTGTCAATAATAGTGGGTTCGAATACCGAGTGCCTTTGGGGCGAGTCTGCTCCCTAAACGGCGCTATATAAATTTTCATTTCATTTTTAATTATTGTGAAAATAACATCGATGGAAAACATGATAAGAAAAACAAAAACGAGGTCAACGAAATTACATAAGTTGGTGCAAATAAGATAACATTTTAATCAGTTGCGAAAAAAAAAAAATACGTAATTTGATAAAGCAACAAGTGACAACTGAAATATCCACCTACGTCACATTGTATCTACGTCACAAAAATATTTTTTTCTGGTCAGAGCCAGATCGAGGTACAAAGTCACCTTTAATATTTATTAAAGAATAAATTGACATGTAAAAAAACAACATAAAATTAAGGCGAGGCTATAAATAATGAGAAGTCCTTTCATGAAATTTAAGTCTTTTTCTACAATCTGAAATCTGAGTTTGGAATTGAGAATGTGAACGGTTCGCTGCAACATCTTCTCGACTCTCCTTTATATAATGAAGACGTGGACACTGGACCAGGAGACGTCGCGCAGGATCGAGGTTTGTGAGATGTGGATCTACAGACGTATCATTAAGGCCGAGGCCACACCAAAATGCTTCGTTAGGCGCTAAGCAAGATTTTACGTGACTCATATAGTATAGTAGGTGACTTCATGCCTGGCCACACCAAAGTGCTACGCACAAATTTATTTGACAATCGGGAGCGGTTGAGTCAACACATGATGCCACTCTCAAAACTAATCAATTTCATTACAACTTACCATCTTTATTTACTTTCTGTGCAACTTCATTCCAAAGTGATTTTATTACAGGTACATTTGTGTATAATTTGCTCGATGGGTTCCACAAAGGCTCCCTTTTATACACAGCTGTCATTAAAACTTCCGCCATCTTGTAAATTAACCAACACGTCTATTCGCTCGGAGATTCACTCGGTGACTAATCGTCATGCAAAGTGGCGCGAAGCGTGCACGTGTGGCCACTGCCATAGTATGCGGTACGTTGGTTCGCTAGGATATGTCGCCTAACTCGCAACATAGCTCTAAGCATCAAGCGAGGCTCCTTCCTGTGTGGCCACGGCCTAAGATCCCCTGGAGAGATCGTGTTACAAATGTGGAAGTATTTCTGATATGATCTGAATCAAGGCAGACATTCAAGATTTTACAAAATAACATACTTGATATGAAAAGGCCAGGTGAAATATTGTAGAAGCTGAAACTCCCATTCGTTATTTTATATTTAAGAGAGTATTCTATTCTAGAAATTTGAAAAAATCTTTTTTTTTGCATATTCTTAAACCTTGAAGAATATGTTATAAAAAGGAAATTTAAGTTATAGCTATAAATGAGGCAGCAATTAACACGCATATATATACGCAGCGCCGGAATGACTCGGACAATAATCTCAAAACTTTAAACGCGTTTTTCTACCTGGTCGACATAAAATCGCGAGTTCTATCCGGCCGATTGCCTTCAAATTTGATACGAAACTCCGATAAATGTTTGTACAACGTCCCTACCTTGGAAAATATTTTTTTTATATTTTAATATTTTTAAAAATTTGAAAAAAAAAAAAAAAAGGCCGCAATTCTACGATTTTTTTCTCTTTGGTACCAACTATAACACGACATTATTTCTTATCAAGAAACTGAGTATGATTTTTGTTTCAGATTTACGAAACGGCTTCAATCATGTCGACCAGCTCACCACCTTTTTTACGACAAGATATAACAGCTGATAACATCTTGAATTTTCATTTTTTTGTACATTCTCAAATCATCAATAAACAAACTGTAAAAGAATTAATAGGAAAAATGTTTTTATGTTTTTTTTATTTAGTCTGAAAAAAACGCCCGAAATTCACGCATCTTTCCTTCCTTGAACGAGTTCTTTTTCTTTTACTAAAATTTTAAACGTGCGCATTTAACTGCGTCATCGATCATTTGTCAGTGATTTGAGGGAATACCTTTTCCACTGTTGTGTCATCTGTGTGTGTGGTTGTGTTATTTATATGTGTATATTTATATTAAGTATTTGTGTGTTAATCTCATTTTATTTTTGGCTCGATGAGCATTTGATTTCGATTCTGATTTCTCGCTTTCTTCTAAGTTTTAGCTGAGCTTTCTTTGCTCCTTATCATTACCTTTGTAGATTTGTTTACTTTGTAGACTATCGAAGTGAATAAGAGTAAGAGTAGCCACCCTGTACCACCACCCTGTACCACCCTGCTAGACCTTTAAGGAGAATAATTACATATATTTATAAGATCAAGTGTAGGTGTAGAGTGTGGGGATGGGAAGGTAACGGCTGCGGCCTGTATGATTGGAGCTTCCCCGCATTTGCATATGTATTGAAGACATATTCGGTGAGAAAACCGCAGAAAACTCACCGAGGGAATATTCACGCATCTAGAGTAGAATACTCCCTTAATACTAGTTCGAAAAGCGGTTTATGTTAAAATGTTTTTTTTTTAAATCAAACATCAAATTTCGAGCGAAACAGTAAATTATTTATTTATTTAACAATTCATTTTAAAACAATCTGGCTTAATTTTTGTTTAATTTAGTTTCATAAATAAATTGTATTTGTACAAAGAATTTTAATTGTATTTTCCCGAAGTCTCCCAGACACAATCTTTAAGATGTCCACATTATTAATACGGATATTTCGAGGGGCACCATACGAACGAATTAATGGACCAGACTGGAATCTTTTCTAGGCGACTTGCACTCGTAGATTTCAATTATCTCAGCGTACCGCGCCTGTCAGAAGACACAGTGGCTCGCCGACCGTCCCTGGTGTCAATTATCTTATTAAAATTTTCCAATCTTTGTCCCTATAGATGTAAATATTGGCGTACCGCCAGGTTTTTCCTCTCGTAATTCCGACATTTATTTCTTATCATGATTTTCTTCAATGCGCGACCGAAGTACAAAACGACATATTGTTTTAAAAAAAGATATTTTTAACAATGTTGAATGACAACTTACTTATTACGAATTCAAATTAATACATTATTTGCAAAAAGGAACATAAAATTTTTTTTTTTTTGTTCACTTGCAACATCGAAAAAACACAAATCAGTTATGTATTGAGCCTCAATAAAACTTCCATATTTAAAAGCATCATTAATTTTATTAACCAAAATAAAATTAACTTGTAATAAAATATAACATACGTATAATATATGCACATTGATCGTCGCCGTTTAAACTGAAATCATTCGCTCGCTTACTACACATTTAATTCTCATTTTATTGTAAATATTCATTTTGTTGTAAACTTTGTATTTTAGTTGTAAAATTGTTTCACTCCATAGTATTATATCTCACTAGATAACAGCAGTCCTTTAGTATACTCAAAATATCGACTACGGACGCGGCAACCAAGTGCGTCGATGTCGCCCATGTGAATAGAACTAACGAGATCCTATGAAGTGGACATCACTCGACACTGGCGTATACTCCTTCATATATAGGAGATCACGGCTATTATTCAAGAAGAAGAAGAAGAGTTATGTATGTGATGACAACAGGATGAATGTGATTGTAATATGGGTAGAATGTTTGGAAAAAATGTATGATAGAATAAAGAAAATGGAAAGAAACAACTCAGGTCACGTGCACGATAGAAGGCACATCAAATGCTGGAATGAGTTGCCCCTGCCCTTGAAAGAGTGGATGAATAGTTGCACCTTCAGAAATGCTCTGAAACGTTACCTTCATTCACTTGATTCAACCACACTTTCTTTGGTCTTCCTTTAATACGCCTTCCAATCACATTTGCACTGTATATTTGGTTTTTAATCTTTCTTCATTAATTTGCCATACATGTCCAAACCATCTATGATTGCTATTCTTAATCCTTCTTAATTAATCACCTTCTTAATTAAGTTCACATCTATCCCTCCCTAATCACTTCATTCCTTCTTCAGTCGTACATTGTCACTCAATGTATTCTTCTTAGTACACTGATTGTTACAGAATTTATTTATCACTTTTTTTTTTCTTCAACATCCTCGTTTCACTCCCCATACAT
The DNA here is from genome assembly GCA_949825065.1 of Odontocerum albicorne. Lineage (NCBI taxonomy): Eukaryota > Metazoa > Arthropoda > Insecta > Trichoptera > Odontoceridae > Odontocerum > Odontocerum albicorne. Next base: position 6,356,788 of record OX463861.1, read on the forward strand.
CAACAGCTGAGAACAGAAATAAACCAGTCTGCTAGTTAATTCACTAGGAATCGAATCTGGAACACCAGCTTACATAGAAAGTGTATTTATCATTCAACCAAATGTTTTGACTTATTATAAATATACATTTTAGGGGGACTGGGACATTTACATTACAAATAAAGGTATTGTAATTTTTAACAATAGACCATCACATTGGCTCTTTTTCACCCTACTTAATATTATTATTAGTCATTAGTTCTAATTCATTGTTAATGAATACTCAGACATAATTTTACATCAACACACAGTGGAGATGTCTTTCTTTCATTTATCAAAGGTTTTGCCGTTAACATTGTGGAGTTTTATATTATGATTAGTAGAACAACACAATTTAGTATACAGACATGTAAGTATTTGCATATTTTTTCATCCATCTATTGTTTCTCTTTTTAACCAGTGACAATCAATCATTTTATCAATACAAAATGAGTGATAAAATCATTTCAATAAATCAATCAATATTTGTAGATGACTTGTGTGATAAACCTTTTTAGATTATATCTATGATAAGTGAGACAACTAAAAGCTATATTTCAATTTAAATAAAAATATGCCTCATATATTAGGTCCTTACATATGAAATTGGCGTTTTGTTTGGGAGGAACATAAAGTTGATTTTTTTTTAATATAATATATTTATTTAATCAAAGTATGTACCATTGCTATCTATGCACTTTTGCCATCTCATAGGTAGTTCATCAATCCCTTTACTAAAAAAACCATTCGGACGGGAATCAATAAAATCTTTGAAGTCGGTTTGGACTGCCCCATCGGAGTTGAATTTTTTCCCTTGCAAGAAGTTATCCAAATTTCGAAAAAAATAGTAATCTGTCGGGGCAAGGTCCGGAGAGTACGGTGGATGTCTTAGACATTCCAATTGAAGCTCTTCTAATTTGGTAGCCGTCTGTTGTGCAGTGTGTGGTCTAGCGTTATCATGAAGCAGCAGTGGCCTAGAGCGATTAACCAGCCTCGGTTGTTTAGCAGCTAGCTTTTCCATCATGGTTTGCAGTTGCTGACAATAGACATCTGCCGTAATCGTCTGGCCAGATTTAAGAAAGCTGTAGTGAACGACACCAGCACTAGTCCACCAAACGCTCACAAGTAACTTTTTTGGAGTCAATTTTCGCTTGGGGCATGGTTTGGCTGGTTCGGCAGGGTTCAGCCATTGCGATGAGCGCTTCCGATTATCATACAGGATCCACTTTTCATCACAGGTAATGATTCGATTCAAAATCCCTTCATTATTGTGCCGGTTGAGTAATGCAACGCAGCAGTCAACGCGCGTTTGTTGATTTGCTTCACTCAATTCGTGAGGTACCCACCTTTCAAGCTTTTTCACCTTCCCAATTTACTTCAAGTGGATTAAAACAGTTTTATCACTAGCACCGCAGCCTGCAGCTAACTCGGACGTGGTTTGCGATGGATCCGCTTCCACAATAGCCTTCAATTCTTCATTATCAACTTTCTCCACGGGGCTTGTTCTGCAGGTCGAAATTTCCAGAACGAAAACGTTGGAACCAAAAACGCACTGTGTTTTCTTTTGCGGCACCGTCGCCATACACATCATCAATCCTTCGAGCCGTTTCTGCAGCACTGGTGCCACGGTGGAACTCGTACTCGTAAATAACGCGATATTTCAAGTTTTCCATTTTGTAAACTGAGTGACGCAAAGAAAAAAAACAATTGAGGAAAAAACAAATGAATTATAATTTTCGAAACACAAATACTTGAGTAAATAGCTGTATAAATTTGAATTTGGAATTCCTAACCAAAGAGAAGATATTTGAGATCAAAGTTGCCAGTACGGCAAAACGCCAATTTCATATGTAAGGACCTAATATATTGTCCCTGTTAGCAAAAAAGCAGTAAATACATAATATCAAAATATAAAATAAAACATTTTTGTACTGCATCAATGTACAAGTCACGATGATAGAAAAGTGTGAAAGGAAAAGTAAAAGTGATACACGGGTGGATAGTAAAGATTGGCGCGAGTTGAGGAATTCTGCTATTTGGATAGTATTTTTTTAAATGATGGGAAAATTACGACATACTGAACTGCATGTAGCGATACGAAACAAAGTCAACGGGGCCTTAAAAAAAATCTACTAGAGCTAGAAAACATCAAAATCCGCAAATATGACAGCCCACATTAGTACTTGAGTACAAATTTTGATTTTGGGAGTGGAAAAAGACAAAGGAATAAATGCTGTAAAAGTGCGTGCACTGAGAAGAATACACGAGGTGAATATAGAATGAAGTGATTAAGGAGGATAGTGAAAATAAGGCTGATGTGTTAAGATAAACATAGTGATATTGTTATAATGTTTGATTCAATAATATTAAAAGGTCAACAGATATCAAAACTGTTGATTATCTCATTTTTTTTACATTATCACATTTTTATTTTATATATTAAGTTACTTATATCAATAAACATTAACTTAATTTAAGCGTCGTTATAATTATTTTCAGCACTGTGGTCTAACAGATAGCATTTTTACTTAGCAATCATGTATGGTAGGTTCAATCACTTCATAATATCATGACATGTTTATCTTACTTAACACATCAGTCTTAAGTTTACATTAATCCCTTATCACTTCATTCCTTATTCTATCATACATGGTCATCCTGAGTACTCTTCTCAGTGCACACATTTCTTACATTGTCAAAATTGATACTAAAGTATTGTTGTGGACTATCATCTTAGCGGATTTTGATGCAATCCAGTTATAGTATATGTGTTCAAAGATTGGTTTAATTTTAAGGTAATTTTCATGTTTTTATTATAATACTGATGTAGCTGTCTAAATAGTTAGAGTATTCTTGGAGTCACAGAAGTAAAGAAACATTCATGCGTAAGGTCTTGGGTTATAAAAAGTTTGATAAATAGTTTCATGGGGTATCATAGTATAGTACGCCCTCATTGCTTTGTTAACACGTTCACTGCGTATAAAATACTTAATGTCATACAGAGATGCTGAAAATTCGCAAATTTTTGAAAACCCATAACTTTGTTAAAAATCTAATTCTACTTTCTATTGAAACATCATATACAAGTGTATTCCTTCGTGTCTTCAAAACACATGAAACCGGTGAAGAATCCTTATCGGGAGACGTTTATGAGTGCACTAAACATTCAAGGCTCCCGTGTCCACATAAAATATTTGTACGGCTACGGGAGCCGTGTTCGACGCAGTGAATGTGTTAAACTATTGTGTTACTTTGATAGAATTTATAGAAAAAATTAAATACACTCATTCATATTTATTCAAACAAAAGAAAAAAAATTAAGAAGAGACTTAAGATTTGTGACAAACTCAATACTTATGCCAAGTTTTGAAAATGTCAGGTTTCCAGTATCATGTGTTGGGTTATGAGCAGATTTTACTTTAAGATTAAATAATGGTTATTTGAACTGTATTGATACCGAGTGAAATATAAATTATGCGACTATTTATCGGTAGCTGTGGTCTAACGGTTAATATTCGCACAAAATAAATGAGTGCCTCAGTTTCCATTCCAGGCACATTCACTACTAGACTAGTTTCTCTTTTTATACCTGAATTTATATTTTTCTGTAACTTATATGCTGCTTATCATAAATTCTTATCATCATAATAAACAATGCGAACATAACGCTATATTAAAACTGTTTTTAAGAAAAGATTACAGCAGATTAAATCTGCCGATCATTGTGGAACTTTGATCTTTTTGACATTGAAACTTGGGTTTTATCAGTCACGACACTTTTTACTTGCTGAAGTTAGCTTGTACACAATAAACCAATTCATATACAGACGTCTTTCATCCACAAAATGACTGACTATGACACAAGGAATTGCCTATTTTAGGTTTAAAATTACCTTCTAACTGTGCTTTAATTATGATGTTTATATGATCTTATATACTATATATATACTTGACAAATTCAGTTAAATTTCTAAGACAAATTACTTAGTATAATCACTTTTACACGTTAAGTCGTAATTTCAACAACTTTAAATTAAAAACACATAATATTAACACAATGAGAAATTACTAATATGTGTACTTTGATGTATTGACAAGATATTTAACGAATTTTAATAAAAGCTTATAAAATTTAATTGATAATAAAATACATAATATCTGAGATCAATTTCAAACAAAAGTAAAACATAACACAAATTAATGTATTTCACTTATACATATTCAACTCGTTAATTTATTTTTCAAGACTGCGGAAATAACGATTAAATATTGATGACATAAACTGTATCGTTGACCCGAAGCAGATTGCGCAAAAATCGTGCATTAATACAATTTATTGTAATGCCGGTAGCAGGAGTGGTCAATTCATTTTATAACCTCAATATCCATGCGAAATTTGACTATTCAATGTTTAAAACTATACAATGACGCTTAATGGACGATGTATTCGGTAAAGGGCGCATGTTTTTGTGTAAAAACTTGGCAAACTAGCGTTTAGCCTTGGGATCGATATTTTTTTTCACATACCTGATTTTCCTGAATGACATCGATGATCTGCACTGCCCAGGCGGGTAGATAAGCACTTTCATATTTATCATTTAACAGTAACAATTTTATTGTCTCCATTGTCAATAAACACTATAAAAACATTTTTGGAAACCACATCGCGTACATCACATCAGCTGTGCGTCTGTCAAATTCTGACTTTTTTACTATTAACACGGCGATCTCTAGCGGTCATTTGTGAAAGATATCTTTCTAGAACAAAGTCAAGGAAGTTCCTACTTGAAATAATTTTAAAATTAAATAATGTATTTAAATTAAAATATAATTGATTGAATCAAAGTTAATTTGGATGCCACGTTGCTAGGAATACGGGTTCTAAAAATGAGCGGCTCGTAGGATATGGAGCTAATAAGACTTGGCAACGTTTTATCAATGTCAGCTATTTGAAATCTACATTTTGTCTATTTTACATGTCTGAATTTTGACATGATACCAATGCCCAAGAAAAAAGATCTTTCAATTTTGAGAATATGTGGCTTACTCACAGATTAACTTGGGCTTACTTAAGAATATTGAAAATGTCAAGTGGTACAACCTCATGACGAATGAGATTGCTCATTTTCGGAAGCAATAGTAGTGAATACCAGTCTATAACCACCCAATAAGGCACTGAAGGTGGTGGGGTTACGTATTGAAGGGAGCAGTTGAAAAAAAACATCTGAGATCATACACAAGTGTTACAATAAATTGATTTGCAGTCTTGGTTTAACGTGACAATACGTGGAAAGTTAGGCTGTGGACCGATCAGGGTGGAAGCGTCTTTATGTAAGCTGTGTCGTTAATAAAACTTATAGAGCGTTGAGGATATCAACTTATCTAATGTGTATTTGTCATGTATTACATTCTGCCAAATGTCACGTATTATTTTCTCACTCAAACGTATTTTTTTCGGAAAATCCCATACTGTATCTATGTTAAACAAAAAAAAACTATGGAACAGCTTATATCAGAATATCATCAACAGTTAAAAATTTAGAGAGTAGGAGCACATGTAAAATATTTGCATATTTGAAATCTGCAGTATTTTGGAAAACTTTAAGTTGTACGAACTAACTAAACTATTTAAGAGTTCACAGTCATAATTCAAGAAGAGAGAGACATAAAGAAAGTTACTAAATTATTAGTATATCCGGTGACAACATAGATTTTTAAAGAATTATTGAAAAAGATACATAGAAACAAATTTCTAAGAATGTGAGGTTGAGGTGTTTCCATTATTATATGAAGTGTACTGTATAATTGATTTCAGGAAGTTTCTTTGTCACTGTTGTGTAATTTTGGTAAGGCTTAGTTGGTGTGTATTTTGAACGTTATCTCATTTTTCTTCTTTCGTTCTTTATGACGTACATTCTAGTTCAAGCACAACACCTCTCATCTCCCCGAGTGACTATTATAACCAACGTCAATTTTAGATAACAAAGAATCCTCGATCCTCAACATGATTTTTTTGTTCCAACTCCCCACGATTCTCTTCACAACCGAGCACCATTACCCTACTTATTATTTTTTTGTTACATTACGTGCAGTATCTAAGAAAACTCAAAAAGTTGACGACATAGATAGCCCATAAGGAGGCAATCACAACCAAAAACAAAATGTCTATATCAGGGTTTTTATTTAATTTGATTAAAAAATAGAATTCACACAAAGTGGACATGTTCTTTGACTATTAAAATTGTTTGAAGAATCGCTAACGAATAATATTTTTTTTACTGGTAACAAATTTTTAACAGTTTCGACTGTCTAGTGGCGGCCGGCCGGCCGACCGAAAGGCGTGCAAGATGGATCGGTCATATAATACGACAAGAGGGCCTCTTGCATGCCATAATGGAGGGTATGACCGAGGGGACAAACTCTAGGGGACGCCCACGCCGAGAGTACCTGGAGGACCTGTTGGTGGACGTGCGCTGCTCAACATATACAGACTTAAAAAGAGCCGCACAGGACAGGGGGGAATGGAGGAGAAGAGTTCAAATTGCTGCAAACCAGTCTTAGGACTGCAACCACGGAAGGAAGTGGCGGCTGCTTGTTGATAGGACAAGATGACATTTTCATTGGAACTTTGAAGATCCTTTTTTTGTGTTAGGTGGTTGATTTTTGTTTGTATAGAGGTAATATTGTAGCTGTAGACCTTCACTAGATGGTGTTACTGTGTAGGCAGAAATAAATTATGTGGTGCGATGGGAAAGGGTTTTTTAAAATTGATGAGATATTTTTTACCTACAGCGAGGGCTCGTCGCCATTCTACAAAAAGAAGTAAACAATCCGTATTGGGAGAAATATACGAACCTGGCAAGAAGGATTATATTTCCATGACATAAATTGTCTATAGATATTAGAAGTCACGAATGTCAAATACACGTCAAACATCGTAAATAATGGGTGTTGTTTTGTGAACGCGATTAACTTGGTTACATTCTAACTATTCAGTTTATACAAAAAAGTTCATTTATGTAAATATGGGAAACTCTGGATTAAAACAACACTACGATACTGCGTCCAAAACTGGAGTATTCAAAATATCTAAACAAAAACTCAAAGAAATCCCTCCTGAACTGAGACAGTTGTGTGAAGTGATCAGAAATTTAGATTTATCAGAAAATCGATTCCAAACCTTGCCGAATTCAATTGGCGAGTTCAAAATATTGAAACATTTCAATGTTAGTCAAAATAAATTAGATTCTTTACCGCAATCCATTGGTAATCTGGCAAAATTAGAGATATTGAATGTCTCGACCAATGCTATTCCAAGATTGCCAGAGAGCATCGCAAATTTGGGCAATTTAAAGCAAGTCTATTTAGGAAACAATTTGCTGACAGGATTTCCCGAAGAATTTTGTAATATGAAACATTTAGATGTCTTAGATATATCACATAATAAAATTACAAATATTCCTGATTTCGTAGATAAATTACAAGTTTCCGAGTTGAATTTGAATCAGAACCAAGTTTCTATTATCTCGGAAAACCTCTCCAAGTGTCCCAAATTGAAGGTGTTGAGACTAGAAGAGAATTGTTTACCTCTAACGATGGTGCATCTGTCTCTACTCAGAGATTCTAAGATTCACACACTCTGCTTGGATGGGAACCTGTTTGATTCCAAGCAGCTGATGAGCCTGGAAGGATACGATGACTATATGGAGAGATTTACAGCTGTGAAGAAGAAAATGTTCTAATTTACTATTTTAATGTTTCTTTACATATATTATTTATAGTTAAGGTATTAACATTGTAGAGGTTTCAAGACATTGTAATTTGTTTTATCAAACACTCTTTATTCCACTTTTTGTAACGGTATAACCCTACCGGTTTCAAGGCTTTCACCTCACCATCAGGGGATCACAAACAAGACAATTCTTTACGAACTGGTACCGAGATATACGCTTCTAACGGTTGGGGACATTCGGGTTGGGGACTGGGGGCTGAGAGAGGCATGGGACGATCTCGGTGAGCAGCGGAGAGATTCTTGGTATATATGTGTTTGCCAGATGTTCACCTCAATACACTGACTTAGAAATTTCTAGGGACTCTAATCTGTCCAATTTATTTTCGTTACTACTGATATATAAGAATTTGGCATCATCGATAGAAAAAGTATGGTTTTCACGGTGACAATGATTAGCCATTTCAGAATAAATTAGAGGATTTGTTAAGGCGTATCTCGGTACCAGTTAGAACATAATTCAGTTTTGTTTGTGCTCCCCTGTTGATGAGGTGAAAGCCTTGAAACCGGTAGGGTTATACCGTTACAAAAAGTGGAATAAACAGTAAAACAAATTACAAAATTGTAATTTGTTTTATCAAACACTGTTTATTCCATTTTTGTCCACACTTCATCATCAGGGGAGCACAAACAAGTCTTGTTTGTGCTCCCCAGTTGATGAGGTGAAAGCCTTTAAACCCGTAGGGTTATACCGTTACAAAAAGTGGAATAAACAGTGTTTGATAAAACAAATTACAATTTCTTTACATAATATACAGAGGAATTGTTGTTTCCTATTCCCATTGATTGATATATTTCTCGCTTTAATTACTGTTTGTGGCACTAAAACTCACCGGGTCCCTACAGACAACCGATCATTCCTGCTCTACACTGTTCATCACTTCCCACTTCTTGTCCAACTATTTAAAGCTTCAAAGATCTTCTCAGTTTGACTCCGTCATTTTAGTCTGAATCTCCGTACACATCTTTAGTCCAGCCCAAATGAGACTACTTCTTTTCGGTAGTTTTCTCATGCCTCTGTCATCGATGTCCGTTTACTTGAAGATTTTTATTTATAGAAATCTATTATAAGATTTTACAAGTTTGATTTAATAGTTTCTAGCAGATAGAGTGAATTTTTAAAAAATAATTGGGAGCCAAAGAAAGAGTTAACAAGTAACGTTATTTCTGTATAGTTTGTATTTTTCATACTTGTTTTCTTTTTTAAATGTTGCCAAAATTAAGTCTTGCTTCACACCCTTCATATACACCCACTTGACAATGAAGATAATTGACCATTTCAACAGTACATCAATTAGAACTAAAAAAAATGAGTATTTTTAAATTCTTCAATTGAATATTTCTCGCTGGATATCTCAACATGAAAATGTTTAAATAATTAAGAATTTTATGATTAAATTAATTCCTAGCACAATAAATTGTCGAAATTCCAGAATGAAGTATACTTTTCTTTCAAGTAATTAATAATACATATTTATCATTGTTTTTGCAAAATAATGTATTAGTTTGATATATTTAATTAAAATATGTACAAAATAACTGTTTTAGAAAGTTTGAACTGAGTTTTTCTGTTAATTAGGAAGTATTAAATGTAAACTGCTATTAAAATCAATTTGTAGTACTTTGTATCTAAATTTCATTTTCAAAATAATATGTCATAATTTTCTGAGCAGTCAAACTGCGATCTATTGTTTGAAAAATTTTCCTTGTTTATTTTTTACCTTTTCAGGCAATGGATATTTTCATTTTCCCTGCTTAAAGAGTAGTGTTGAAACGGTCTAAGGAGATCTATGTTTATATATTTTATAAATTAATTAATTATATTATACCTCATATCAAGCCATTTTATGTGAGCTCTAAAATAAAAATTCAGGTAATCCTCGCTTTATCCTTGTATATTTATTAATTGGTTCTAGAAATATCGTATAACTTGAAATACAAGTCAAGTGTCTTGATTTCAATCTGGGTGAGTTAGGGAATGACTCAAATAAAAAAATATTACCAAGGAAAGTTAAAAAAAAGTGTTAACTCGTATTACTTTTATTTTCAATTAGAAGCTCTTATTCCTTTCAATCGGGTAACACTAGGCCTGGCGGATCTGGCTCATCATTCTTCTGTTGTTTTTTTTAAGGCAAAAATTGTCCGTAAGACTACAGATAATAATTTTTTCTACATGTGAATTATCTACGCATACAACTTCATTGTTCACAAGGGGATTGTAAAACTCAAACAAATATCCCTAAAAAAAAGACTTCAAATAAAACCAAATAAAAAGATACATTAACACAATAAAACAATTCAAATAACACATAAGTATCAAAGTACACAAGTAAAAATTCTTTCAGATTAACAAAAATTTAATAATATACACAGTTCTTAATACGATACAAGATTGTCTCAAGGCAGGCAGCTTGTACCGCACCACATTGAGCATCACTCTTGACTTTCATGTGGAAATAAAAGTTCAGTACAAATTCAATATGCAATAAATTCTATTACTAATAGATGTCGTCACTGCATTTAAATTTTAAACAGTAAGGCGAATTCGCGTAAATGAAGACCACAAATGAAAGGATTACTGTAGCTTAATATATTTTTTTAAAGTTTTGATGGACAGATATTATGATGAAAGATATTCCTGAAGTTATGCCAAAGATGTATAAATAGGATGGGTATTTAATGCTATTGGATTCATTTTCTAAAATACTAACAAAATATCTTTGTATATACAGTTTTAAGTTATTTTTTAAGAAAGTGTATTAATCATGTTTTGATATAATAACATTTTTGTACAGTAAAAAGTTGCTATTTTTGATAATAAAAAAAATAATGAAGCACTGGTGAATTCCCTGAACTTTGCCATTTTTTTATATTAAGTGCAAACCTGGGCACTGAGGACAAAGATGAGAAAGAAGGTGGATGCATTCGAGATGTGATACTAGAGACACATGCTGAAGATACCTTGGATATGTATCCATCATACAACAACTTGGAATCGAAGACAGGCTGTCCACAATTCGTCTGTGACGAGTATTCCAATTCTTTGGAATACATAGTTCACAAAGGAGAGGAGAATTTGGAAAACCTAATGCTAACGATTAGTATGGAGGAGCGAGGAGTCTGCAAAAGAGGCCAACCAAGTCAGAAAAATAAGTCCCCTGTGATGTCGGCACTTCGAAAGATCCTAATTAGGGAGATGTGAAGAATTGCTGTGGGTAGAGTTGAGTCAATAGACCGGAGATACCAAAAAGAAGAATTAAAATTTATATTTGGGAATGTAACAAAAATTTGTGTTATCCATTTAATGAAAAAAAAAAACCTTTTTAATCGCCTATATTTAATCCTAAACTATTGTGATGATTCGTTAAGTATTCTTTTTAATATTTTCATTACGTTGGAGTGGTGGACCAAAAACATTTTATCTTCGATTATTAATGCTTTTTTGTAATTTGTAAGCACACAAGAGCACTTTTGTATTAATTGTACTTTGATAAAATATGTATAATGTCATTTATTTTGCACATAAAAACGTTATGTAAATGAATTACAGTAGAGCAATGATTATCTGGAGCTTAATTATTCATGGGTTGAATTAACCGTGGTTCTCTATAGTACAATTTTTTGTCTCTGTAGTACAATCACGTATTGAAAATTACAAAGCAAGGACCTAAACTGTTATAAAATCTATGGTTTAAATCATACCAATTGACAAAAGCTAGTAAATTGGCGGTGTTTCCCTGCATCCACACCGACACGAAAATATATAGATGTAATTCCGGCGTGATACTTGTGTTTAGCGGTTGTATCTGTCAAATATTGAGCTAGCTTGTTCGCGTACTCATCTTGCCTAGCAAAATGTATCTAGCATTTCAACTCTTAAAATGTTTGACTCAATAAAATCATAATTTGGATTAACCGTGAATTTTAATTATCCGGGCTCGAGTGTCCCCCAATTACCACGTACAATCGGCGCTTTACTGTATTTCTGTTTCCTTTGTGATGTGACAAGTTTAACATGGCCTGCTTTGATTATTTAATGAATGTTATTTTGAGAATTTGTAAAAAAAAATTATTAAAGAATAAGACATTAGGAAATGTGAAAAAGATATTAGCTGCTTAAGATGATAAAAGAAGCATTAAAATGGTTTGGTCATATAAAAATAATGAATAGTGAAAGATTTACAAAAATAATGTATACAAGTAGTATGGAAGGTACAGGAAATTTGGAAACACTTAGAATAACAACCTCCATGGTCTAGTTGGTACTGTTGGAACCCAAATGTTTCAAAAGAAATTCAGTCTAGTTTTACACTTAAGGCATCTTTGATATCTTCCTGGTTGGTTGAAAGAGATTGCTACATGACAACAAGTCTGTCAGGTTTATATTGTATACAATCAAAATGTAATACAATGCAAAAATATGGTATGACCAAATGAATCAAATTCTGAAAGAGGGAAGCATGAAAAGTATAGTAGCAGCCACCATCTTCCTATCTTTACACTCAACTTGTTTAAATTTTTTGGTTTGAATCTTGAGTTAGAGCACCCTTGAGGAGAGTCTGTTCTTTAAGCAGTGCTATAAATTATTCTTTTATCATTATTATTATGCATGAAAAAGATGTGTGCTATGGTAGAATGAAGTGGAGGTTTGTTATCTCTGCCTATCTCAATTATGACAGCGTGATGAATGATGTAATATAGAGAAATCTGAAAAAGAGATCAAAATTATTTTAAGCCATGATTCACATTCTATTAAGAGGTAACGTGTTACCATTGCCTTATCTAGATAAACTCAATAATTATTTTTTAAATTTTATTGTAATACCATATATTGAGGTGTCTGAAAAGTATTTTCGTATGTTTAGGTCAAATTCAAATGCAAAATAGCACCAAATACTCGTGGATGGTAATTTTCAATATTTTCAGTATCTCGGCAATTGTGTCGTAAAACACTCCAAGTTGGATTTGGTTGTGATGAGTGCTAAGTAACCTTCCAGAGTGAGCATCATCTTCAAGTATCATATCACCATTATAGAATTTTTTTAACTAAATTTAACACACACATTCGCTTACAGCATTATCACCATACATTGTATGCACATATTTTTTGGTGGTATAAATGGTCAAGCACAAAAAACAAATTATTTTGTTCCATCTTTAAATTAACTTAATGCGCTAAACTATTACCTTTCATATTGTCCTCAGTGAGATACAGGCAAAAGCTTAGTTTACTGGGGACACGACAAATGAAAGGCAACAAACCCAGATCCATTGAAATTATGTCGGAATTAAATTACCTGTTGTCTTTTCGCAAATTATGTATATTTGTCATGTGTAAAATAAATAAAAAAATAATAAAAAAAAAATAGTAATATACGAGGCATATCCAGAAAGTAAGTGTACTGAATTTTTGTAGGTTACAATTTTTTTTATTTAAACAAAAAAATTACGTGGTTACCGTAGTACACATGTAAGCTATTTTTCGACATAGTCGTCATTCCTCTCAATGCAGGTGGTGAAGCGGGGTATCAACTTTTTGATGCCTTCCTCGAAGTAGTTTCCCGCCAACCCCTCCGTCCACTTCTCCACCTCCTCCTTTACCTCCTCGTCGGTTGAAAACCTTTTTCCACCCATGTGCAGCTTCAGGGAGGTAAAGAGATAGTAATCTAAAGGTGCTAGGTCAGGGGAATGCGCGGGATGGTTCAGGACATCCCATTTAAACGAGGTGAGCAGTTCCTTCGTGGCGTTGGCCGTGTGTGGTCTGGCATTGTCGTGCAGCAGGCAGACTTCCTTTGTCAGTATGCCTCTCCTCTTGTTCTGAATCGCCCTCCGCAATTTTTTTAGGGTCTCACAGTATTTTGCAGAGCTGATGGTCTCCCCTTGAGGCATATATTCAATTAAAATTATGCATTGACAGTCCCAAAACACGGATGCCATGATTTTCTTGGCTGAAATTGTGGTTTTGAACTTTTTGGCGGAGGGTGAAGAGGTGTGACGCCACTGTTGAGACTGCCTTTTGGTTTCAGGCGTGTAGTGTGCAACCCAAGTTTCATCTCCAGTAACGATGGAGCAGAGAAATTCATCTCCATGGAGTTTGCAGCGCCTCAAAAACTCTTGCCCGGCATTATTTGTTTCGCACTTGACAGGAGATTGGATTGACATTTTTCACGAAACCTGTTGTCGCGTCGACACTTCTCAACGTACTGACCTCGAACCCATCTCGTTGTGGAGGGGAAGGGTCAGGCTACACGGAAGTGTGGCCAACATGTCGAAAATAAAATCCATCCGGTCGTGAGAGCCTCAGTACACTTACTTTCTGGATACGCCTAGTACATTCAGCGCTTATAGAAAGAAGTTAGCAATGAAAATTTTATCCTGATGATAAACATAATATGTCTGAAAAATATAAAATTACTTTCTTGAAAACGAATATATAATATAGAGAAATCTGCAACAATATTTAAATTTATTCAAATCACAAGCCCCATTCGGCCAAAAAGTAACATATTCCGTTGCCTTATGTAGATATACCCAATATTTAATTTAGTTTTACTCATAATAATATACTTTATGAATATCAAGAACAAAGGTAAAATAATACACCATTAATATTTATGTCTTTAATGTAAAGGTTTAATCATTGGAAGTTTTTTAGTGTTGTGCATTATATTTGATGTCACTTCTTATTTTATTATAATATTTTACATAATAAATGTTTAAGCAAGTTTAAAGAAGCAGTTTTATTTTATATCCCACTGGTAATGTTCATTGCATATTTACAATGGACATCAATAATGATTTATAATAATTATTTTCCATTGTCTCAATATAGTCAACACAACACTAGAATCTACATGTTAAAGAAAGGCTGTCAACAACATGCAGAAATAAAATACTGTCATACTTCGGACACGTCACTAGAGGAAATAGACAGTTTGGAGAAGCTGGTAGTGATTGGAAGTGTTAAGAAGATGTGAGTAAGACAACGGTCTCAACTAAGGTGGGTAGACCAAATCAAATATATGACTAGTCCTCATTGAGTGCTGCAATCATCGTGGCTCAGGATCGGAAGGAATGGAGGCGAACTATCCGTTCAGTTTCTGCTTCATCAGAGAGAACTACGACGCTCGGTCATGTGCAAAATAACTAAGAAGAGATACTAAATACACCGGTCACATTACACTCGGTCAAAATTAATACAAACCAAATTATTGGCTATCGAATCTATCAAACACCTTTATTGTTCTGTTAGGATCATGTCGGTAACACGAAACTCCTTCATCCGCAACCTAACATTCCTCATCTTAACTTATATGTACAGTTTAAACTCAATTACATACAAAGCATAAAGATAAATATATAAAATGTCAAATAAGAAATAATTGTTAAGCCGAAACAGCTAACACTCATTATTAAGAAATTTCTTTAATGACATTTTCTGAAATGTTGAATTTGTCAATATCTGAGACCCTATTTAAAATAGACAGTCCGTGAAACAAAGGATGAACACTTGGTCAGTTAGTTCTACTTTTGCCAGTCTAAACAAATTCATATTTCTGTATCTCAAACGGAAAGTCATCAGAGACAAAACCAGATATTTTCCAACATGGTTGAATTAGATATTGCTTCGACAGTAATAATGACAAAACTTGATAATGCAATAAATTATCCCTATACAAATTTTGTTTTATGGTATTCTTCTTGACTGCATACTTAATCCTGAGCGTCATGGTCCTCCTCTATGTCTGGAACTTGGCGCACCACGTCTGCATACTTCCTAGTCCTGGGCTTTTTTGAATGCAGCGTTTAAAGAAGGTCCTGTCAACTCCTTTATCTGCTCAATCCATCGTGTAGGACAGCTTCCTGTTGCTTGTTTTCCTTCAACTGTCATACTCACCAGATTCTCCAGACTTTTGTTGTCCTACAACATTTCGAAAGTATGTTAGCATTCTTTTCCTGCATGTGGCTGAAAGACTTGGTAATCTCTAATTCATGGGATGAGCATATGCCACCAATAACCACATCTTGAAGGCATCTATCATGTTTTTTATAAGTCTTTCATATAGCGCTATGGAGAATACTAACGATTTTATTTCCAGTAAATTCGGTGGCCAGTAACCTTTTTCTTTTACAAGTTAGCAGCAATGTTTGCGAGCCAATATAGCACCATAATCATCTATTGAACTATTTTATAAGTAATAATTGAAAGTAGTAATAATGAAATAGAACGATGAATTACATTTATTTTATTTAAGTAACGTTTGCATTTGCCGAGAATGCCGTCATCGCGAGCAGCCAAAATACTCCTGGAGGGACACCCGGGTGGGAGAAGGAGAGTTGGTAGGCCAAGGCTGCGATGGGAGGACGAAGTTGAGAGGGACGCGACCCGGCTGCTGGAGGCGCAAGATTGGAGGGTCGTGGCGGAAGACAGGAGTTGGAGGTGAAGATTGACGAAGGTCAAAGCTCGATATGGGCTGTTAGACCATTGAAAGAAACGTTTTTATTTATTAACCAACACAAGAGGGAGCATGATATTTGTTGTGGTGTGGCGCTTGAAAATGTTTCAACATTATATAAAAGGATGGATCAGCCCAGAAACAATATGTTTTCTAAATATTAGGTCCTTACATATGAAATTGGCATTTTGCCGTACTGGCAACTTTGATCTCAAATATCTTCCCTTTGGTTAGGAATTCCAAATTAAAATTTATACAGCTATTTACTCAAGTATTTGTGTTTCGAAAATTATAATTCATTTGTTTTTTCCTCAATTGTTTTTTTTCTTTGCGTCACTCAGTTTACAAAATGGAAAACTTGAAATATCGCGTTATTTACGAGTACGAGTTCCACCGTGGCACCAGTGCTGCAGAAACGGCTCGAAGGATTAATGATGTGTATGGCGACGGTGCCGCAAAAGAAAACACAGTGCGTTTTTGGTTCTAACGTTTTCATTCTGGAAATTTCGACCTGCAGAAAAAGCCCCGTGGACGGCCGGAGACCAAAGTTGATAATGAAGAATTGAAGGCTATTGTGGAAGCGGATCCATCGCAAACCACGTCTGAGTTAGCTGCAGGCTGCGGTGTTAGTGATAAAACTGTTTTAATCCACTTGAAGCAAATTGGGAAGGTGAAAAAGCTTGAAAGGTGGGTACCTCACGAATTGAGTGAAGCAAATCAACAAACGCGCGTTGACTGCTGCGTTGCATTACTCAACCGGCACAATAATGAAGGGATTTTGAATCGAATCATTACCTGTGATGAAAAGTGGATCCTGTATGATAATCGGAAGCGCTCATCGCAATGGCTGAACCCTGCCGAACCAGCCAAACCATGCCCCAAGCGAAAATTGACTCCAAAAAAGTTACTTGTGAGCGTTTGGTGGACTAGTGCTGGTGTCGTTCACTACAGCTTTCTTAAATCTGGCCAGACGATTACGGCAGATGTCTATTGTCAGCAACTGCAAACCATGATGGAAAAGCTAGCTGCTAAACAACCGAGGCTGGTTAATCGCTCTAGGCCACTGCTGCTTCATGATAACGCTAGACCACACACTGCACAACAGACGGCTACCAAATTAGAAGAGCTTCAATTGGAATGTCTAAGACATCCACCGTACTCTCCGGACCTTGCCCCAACAGATTACTATTTTTTTCGAAATTTGGATAACTTCTTGCAAGGGAAAAAATTCAACTCCGATGGGGCAGTCCAAACCGACTTCAAAGATTTTATTGATTCCCGTCCGAATGGTTTTTTTAGTAAAGGGATCGATGAACTACCTATGAGATGGCAAAAGTGCATAGATAGCAATGGTACATACTTTGATTAAATAAATATATTATATTAAAAAAAAATCAACTTTATGTTCCTCCCAAACAAAACGCCAATTTCATATGTAAGGACCTAATAAATAAATAAATTTGGTTCTTAATTATCTTTTTAATTTTTGAAAAAAGTTGCTTGTGGATATATTATACTGCCAAACATTAATGCTATTTGTTTTGTATTATTTGTCAAGATGGTATAAAGCCAACACAATACCTGCTAATACTAACTAGTTAGTTATAATATCACATTCAAAATCTAACAGAATTATTTTCATGAGCTGGAATCAAAACAAAATCTAACAGAATTATTTTCATGAACAATGCGGTTCCAATAGATATATTTCACTTGAGGACTGCATGTGGATCATTTTTTTGCAATGGGCCAGGTCTGGACCATGGACTAAAGAGTCGATCCCTGGGTTTAATCTATGTTCTTTTATGGTATAATTGGATGAAAATTAAAACAAAGTTTGTTATAATAATGTTTTATTATTTGGTTTAACATCTACACATCCATTAGGCCTTTGAATTATTATTTGCTTAAAAAGAATATTCCTTCTTCTTTATCCCACACATTTTAAAAATTAAACATATAAACAAAATGAAATACATAGAGAGTTGATTATGCAATTATAACAAATTTTAGTTCAATTTGGTTAAGTTGAAACATAAAAAACAATGCAGGTTATATAATATAGCAGCAGGTGTTTAACAATGTTCAAATAGGGGTACATGGCAAAGCTTTTAGGAAACCATCTATATTGCAAGTTGTCTACATATCACTCGTAAGAAGTGCTCTACAATTCGGTCACTTCTTCCTGAAACATAACTGAAATGTTCCATAATAAATATCTGAGACAGAAATTCTCACCTCGTTATCTCATCTGGTATGCTTGATTAAAATCTACATTGAATTACACTCGTCTCCTTAAACAGTTTGAAAGAAGGATTTTATTTGATTTGATATCTTTTTTAAAGCTTTCATAATGTACTTGATAGCCCTGATATATTGGGTCGATTCGGTTTTCACACTCCGACAAGAAGCACACGGAACCATTTACAATTAAAATGTTTCAATAGCAATTTGTTAACGATAGTTGTACGTTATAATTCGACAATTGGTAACTTCGTGTCTGGTTTGGTGGATATTTCAAATGTAGACAATGAGTTCAGGAGGGTACTTCTCTGACAATTCCTCAATCTTATTTTTTTTTAACTTGGCGAGTTTATTGCCATGTGGCAATCTCTTCCAACCAACCAGAAAGATTCAAATCTTAGTTCCTGACTGGGAAACTGGTTATTACATTCACATATTATCTTAACTGTATTTTTTAATTTCAATTAATTTTGTGTTTCCATTGATTGTGTACGAGTATTTTTTTCTTTAAGTATTGTTCTACTATACTCGTACATTGGTTATTAAATTTGTTTTATGTGTTCTGAATTGTGTTATAATTTTTCGAAGATGGTGATATTTTGTCTTTTGATTAGTAAATATTGTTATAATTTGTCAAGAACACATAAGTATCATATATCTTTATGATAAATAAATAAATATGACAAATAATCAGTTAAATCATAACTTATTAACTAAAATGTGCAAAAAAAAAACTAAATATTTATGTTTGTATCGGTGCTTGAACCAAGCCTTTCAAAGATTTGATAGAATACGTTTGTGTCCAATAAAATATTTCAGTATCTGTGAGCAGGATAAACTGTTCTGAAATGATTCAATAAGATACTTGGATGTGGATGTTGTTGAAAGTATCACATGGAAGTTGCACAGCAAAAGGTTTTCGGAAAGATAAAGAACATTCCCTTAATAAGATTTTTTTTTTATATTTGTTATTCGATTTTGAATAATTCAGTGCTTTCATGGGATGGTGCAGTAAAGACGATAATGAAGTTCTTAAAAAGAGCTCAAAAAGCCATATTTAGGATTTGAATATAGGATACACAATGTCAGGTATTTGCAGAAGAGTTCAGAATACCTGGGTCTTTTCAAAATTGAAACAAACAAGTTTGAACTTACTTTAAGCATAGTTTTACAAAACTTAGTTGTAGAGTGGATCAATGCAACTGACACACTGATATTGAAACACATAATAGTACAAGATAAAGTTATAAATAAGGTCAATATATTAGAAATTGAAACACTGCTGCAGAGCATTGTTTAGAAACTGGAATGATTTGAAGGTTTAATGTATCGTTTCAGCGTTGCTAGATTTACGTTGTATGAAATGTTTTTTAATGATTTATATGTAAAACATGAAGTATTTCATCAGTTTTCTTTAGTTGGTGCGGTAGCCTAGTATTTAAAATGCTTTCTTAGCACAGAGAATCCTGCTTGACTTCACATAATGGAGTTGTAGTTTAATTTACGTATTAATATTAAACTTTTCTATCATTTTTGTCCACAGTCAGTAAGACATCACTCGCTTGTAAAGCATGCTTATGTGGTCCGTGACTTCAAATATTTTTTATTTGTGCTCAGTAAAAAAATAATGACCAGAAGATTAAATATATCATAATTATTACCAACTTGAGCTATGTCATATATTGAGTCAAACCGCTAATATAGCGATACGAAAAATGCATCTTAGTTTGCCAAACATGAAGTTGTACCAAGTATTCATATTTGACATATTATGGTCAACAGTTTTTTTCAAATAATGATGAAAATTTATTTACTGGATGTGTTTTTAAAATTTTATGTTATCACGTTGTATAATTATTGATATAATTGCACAATCAGACAATTCATTAAACATTAAAATAAGCAAATCAATACAAACACGAAAAATTTACAAAAAAGTATTAAAATAGTAAAATTTTATCATATATATGTATATATTATATTTTTTAATAATTTTGAAATATTCAAAAGTAAATAGATGTGAGCTTGCTGTAAATATATAATATTAAAAATATATTTAAAGTCAAAAATATATCAGAGAAATATACATATATTTACTTTATACACATACATAAGTATCAGAAACTAGTGTTCACTTAAAAAATAGGATAGTCGTAAAGACAGTAAACCTCATTCTTTCAAAAAGATAACTTCTTACTCGAGATAAATTGTCAATTAATAATTATTTTCACAATATTTAAAAGTTTCACAACATTTATAAAACACACATGAGACATGATTGGCTGTGGAGACATGACGGGTATACGAGTAATGCTGAATCATCATCATTTACAAAACTCCACCATCTCAAATGATGGGCTCATCTATGACAAAGCATTGTATCATTGTAGCCTATTCAATTTAAAAGAGATACGTGATTTACACTACTACGGTAATTGGTCATATACCAGTAAGGGCTAAATCCATATGAAATAAGTCAAATTCATGGCTCAGTTATGTTTAAGTTTATCAATATGTAAAGATGTAGAATCTTTATAATTAAAAAAATTCATAGAAATAGCTTTCATTATAATAGCGAGCAAGATGTACTAATGCTGAAAGAGCCAATCGTTGCTTTCGATAGATTGACAACAAGCTTAAGCTATAATTATTCCAACAGCAGACTGGGTCAGCAGGCTAACAGGAATTTTTCAATAGGCCGAAATATTTTATATACAGTTTTAACAGCTTTTAGATTTTTCTAAAAAAAAAAAAAGGAACTCTTAGTTCTATACACTTGACAATGAAACACTAACATTGCGAGTAACTACGATTGCAAGGAAACTGGGCTAATATAAAAACTGCAAAGCATGTTGCTTTAATGTTTTGCAGAAGTTTAACCTACATTTGTTGGCCTATAAGCATGTTTTTATAACTAATGCATAATTGTTAACTCTTTTGTTAAAATAGGTATCCTGTCTTTTTCCAAGTTAAAATATATTCTAAACTGATTATAAATTCCTTGACATAATCACATCTAAAAAATCATTCATAAGGATGTCTTGCGAAAACACGCCCATTTTTAATAACCAGTCCACCGCTGAATGACTCGTTCAATGTTTTGAACACATTGTGTGATGCCAAAGAGATAGTTTGAAAAGGGTTCTGTTCAATAAAGATGTGGAAAGACGGTAAGGACTAACTAAGTAAGGGAAACAACATTACTAACTTGAACGTGTTCTAGCTCGCATGTTAAATTATGTGATGAGCAATTATCAATTAAAATAAGATTTTTTATCTTTCATTTGACCATCTAAATTTGTTAAATATTGCTTGTGTCATCCAAGTCGGTTGATTTGGATCCCCTTAGTGGCGTTTTCAGTCAAATGAAATTTTTATTTCGTTGAAACAGGATTTGGTTAACATATTCATTTATTTACATTCGTTACATTCAACAATTCATGTAGTATCCTGTTTGTAAATGAGATTATTTTATAACATGGGACAATATATTAAAAGTTGCCTCTTTTCTAATAGCTTGAATTTCATTCCAAAGACATCCAGAACCATTCCCAGTTCCATCACTGAATTTCAAAACATTCACATCACAGGTATCTACCCCCATCAGTCAGTCCAGAACAGAAAAATTTAGTGCTAGCATACCATGTGATATTTAGTTGTAAATATTTATTACACATAGCGTAATATGATAATTTTGTAATTTAAATGTTAATTAACATAAAGTGTAGAAATATTTCTGCTTTTAATGTGTAGAATTTTTCAGTATGACATTAGAGTGTGAAATCAGATTGTTAGGTTGCCTGCCTGCGACATTATAGACCATTGTTTGATCACTAGTCTCTTTCGTTGTAGTGTAAATTACGTATCTATGGTAAAATTTGATAATTTTATCATAAGCATAGATTTTTATTTTCTAATAACATGATTATTCTAAAGAAGCAATCACACACAAGATCTGTGATACTAATTATGTCTAATTCTAATTAAAACAGTCGTTTTTTCGCATACGCCATTTTGGCCATGTCATTTTTCTTTTATTAATTCTTTTGATTTCGTTGTGCTAATATTACATTATGTGAGAACATGTTATTCCATAATGATCTAGATATTTAAAACTTTCAATTCCTAAACTATAAACACCAATTTATTTATTTAAAAATGTTTATGGCTACATGGCACACGTCAAATATTGCATTAAATCATAATTCCATTCAACTTTATGATTTTTTTATTACTAATATTAATACCATTCTTTTTAAATAATATTAAATATGATTGATGATTGACTAAACAAATTAGAAATATAAAAATATCATGTAAATATTTGAGAAAACCTAATTATAATATATAATTATATAAGTCATTAGTAAATCAATTTCTCTTACACATGCTGATGATGATGATTCATATAATTGTTTTGTGATAAATCTAATCTTAAAACTTCCACAAGAATATGTAAAACATTAATTGAGTACCATTTTTATGAAGAGATGTAAAAAGGTTTTAAATTGCTATCAAAGTGTAAGAAAACAAAGAGGGTTGACAGATTATTTATACTTAATCTCATTAATCAAAAAATAGACCAGGCAATGTTGCCTGCTGAGATTACTGAAAAAAATATACATTTAATTATAAGAAGGAAAAAAAGGATTTTTTATTTTGATATCAATAAAGTTCATTTAATTTTGATTTTTTAAAATGCTAAATAGCTTTATGTGGCACATGATGCAAAACAAGTTCGACATGCCTGCAATAGACTATTGTGTCGGTGCCATGGTTTAGTAATTAACATGCTTGCTTAGCACCCCACCATAACGGGTAAAATTTTCTGTGAAGTTTATTTTTTAACACATTCACTGCGATATCTATTTATAGAATAGTGTAGAGGTACTGAAAAAAATAATATTTTCGAAACCTTAAAATCTTACGGTATTTTCAAAACCTTAAAATCTTACAGACCCCTTAAAATTTTAAAATATTCGGTACCATACAAACAAAGAGAATCGAATGACGCGCAACGGGCGTCATCAGCGTCTCTACAAAAAATGTATTGACGCCCCAGGGGCGTCTTTAGCAGTGAACGTGTTAATTTGAATTTATTGCTGTATGTAACACAAATTCTTGGGTTTACAAAACATTTTCAATCAAAAGAATTTCAAAGAATAAATTATAAGGAATAATTTCTTCTTCAGTGCTTTTTATCATCTCAAAAATGCTGTTTTATTGTTTTATGAAAGGCTCCAAATATATATTGCTCGAAAACTTCACATGGGAAAGGATCTCAAAGTGAGATTAAGGATAGAGGTCAATAATGGATTATAATATCACTCTCTTCCAGACCATTGTCACAGTCAATAATGCCAAGTATATTTGGAAATATATTTAGTTGTAAGACTTAGTAATCTGTGATATCATTAAATTATACTTTCGTTGTATATAGTACAACCTGATGTGTTTATAACCATGTAGCAATCTCTTCCAACGGAACCAGAAAGATGTTAAAGATGCCTGAAGTGAAAACTAGTTTGGAACCCTTATTAAAATAGATTGGGTTCTAAAGGGAACCGAACTCATAACTAATTAGGCTATGAAGGTCATCAAAAATATTATGTGATGGATTCTAGTATCTTGTACTGAGGAGGACTTGATTCGTGGAACCCCAGCGATATCCAGGTTGGGCAGAATTCTGGATGTATATAATTTAGTATCTTTGACATGACAAGAAGAAGATTAAAGGAATTTAATATGTAAGACCCCACCAGTATAGAATAAAGAAAATTTAATATATATGAATATATTTTCTTTTAGAAAAAGTATTTGAAAATATAAAGTAATAAAAATTGTATGTTCAGTTTTAATAATAACTTAAATACACTTCCCATCAGTTTATGTAAGAGCCATAGATTTTTTTTAGATACATTAAAATGAATGTTAACTAAATACAAAATAAATTTAACACAAAAAAATGAAAGATTTTTTTTAGACTTTGGAATATTTAACACAATTTGTGGAATACTTTTCACTAAACCATTATCATTATTAAACCCTTATAACCTTAATGCACTGATCTATCGGTGTACCTTCACTATACTAAAGAGCCTGTGGTACCTTCGTTGTATACAGTACAATCTGGTGCTATGTGGTAATTTCTTCCAATCAACGAGAAATATATTAAACAAGCCTGAAGTAAAACCAGACTAATAACTCTTTTTTTTAAATTTGGGAAACAGCAGGAATTGAACCTGCAACCCCTAGGCTAAAAGACTTTTGTTTTCAAAATGTCATGCTGAATATTAAATCAAAGTACAGATGTCTCTATATAAATATTCTCTTGAGAATCTCTCTAGTGGTCCGGTCTGAAAAAATCATTACATCAAAGTTTTAACAGCTGGTCTCATGGAAAACATTGCAAAAGGGTTTAATTTTATAACTAAAAAAAATGACAACATTTTAGTTAAATATTCTAAAAGTCCTCAAACTTTAAAATTCAAAATAATTAAGGTCTGGGCAAAAAAGAACAAATTTTCATATAATCGCATTCAATATTGATATCAAGAAGATTTTTATTCTTAAAATAATAATAATTTTCTTTGGGACAAATTGAGTCGCACAGCAATATAATAAATCACTCATTTGCAAAATGACAATACGGAGATCAAAAGGTTTCGACACATTTCCTGCTGAATATTTTTTTTAAAATCAAGACAGTGCTAAAAAATTTACGCATATTTAAAATTCTGAAAAAATTGTAAAAAGGTGAATGCAGGTATAATTCATTATCATTTACCCTTATAAATCTTACAGTACCGTTAGGTCACTCTGGGCTCACTTATTTTCTAATTCTTTTAAAGAAATTTGAAGCAGAATTCTGATGAGCATTTTGAGCTCTCAGGAAAAATTTGTATGAATGCCTAGCGATCTTTGATCACTTTTACATGGTAGGAATTTATCAGACATAAGAGAAAACTCCATCTCTTTTAAATTATTGAAGAGGTTGGTGAATCAATATTTTTTGTATCTATTTAAATTTGAGAAATCTATGAAGTTTGTACTTGGACCACTCTGCTGCTGTATGAACCAAGAATTTTCATTACTTAAGATTTCAGTCCCTCTGTTCAGGATGTTTTTATTAAAAATTCTTAACATTTACATAATTTCAATATTCTGTTCTATTTAAAAATGATATGTTAGAAACACACACTCCATAAAGGAAGACGAGTTCATTTGATAACTATCTGTAATCCAAAATCTTTAAATATAAAAGCAATAGTTATTTTTTTATATATTAATTCTCATTTATATGCCGAAAATCAAAAACAGCTATGGGCATTGATTAAATATGACCAGCTTCCAATACTGCTGTTGTGAGTGCACTTACAAAGGTCACTCGTACAAGTCAAGAGAGTTCAAGTTCATGACAGCACTAATAAGTGCACTCAAAAGAATAGTGTGGTAATTGGCCGTATTGTTGTTCAGATAACCATAGACTACAAGAGTTCTTATGATTTTTTTAACATTCCCCACTCTTAAATTTTTCATTATTTTATAGATTTACTGATACAAGTAAACGGCTTCATTTCAAAATTTATTGCATAAATAAAAGTCAAAAACCAATATTTATGTGATAAAATTCAATTAAGTTCATACTGTATGCAATTTTTAAAGTATATTTTTTAAAACGACACTCGTACATATAGATTTATTTGCCCAGCCTTTATGTTAAAATAATCAATACAAAATTGGTTGGTCGTTCATATTATATAAGTAATAAAAATTATAGTTGAAATTGATGACTCCAATGATATATTGAATAGTTATATTTATTAATATTTTATATAAATGGTGGCTTTAAAGATTTACAATTAATTTCTATCTATTTCAACTTTTGTGTTAGCTATATAATAAGCATTGAGTGCTGAATCAATTGAACACATGATTTTTGAAATCATAAGATCGCATTGTAATATACATACAACATCCATATACAAACAAATCTACCTTTTAGTGATGTAATCTCATTCCTAATAGTGCACTTATTTTATTAGGCCGAGCAATGATCACCCATAGAGCATAATGTTCTGTGTACATCCACAACATTTCCTGGTATTCAATGATAGGTTATAGCCGATTTAAATTAAGCTTTAACATAGCGATCTTTTTTATGTGATAAATTTAAGTTGAATCGCTAATATAGTGATCCAAAAAGAAAAAATGTGTGATGTATGGGATTATTTATAACGATTTCATGTTTTTGGGTCATTTAAGTAAAATTGTCAATGATGGGAGATGTTGATTACCTATAGATTTAAATTTTCCTTTCATACAAATTTAATTTAATATAAATAACTAAATTACTATATAAATGTACAATTTATTTAATTCTTGGAATGTTGTTTAGGTCAATTTTATATAAGAATTTTCATCTGGGAACCTATGAACAAGCTTCCATTTAAAATAATGCTTTACGATCAACCCAGCATGATAATTGGAACAGCGACCAGTAATAATTTTTATTGTGTACAATTGATCTTAAGAATGTTATCGAGAGATAGTAAACTAATGAAATTCTTCTGTTTTTTAAGAATTTGATATATTATTTGAAGTAAAAACTTAATTGATTTTTTTGTAAGCTATATGTTCAAAAATAAATCAATAACCATTAAGATATACACAAGAAAATTTGCTCTAAGGGTAACAGACTGACTCAAATTACTTATTTTTAATATGTGCCACAATACCAATTACTTATAAATAAACAAATTTCCTTGATTGAAAATTTTTATATAACACAACTGAAAGATACAATTTTGAAGTAATCAGGGTGACCGTATAAAAATAATATCTTTTTAATATTATCCATATTTTTGTGTATGCAACTTATTTTAAAATTAAGTTGAAAACTTATAATTGTATATCTAAAACTGCTGAGTTACGTATAACATCTGAGATACTTGGGATTGGGATTTCTTCCATTATTTTGGCAGATTGTTTCAATCAGGAGAAACACACAAGAGGAACTTCCATCTTTTGATGTCACTTTAATTTGTTTTTAAAAGTTCTGTGACAGCAACAAATAAACATTTAATTTTAGTATGACGTATTGAAATTTATATTTTAGGTAGTAGAAAAGGTCACCCTGATTTACCATATATTGACTAAATAATATATTCTCCATTTATTGTAAGATTAGTAAAAAAATCTGCAAATAAATTAATTTTATAAATAAAAAATGGTAATTGGTAAAACATTATAAAAATCGGAATTCAAATATGAAATAGAAAAAGTTTAGCAATACACGTTTCACCTTGATTATCAAAATAATACTATTTGATACAAGAAATTTAATATTGATATGTTACATTAAAATTATCCATTAGATTCAAATAAAATAGATAAATAAATAAAAATTATCCATTAGATTCAAATAAAATAGATAAATAATTAAAAATTATCTATTAGATTCAAATAAAATAGATAAATAATTAAAAAAAACATAGTTTTAGGAATATTTAAATTTTTTTAATAATACTTGGACTTAAAACATTTCAAAAAATATTCAGCATTCTTATTTAGTTTATATATTTAATTACTCTTTCCAATTAATTCTATCTCAGGTTTTATCTTTTCATCTTTCCAAATTATATTTTTACACCTCAATTAAAAAAATATAACCAATTTAAATACATGGCATTATTTTTATACAAAAATAAAAATTAATTAGGGATGCAAAAAATATTCTCAAAATAATTACAAATTGAATTATCAAGCACTTTGTGAAGAATACATTTTATAAATATCACAAATCTAGCTTTTGTTATTTAAATACAAAGCCAGGAAAATAAAATCAATATTCATAAATTTTTATCGATTAGAAAAAAGAAAAAAGAATCTCAATTTTTAAGATGCGAATAAAATATTCAAGCATGAATTATTTTGTGTGAAGAAAACATGGATTACTTTGTTTTGTTCAAAACATAAAAGTAGCTCTTTTGTTCTTCAAAACATAAAAGTAGCTCTTACCTGTATCACTCAACACTGGTATATACTCATTCGTATATAGAAGTTCACGGCCATTTTTCAAAAGAGAGAAAGATAAAGCTCAAACATGGTTGGTTGGCTTCTATGTACGAAATGACCTTATGTATCATCACTTGACACTGGCGTATACTCCTTCATATATAGGAGTTCACGGCCATTATTCAAAGAGAGAGAGACCATATGTATAACCGAGACAATTCATTTTCTTGTAAATGATTTTTTGCCTGACTCGGTAGGGTTATCCAATTGAGATAAATAATTTATTTTGTTACGTTTAAAATATTAGAACAAAGCAAATTGTATATTTATATATGATAAAACAATATTATACTAGCTGAATATAAAATAATCTTGTATACATACTATATACATTATGATTGATAATTAGATACAATACTCGCGGGGCTTTCATTAAGTATCTTTAAAATTCAACAATTCATTCTAATTTACATTTGCTCAGAAAAAAATCATCCTTCCATTAAATTTCATTTTACAGAAAATATTTACAATCTTTTGAAACCATTCAAATGTTTTCTCAAAAACAATATATTTACAATTTAATTTCATGAAAAACTTATAAACTTCAAATTGAAGTAGCTACATGGTTTTAGACCATAGCATAGTTATAGATAAACAGCTAATATAAGTATAACTATAAAAAATTATTTAATTACTGTATTTATTATTTTTACATGGGGTTTGCAGTTTATTAAAAATTACAAAATTGGCGATGTCAAACATTGAAAACTAAATATATTGAACCCTTCAACAGAGTTATATACAATGTCAGAGGGAATAAACTATGCTATTTCATTAATTCGGTTTATTTTTTAAGGTTGAATTAGTGAAATTTCTAAACCAAATAAAAAAATTATAAAACACTTATCCTGCAAACAAAACAATACACTTTTGGGATATAATTGATCAAAATGAGAGCGTAATATCTATAGTTTAGCCTGGAAACAACTGTCGTATAATTTATACCCTCAAACATTGCAAAGTGACACCTCCAAAGCCCATTAAATGCTCACACTTAACTAGACATACTTGCACAATAAAACAGTCTTTCATTGATATTTGCGTAGAATTTACATTTACAAAAATATGTTACATAATCAACCAAAGAATTATTATTTCCTCCTTTCTGTCCTTAGATTTTTTTATTCCAATTCCTGACATTGCCAGTGTGATCACAACCCAAAGGAATTCCAAATTTTTGCGCAAGGATTCATCATAAAAATAAACACTTAGAGGAAAAAAATGTTTGTTTTACTTTTCAGTATCTAATTGGTATTTTTCTGTTTCTTTTATATAACACAATCACTGCTGCTAATAATTTGTCACATTAAAATTTTTATGTGTCCAGTCGGCCCTCCGTATCTTCGAGTTCCATATCAACCAACTTTAAAATGCTAAATGTACGCAAATTAAGTTACTTATTATGTAGTTAGGTTTATGATGGTTGCATCTATCTATATACTAAACATGTACATATGTGGTATTATTCCATAAACAATACAATATAACAACTATTTACAAAGCATTTACATTATATTAGGTAATAAAGGGTCTTTCAAATTGAGCGGTTTGTTTAATTCTTGGATAAAACACAGATGGCGTTGCAAACTTGCCTGGGTCTTGTGACATTTGAGAAGTGTAATGTATGACATTTATAAAAATGAAGTCGTATACAATGCAACAACGTGTTCAAATTGAGAATTATTTTATGTATTGTAATCTCCGGAAATGGTGATGTTAATTGGCCACCTAGATCAAGTGATCTGACACCGTTGGACTATTTTCTCCGAAGTTACGTGAAAATCCAGGTCTATAAGAATGACCCCCGATCAATTCCTGAGCTGAAGGACGAAATTATTTGCGTTATTGGTGAGTTAGAACCGCAATTATGCACAAAATGTCATCAAAAATTTTGACAAATGAGTGAACATCTGTGGAGCTGCAAGAGGTGGACATTTGGAGAATATTGTTTTTTGTGTTTAAATGTCATACATCATACTTCAATGATCAATAAAAAGGTCTTTGAAATCAAAGCAAATTGTGTTTTATTCAAGAATTAAAATTTTTTTTATCAAAAAAACCGCTCAATTTGAAAGACCCTTAAGTAATCTAGAGATGATTTTAAGTATATAGGAAGATGTGTTTAGCTTATATGTAAATGTTTTATATGCACATGCAGATTTTGGTATCGACAGTGGGTCCTGGATCAATCCCCCACAAATACCGAGAGACGACTGTATTTATTTTTGTTATCAGGATTATGTGAACAAAAATACTTTTACTGTGTTTTTTGGAGTTTTTGCCATGCTGAGTTGGCTTAAATGATGGCAGACATTTTGTTCTTATAGTTTCCGCTAATATAGACTTATCGGATGGCCAAGTCTACAGCCTCTTTATATTTATTTTATTACACTTTCATTGTATGCAGTACAACCTGGTGAGCTAATTGCCATGTGGTAATTTCTTCCAACCAACCAGAAAGATGTTAAAGTGGTCTTAAGTGAAAATGAGATTGGAATCCTTTTTTAAAAACACTAGGTTCCAAAGTTAATCGAACCCGAAACCTTCAGGTTGAGAGACAGGCGTCTTATCAATTAGGCCATGGGGCTCTTGCATGCTTGAAAGTTCTCTTCTGCACTGTTATTGAAGTTTGCCCAACATAAAACTTGTCCCAATTCTAGCAATCGAATTTATAAACACCACGTTTACGATCTTTTAGTGGTGGATGACTGTTTAATGTTGCGTTTTTTCAACATTTTTGTCACTTAATTAGTTAGGTTTTTGATGTAGTAAGGCAAGTGATACATACCAAAGGAATCATTGTTTGAATTTTTAGAGTGCTGACTAGGCAATATACATTTTTGGTGCACCACAATTTTTATTGCGATGTTTATTGTGATGTTATAAAAAACTTGTGATGTTATAAACAAATTCATAACATCATAAGTTCATCATCTAGATAGTTCTTTAGGCAAATTTGAATAACTTCATTCACTAAGGCACACGACTTAATCCAACTCAACATAACAACAACTTATATTTTGAACAAGCGGAGAAGTCGTAAAAATCTTCAAAAATATTAAACTTTTGTGAGTAAATATTTCTATTTAAAAAATATTCAAGTTTTATTTTAACTAGATTTTATTTTAAAAAGACTATGCATCTATTCATTTCTGTCACAAAATTTGATGATATAAGTATATTAAATGCTTTTGATTTTTTTTCCTCTAAGACAAAAATTGATGATATAAGTATATTAAATGCCACTGTATTTTTTACCTCTAAGATAAAAATTAGTGATATAAGTATATTAAATGCTTTTAAATTTTTTACCTCTAAGATAA
The DNA here is from genome assembly GCA_949825065.1 of Odontocerum albicorne. Lineage (NCBI taxonomy): Eukaryota > Metazoa > Arthropoda > Insecta > Trichoptera > Odontoceridae > Odontocerum > Odontocerum albicorne. Next base: position 6,388,695 of record OX463861.1, read on the forward strand.
AAATTTATGATATATCATAAGTATATTAAATGCTTTTGAATTTTTTTCCTCAGATAAAAAAAATGTTTTCCAAAAAAATTTAATTTTCCATGAAGTTTCTATAAAATAAATTTTTAAATGTTCATACATTTAATACAAGGAAGCCTGTATGAAGGGCAAGACAAATTTGAAAATTATTGATAAATGCAATAATTTTCAAATTTCAAAAAATACACAGACAAGTTTGGTGCATCCATGCATCCAAAATGAAATATAAAAGTTATTGCTTTTTTGAAAGTTAGGTTATTTTTTGAAAGTATATTTTTTATAATATATTTACACTTACACCTTTTGCTGTTTCTACAACTACATATAATTGTTAAAGAAGCATAATGATTCAGATAAATTATATTATAAAACTAACTTAAATTTGAAATACTACCCTAATTTTGTTATATTCAAATTTAAGACTAACGCTATACACCAAAATTCAGAAAAAAACAACTTAAATACATTTATCCCTCGGATTACGTGGTAAATAGGTTCCAAGATAAATAAAAGAAAGAAATATATGTTGAATAAATAGAAATCACACGAATCGAGGCAAGAAACTTGTACGAAATTGTAAGATACCTTGAAGAACAACGAATTTCACTTAAATTGAGATACAGAACTCATATAAATGTCAAATAAAGGTACCGTAAAAATACATTAAAGGAATCTTTCAATCTAAAAATAAATAAAAGTACCGAAAAAAATACATTAAAGGAATCTTTCAATCTAAAAAAAATTTAAGAATGTTTTAATGAAACATTTTTATTCTTTTGTAATTTGTTTTATCAAGCACTGTTTATTCCACTTTATGTAACGGTATAACCCTACCGGTTTCAAGGTTTTCCCCTCATCATCAGGAAGCACAAACAAAAATTGTTTGTACTTCCGTGAGCATGTCAGTAGTAACGGAAATAAATTGGACAGATTAGAGTCCCTAGAAATCAGTAAGTCAGTGCATCGAGGTGAACATCTGGCAAACACATATATACCAAGAATCTCTCCGCTGCTCACCGAGATCGTCCCATGCCTCTCTCAGCCCTCAGTCCCCAACCGTTAGAAGTGTGTATCTCGGTACCAGTTCGAAAATAATTCAGTCTTGTTTGTGCTTCCCTGATGATGAGGTGAAAACCTTGAAACCGGTAGGGTTATACTGTTACATTAAGTGGAATAAACAGTGTTTGACAAAACAAATTACAATGTCTTTAAACCTCCACAATGTTAATGCCTTAACTTTAAATAAAATAATATAAAACATTTTTATTTTTAGGTAAAAATATAATTTTTCCATACACTGGTACTAACTATTTATTATGAAAACTAAATAAAGTGACAAAAATTTTGTGACTGACAATTATTGTATATGTAACTATTTATTATGTTGATAGTTTGCCTCTCCACCAACCTGCTGTTCGTGCCGAGTACGCTGATAGAGGCGAGTGCACATTCACCAGATGTATCATCAACTAGACAATATTCTAATAATGAGGAAATTGGTTGTCTTTTAAAAAGCAATTTTCTTCATCACATTATGGTGAAATAGTGTATAAAGAAAATTATGTAAATCGAAGGATAGGCGTATAGGAAATATAATAAAAACAATGGTAGTTGTTATGAAAAGAAAGTAAAAATTGAATGAATTATTTTTATTGCTGATATATGAAAGTAAATACTGCCGAGTCGTACAAGATGAAAGAAAATGTTATCGAGTATTTTTACAGGGCCAGTCTTATTATTTCATCGTGTACAGTACAACTTATTCCAATCAACCAGAAAAAAGTTTAAGACACCTTATGAAAAAATCAAAGGAGAACTCTTTATAATTTTTTTTGAGTACTTCTTTGTTCCTTGTTAAAGATACTATACATAGTACTTCTGGATAGCATTGGTACTAAAAGGAATCAAACCCACAACTCCCGGGATGGAAAACAGTTATTTTACTAGGCTAAGGAGGTCATCTAACTATGAATAGCTTGGTAAAACAGATTTCACAAAATGATGGACTGACCAAGTCAGGAATACACGGAGACCTCTGAGTAAGTGGCACTCTGTGATACCCAAAGAATGAAGAGGTGGAGAGTCATCTTATGCAGAAAAGAGCAAAAAGACCACAGAGATTAGTTATAAAAACATTAATATTATATCAATCAACAAGCGTGTTGTGTAAAATGTGTGAATAAAACAATGTATGACAGAATAAGGACATTCGGAAAGAATGTGACTTGAAAAAAGATGCAGTATTTAATAAGAAAGAAGCATCAATATGATTTGGTCACGTAGAAAGAATGAATGATGAAAGATTTATAATAATAATTTATAAAAGTAGTATAGAAGATACGACAACTTTGCGAAGATCTAGAAAAACATAGCAAGACCAAATGAATCAAAATATGTGTACCAGGATAGGACAGAACTCCAAAAAAGGACATGGCATGATGATTAATCAACATATTTGAAAAGTATTTATTCTTTCGTGGTTATTTGTAGAAGTTGAAATATCAGTACAGCTCTTAAATTTAAATCATTGTTTTTATCTCTCGTCAATATCTATACCAGGTCTGTAAATATGAAACCAGAATTTTCTCATAGATGGCTCTAGTTGTCATGTAGTGACTGTCAAACCGCGTCATTGGCGCCTTTTTCTTGTGTTTACATTTTTCAACGACTTTTAACTCACAATAATAAAAGTTTAATACAACTGCATATGTTTTCATAGCGTTGAACATGTCTGTTTTTTTGCCTGAAAACTACGATTTGCCGACAGCATTGATTTTCTGTTAGCATTTGAAGAAAACTGCTGCAGAATCGCATCGAATGCTTGTCGAAGCTTACGGTGAGCATGCTCTTGGTAAATCACAGTGCTTTGAGTGGTTTAAAAAATTCAAAAGTGGCAATTTTGACGTGAGAAACGAAGAACGTGGAAGACCACCGAGAAAGTTTGAAGACGCCGAATTGCAAGCATTGTTGGATGAGGATGACGCTCAAACCCAATAACAACTCGTGGATCAATTAAATGTGACACGAGAAGCCGTCTCCATACGTTTGAAAGCCATGGGAAAGATCCAGAAGGTAGGAAAATGGGTTCCACATGAACTGAATGAAAAACAGCAGGAAAAAAATCCAGTTTCATATTTACAGACCTGTTATACATATAAAAACAAAGTGTATCATTTCAAATTAAAGTTTAAAAATATATATATAAAAATTAAGAATCACGAAAGCAAGGAAAGGGTTAAAGAAATATAATTAAAAAAAAATCAAAATGTTTAAATCATAAATTTATTGAACAAAAAAAAAATGTGTGTATATACCAAATAATATTATATATAAATAAAATCTCAGTAATATAAAAAAAACTCATATAAATAGGATTGACAATCACGTTGGAAAAACTTCAAAAAGCTTAAAACATACACATTTTTGATAATTCAAGGATATTTTAAAGTAGAAATGTTTTGTTCTAGACATACTGCAACTAGCATATAATCAATAAAACTAATATACAAAGTAATATTTGTCTACATTACATAATATGGTAAGGTTATATACGCTTCATAATTAATCTCACAATTCAAACGTTCACACAAAAACACCATCAAGAAATATGCAGAACTGAAAAAAAGAAATACAAGAAACAGCTTAAATTTGATATATTTTTTAAGTTGAATTGCTAAAAAACAGAAATGCATTTAAAATAAATGAATCAAATTTAAAACTCTGTTTTTAATGTGTTTTAATCGTTGCATAATGTTTCTTTTTTAACTATGAGTAAATTGAATACTTGAAAAAATTGGTACAGATTAAAAAACTTTAGTTTTTTAGTTAATTGAAACTTTTACAATTTTCTAATTCTGTGTCAATGTCGATTATTGTGAATCTTTTCATTTTCTTATCACTAAAACATTTTTTTACTGAAGAAATAAGTATTTAAAGTTTCATTACCTCACCTTGAAGATTGGAGCATATTAGTTCCAACTTTGAATACAAATCAAGAAATTTACAAGTCGAAAATTAATATTTAGTATTTAGGCCCGACTATGAATTTTGGCCTTAGGTGTTGTATTTTTACAACATTTTAAGGTTTATAAAAAATAATATTTATTTAGGAAATTTAACAGAAAAACTGCTACCTTTTTTTAGATAAAATACTATTTCAGGCCACTAATTACAGATAATGAGTATTTTTGTTAAATTGATAATGTGATTATGTGAGAGATGTTTTTCATACAAGATTATTTATTTCATATAGAAAAATTAAATTATTTTGTAAATGAAGCATAAAACAAGATTTGAAACTAGACAATTAAAATCATAAAAAAGAATATTATGACAAATATTTACAATGATTCAATTTAAAAAAATAATAATAACAAAACAAACCTAGCACGTTTCATGCTAATTTACATACAAGAACATGCAAACAAAATATTGATTTGTTTCACATATTGTTTCACAATTATAAACATTTTTATGTGAAATTATAAAATTATATACTTTTTTACTTTATTGGTAACTTGGCAAATTTTACACCATTTTTTAATTTTAATAAAAAAAAAATATTCAGATGTCAAACGTAAGAAAATGCAAATAAAATAAAAAAGATCAGTTTTAAAAAAGACAACAAATGTTTTCCTTTTTATTTGGTAAATCATTGATATACATATAGATATTATTTATATTTTTTATCTCATGGACTGCAGGAGTGCCAACATCTCGATCCTCCAGAAATGAGTCTTTCTCAAGAATTTCCGCGACATGCAGGAAAGAATCCTAACATATTTTGGGCATGTTAACAGAATAAAAAAAATTCTGGAGATGCTGACGATTATAGAGACAGTTGAGGGAAAGTAAGACGAATATATCCTGTAAGATGGACATATTAAATAAAGAAGTGTTAGCAGGACCTCTATAAATGCTACATTCAACATGGTCCAGGACTAAGAAGGGTGGAGACAGGTGTTACTGCGCCAAGTCCCAGAGGACTACAGAGGATACTCAGCATTGAGAATACATTGAATAATAAGAGATTTCAGTTGTTCAGTCAAGTTATTATGCAAATGAACGTAGTTATTATGCAATCTTTTTGAATATCTTAAAATTTCATTAATATATAAATTTCGATGCAAAGAGTTCATTAATTGACGTGGACAAGTCAAATAAGTTAAAGAAAATTGTTCTAGTTGGTCGGAAGAAATTATCAAAATGTAATTAGGCCCGCCAGATTGAACTGTATATAATATAAATGTAATAGAATGTACGTAAGTTGAGGATTTTGAGAGACTTAACAATAATTTTAGATTAGGCAATAACAGAAGGACAATGTGACTATAAGGGGATTGTTGGAAGAGCATCAATATCGGGGTTAAGGCTCTTTAAGAGTTTTATATGGCCATTGGAAGTAAGTAAAGTACCCGGCGGTAAGTAATACACATAATATGTAGTGTCTCTGTCGCACGATGTGTTAGTAGTCTGGTATCGTAGTCACGATGCGGTTAACGCATCGTGCGACACACGACGCTCTACAAACGATGTGTATTACTTACCGCCGGGTACTGTAAGTCTCTTTTTTATATTACTCTTTTATTCAACATCATCCTCTTTAAATATTCAAGTATTTATCTTTAGTTGTCTAATGTAAAGTTTGTGGTGGTATTACATAATTTATATATAAGGTTTTATTAGCATTTTGTATATGGACATTGCAAGTGAATTGGTAGTAAACAGTTTTACATGGTAAAATTGTTTCGAAAAAAAAAAAAAAATTTGAGTATAAAACATATATTTCTTTGATAACAAAAAGAGAGAGAACTCAGTCTCACGTTGTCCATCATCCGTCTACTTAAGACCGTAAATAGTCTCTTGAATACAATGTGTTTATAACGATACCACTGTAACTTTCCACAGTTTTATTTAAAACATAAACTTCGTTATATGCATGAACGGAAGAGTTTCAAACTTTTAACACTCGGTTTAGCTCTTTCGAAACAATGTTAAACATCTTGAAACGAGTTTTACTACATTTTACTTTTGACTACATTCGTTATTAGAATGTTATGAATACATTCGTTGATAGAATGTTGATGTTCAAAAGTTCGAAATGCATCAATGGTCGTCGTTGAAAAAAGGGGAATTCGACAAGAAATCTTTATTATTAATTTCAAACTTATATGAAATATACGCTTCAGGACTTGGTGTCGTGTTGAATTTTTCTCAAAATTTATCTCAATATAATGGAAAGTTTTTAACTTCTTAAATATAAGTAAGATATTTGAAACACATTATAAATATATATATAATTGTCTGTTAACGCTAATCTTCAAAAGTCGCTAATGTCAACATTAACTGAATCACATAGTTCAAGTATGAAAAAAATATTATTTCTCACTTTAATTAGATAATGTTCACATTAACGTGTAGAACACACTATATTATGTCCGAAAAACTGTTAAAATAAGCCGCCCCGCGCAATATGTTTTCATTTAATTTTTTTTTTTGATTTAAACTTTGGTTTGCAGAACATCATACGTATTTTCATAAACTTTACAATTAAAATCTCCTAACAGTCATGTATAAATAAAAATTACCAAAAGTTGCACATCTAAGATCTAACTAGTTGTTAGTAAATTAAATATATAAAATATTTTATATGTGAATAAGGTATGAACTTATGACGTAATTTTTGTTTTTGAGATAAAATTCAAACTGTATCTAACAATGTTTAGTTAACCTTTCCTTCCCTGTGTTGGATATCTTCTACACGTTGCTTCTAATAACCATCAATATCTCTATAAATATAATAAATACAAGGTTAAGATTTTAGGTATTCCTCCATAATATATTTACGCATTGATTTAAAAAATAATATTATTAATAATCAGAATTTATCGACTACATCGAGGTGTTTTGTAAAGATCGAAAACAAATTCGCATTTAAACGCGGCGCTGCCTCGTCTTGACGATAGGTGAATAGTATGCGGGAAGCGCGACACTATATTCGCATCTCACTCTTGCATACTAGACTGAATTGCGAGAACCTGAATTGCCTCAACGCCGCAAGCAAATGCGTAAGCGCCGGGGTATGCGACTGTATTCCGCGCCGCTAGTAGCTTCTAAGCTTGCAAATAGATTGGACGTACGCCCGTTCCGTGAGCGGTGCCAGATGGTTTTTTAATGTTTTCAGCAAATAAATCTCAATTATTATAATTTTTAACTTCAATTATAATTAATTAAGGGGATTATCTATGAATGTTCTTATTTTTCCGATTTAAAATCGCTAATTTTTTATTGCGTACTCACTACCCAACACCGTAACACGCGTATTATTTTTATCACCGTAAGGGAAGGGTTAATGTACACATTATCCATTTAAGTCTATACATTATCTAATTAAATTGAAGACCACATTTATATTTTTCAACTTGAACTAATGTGAACATTACTTAGGGAATCTACAGATCAACATATAACGTTAACATGTCTACTATCCATTTTTACAAATCAAGATATCTGGATAAAGAGTGGTATGTTTTTCTTAACATATAGTTACAAATAAAATTCTACAATCAATTCATAGAAAATAATTTTATAATATTGGTAATCATTCTTCAGTAATATATTTCCACGTTACACACTTCAGTTTTCAATTGTAGAATAAATAAATAAAATTGAAAATAGCTTATATTAAAATATAATATCCAAAATTGCTAATACATATTTTTTAACCGTTTTACTGCGGGCCGTCGATATATCGACGCTTTATTACTGCGCGAAAACTGCGTACCGTCGGGATATCGACTATTGCTCAGTTTGATTTTAGATATCGACCTGTGTAGACGTGTCGCGGTGCGCGCGCGCAAATCATTTTTAATTCGTCAACAATAATCATAAATAAACTTTTAAAAAGTATATCGCGGTGAAAATAACATTAATTTTTGTATTTTTTTTATCAGTAAAAATTGTTTATTTCCCTCATACGATGTCGAATTGGTCAAGTAGCGATGATGAAAACACTTGCGGAACTTCTTTTAGTGACAGTGAGGATGAAATGAGAATGTTTACAAATGGAAGAATGCGTATTTGTAGTGAAAGTGAAGCTTCCGAAGATGATTCTATTTCTTTGGACGGTCTTGATACCGATACTTTCGTGCAACTTCTTTCCGACCTAAATTTTTCCAACGAAACCAATAGTTATAGTTAAAATTATCTTTTATTTGAGTAGTTTGATATGTTCCCTACACACAATCGAAAGAATTACGAAAATCCCTCTATATTTGATGAAAATGTAAACAATTTTGTGCACACTTATTGAAAGATTATTTTTTCTCTAAAGTTCTTCCGTAACTTTTGTATAATATGTAAAAAAAGGCTCAGCAGTAAAACGGTTAAACTAGATCATAAAGTAAATTATTTTAAAATAACATTCAGAAATAAGTTTTTTCATATTCACATAAAAAAAAAAAATTAGGCAATACACTATTTTACCAAGTTTTATAAGGCCTTGAATACATTTTACTTACTCTCGTCCAATTGGGATTTAATAATAAAATTTAATAACTTACGAGGTTTTCTTACAATTTTAAAAAGATAGATCATTTGAATAAATAGTTATGCAGTTAAAGTATCAATTTAATAAAAAAAATCATAAACCATAGAGGAAAAGTATATTAAATTTGTAGAACTTACGAATTATTAAAACTTAAAACAAATCTGCATATGGCAATACTTATTTGATAAATCACATTTAAATCCTAACATTTTTTTTTACATAACTCAGCGTAATGTAAGATGCAAATTGTGACTTGATTTCAAAATTTACTATAAAAAAAGGAAAATAATATGCACTACAGCAATAAACCGCTTAACAAATCGTGTTGATACGAAGTTTCGGTGCAATCGTGCTAACTTTAACTTTAAACAACTGTCTCTTTGAAAAGAAATTAATTCTTTTATTATTTATAGTTAATGCATTAACACTGTGGAGGCTTAAAGACATTGTAATTTGTTTAGTCAAAGAGTGTTTATACCACTTTATATAATAGTATAACTCTATGCGGTACTCTACAAGTCTTGTTTGCGGCGGTCCCATGATGATGAGATAAAAACCTTGTAACCAGTTGGGATATATCCTTGTATAAAGTGTAATAAACAGTGTTTGACTAAACAAATTGGCATTCTTAAATTATACAGTGTTTAGCATTTAATATCTCAAAAGAATAACTTATAGAACTTAAGTAAGTAGGACATTTGAAAAAATTGGAATCGAGTATCAAAGAATTTAGAAACATACAAAAATAATTTTAACTTGACGAATCATCAATGATTTCATGCAAATTTTTTCTTATTTCCTTTAAAACTAACATCGAAATAAAGTGCACAGAATTTACATTATATTGCGACCCTAAAAACATCGGCCTGAGATTGCGCAATAAATTTATTTTCAATCTACCAAAACTCCAAACCATTATAAATAAATAGCATTTTTGAGTCGGGTATCTTTTCATTCGTCAATCTGAAATGTGTAAAAATAATTGTACATTATTTATAGTGCATTCCTTAAAATAAATTTCAAACAATGTTGTGCGTAAAACAAGTAAATTTTCACTCAATGACAGTTTCTATGCCACTACATTTATTATTGAAAATTTTCTTTGGTGTTGATAGAACCAATA